>JAOXXN010000065.1:6733850-6746660 GCA_026770055.1 Myrmophylax atrothorax | reverse complement strand
GGTGGAGTGTTGTTAAATAATGACACGGTCTCCCTTTGTGATATCTTCTATAACCACTCAAGGAGCCACCACCCTCAGGCATCTGCATCACCCCCCCAAAAGATTGACTTTAGTCACACAACCACCTGAATTAAAAAAAAAGTTATACAAGAGATGCAGTTTTAACTGCAAGAGAGAGGGGAAAATGCCACGTCTCTGTTGAGGCACCTGCTGGCAGCTTTTTCCCTCCTCCTCCTACCTCCTGGAACAATGTAGGGGTAAGGAGACCATGTGCTTTCTATTTTCCTATACTTTACATTCTTAACTTTACTTTCCTACAAAGCTTATTCCTTACACATTCTATCTTACACCTTATGCTAACAGCTACTTTGATTCTTACTTTATAAGCATCTCCTTTACTGTGTTTTGCTACCTTATACTAATAACAGTAATTTGCTTCACACTTTGCTACTTTATATTGGTTATTGCTTTTTGCTGTTCTTACTTTATAAGACCAGCTCTGTTTTGCTACTACAGTAACTTGCTTTACACTTTGCTACTTTCAATGTGCAGTTTCTTTTTCAACAAGTGTGTTGATAAGAAGCAGCTCTGTTCTTTCCTTTTGTTTTGTGTTACAGAAGGAGTGGAGTGGAAGACATTCTATTGTCCTTGAAAGAGTGTCTAGATAAGTGTTTTAGGTGGCTGTGTTTTCAGTTAGTAGTTCTTTGTTGCTAGTTTCTGTCTGTTGTGAAAATGGGATACACTGCTGTATTGTAACATGAGTTTAGTGTGTTTGTCTCTGTAAAATGTGTTTTGTGCTGGTTTTCTTTTGGGGTCTTTTATTATCCATAAATACAAACTTGCAGTTGAACGTTATCACCAGCAATGCAGAACCCACAATGACTGTCCATATTTGTATTAATAAATGTTATTTCGGGAGCTGTTGTGGGAAAAGTTCTTTTCTAGCTATTAAGTGTTGGCTTCAAAGCAGAGGTTAGAAATCCTTCCAGCCTGTGTGCCATCCCTGTTGGCAGGCAGTGCTGGGTTCATAAGGCTCTAATTTTTCTGGAAGCACTTGTTTAGCTGATGAGTTCTCCCTGGCTTAAGTGTGGCTTCATACCAGAGGTCAGAACCCCTTCCAACCTGTGTGCTGTCCGTAGCCGACAGGCAGTGTTGGGAACACAAGGATCTGATTGTCTGGAAGTGCTTATAGCTGATAATTTCTTATTAATACAGTTAAGACTAGAAACCTCTGCATTTCTGTCTCCCTCCTCCCTTCCACGTGACAGGACTTTTACTTTGGACTTGGGGGAACCACATAGGGTTCAGCACAAGGGCTAACAAACCCTTTTGTGCTTGTGCCCCAGGGGGCTGGGTTACACTTCTGGGGTTTTGTGGGTTAAAACCGATTTTTCTCTTTGTGCCATTGCATTTATTGTAATATTGTTATTAAATTGTAACTCTGACTTATAACCTCTTTTGTGTTGGGTTCATTTTCTCCTGCCGCTTTACCTTTAAACCTGCACACAGGCTGGGGCTAACCAGAAATAGCACAACAGGACAGTGGGCTGGGAACATAAATCAGCCTTCTGATCACATGTTAACTCCAATTTTAATGTCATCTCAACAGCTCCTTTAATGCCACTTAGCTCATGTTTGCAAGGCAGTTCTTTCACAGTGTTCTTGCTCAGAAGGAAAGAGCCAGATATTTTATACTCCTGGAGAGACTGAATCTCATTCTTTCATTCAGAAATCTGGAAAAATGAAGTTGCAAAACTCTGTATGGCAAAGTTGGAGCACATCATTAAGGTTTCCTGAAGTTCTGTGCTATTTTTTATGGGCTTGGTGGCTTTGGGATTTCTGCTCTCCATGTTTCATGTGGTAACGTGAGAAGTAAAATAACTCGGTCTTATTACAAGCAAGATTAGTTAAATTAGAATAGGATCTCTTTGCTTTATTTAATGTAAGAAATAACAGGCAAGATTAGTTGCATTAGACTATAACACACAAGAGTAGTTGAATTAGAATAAGATCTTTTTCTTTTATTTAGGGTTTCTTTTTATATTGTTGTAGCTTCATAGGAAATTTATAGGTGAACCATGAAGATTGTAAGGTACCAGGTACTGTCAGGACCTGGCACTGAGGGCCTTTAATGACAGGGGAGGGAAAATACTGAGTACTTAAAATAAACATGCAGAGGCCCCTGTGCACAAAGGCTTCTTTGATAAATGGTGGTCCCTGTGAACAAGGGAGACCCTTCATTCTAGTGTGGGGGGATTCTTCACAACCAATTCAGGAGAAGATGACACCCTCTCTCCCTTTGGAGAAGACACCTCTTATGGCAAGACCAGCAAACTGATGAATGTGCATTATCTGACGAAGATGGGCAGGGCTTGGTAAACTACGAAAAGCACAAAGATTGAATGTGAGGTGTGCCTGTGGTTTGAGGTACCCAGTGTGTGCTGAAAATAAAACTTTCCTCTTTGTTATACTTCTTCTGTTTCACAGGTTATTGCCATCTTCTAAATTGAAGAGAAGGAGAATTCTCGTGCAGCAACGCTCCTGTGCATCCTTCCCATGTACACTCATTGCCCCTGTTCCTCTCAAGATGCTGAAGGTCACTCCATGCTCTGCTTCACTGAGTTTATTTAGGACAGTGGGAAAGAATGATCCTTTCCCAAGGTGTGGGTGGGGATGCTGCACCAGAAGAACCTGAGCAGGCACAGAGCAGTGTGGCACATCCCAGAGACGGGCAGTGCCACCCTGCAGAGCCCCCGGGTGCGGCGCTGCCCTCAGGCCAAGTTGCATCACACCATGGCTTTGGTCACCTCGGGTTCTGTGGCTTGTGCCCTCCATGCCAGCTCAAGGCTGGGATGCCAGGCAGGGTGTTGGTCTGTGCCCCCACCCTGCACACACCAAATGCACAGGGGGAGGGCTGGGGAAGAGTTGCAAAATTTAATCAAAATCAGTGTGCCTCATGTTCGCAGAGTAGAAGGGATTAATTAGCTAAGCCAATCCTTAGTTATTCTGACTGTAAAGATTTCCTCTCTCCTTGCTCACAACACTGATTTTGCTGCAAGAGGAACAAGATTTAACTCTGCCATTTAGGGACCAGATTTTCCCTTGACTTTCAAGAAAAATATTTTTACTCCCTCTACTTTAAAGGGTCTAAGCACTAACTCCTCACTGCCTGCATGTCAAGCTGCTCAGAAAGATAAAGCTCCCAAACCCAACTGTCTCTTACCCAGTACACTCACATTCTCAGAAACGAAGTCAAAGATACCATTAGATGTGCAGTTCCTTGCCATGAATGGGGTAAAATGACCTTTTCTCACCCATGCAATCTTCATTTTAGAGCTAAGAGAGACTCTAAGATGGTAAATCTGCAATGAGAGAACCCAGACCAGCTTTAATTTAGGCAGGAACTGCACACTTAGCTGTTTTGTGGTGTATAAGCTGTGAATACCTTTTTCCTACAATAACCTGTAATAGCAATGGACCATTTTAAAGTCCTTTTACCTACATGCTCTGTGTGCTTCACTGTAACTTAATATTTTTCAGTTTTCTCAGTGTTCTTTAGACTGTTACAATGTTTTGGCAAATGCCCTTGCTAAGTGACAAATTTTTGGGAGAAAGAATTTAAATTTATTTGCGTTCTACATTGTTTGTTCTTTAGAGTGCTCACTTTCCTTTTTGTTAAGTGGTCTCAGGTCTACGGGACATACAGGCAATTACCCACACTGCTAATTATATTAGCAAATAATTTAGAAATAGAAATAACTCTTGAAAGAACAACAAAAAAAATTCCACTTTAAAGGCCTAAGACTTTCACTTATTCCTAAAGATGATTTTCAAGTTAAGAGATGACTGTAAGGAGAAAGAGACTGCTGAGATGTCCTGATGAGCTGAGGTGCTGTGCTCAGAAGAGGAAGATCTGGAATAAATATTTATTTTCAGAGAGTAAAGAGCAGAGAGTCTCACAGAGTAATACTCAGGAACTGAGGATATGCAACAACTTTCTCTGGAAAGTTTTCCTGAGTCTATGGCATAGGCAGAACTTCCATGTGTAGGAAGCTGTGTGGATGCAAGAACACTAAAAACAGGCATTCTGTCTCTTTGGTTAGAGATCACAGACCTAGAAAACATGATGCAGCCTCCTCCAAGCATCAGGTTCTCAATTTACCATTCATATATTTGCATCATTGCTCCAAAGAAGTAATTCTGATCCCAGAATCACAGCATCAGGGAATGGTTTGGGTTGAAAGGGACCTTTAGAGATCACCTCCTCAAACCACTTCATCCTCCACCAACTTTATCCCACTCCCTCCTGTAAGATCAGGGGAACAGGGATGAAGTAAGAACTGGGATCAGATTTGCCCTTTAACCACGAAGTTTCTCAGAACCCTGAGGAGTTAAGCCACCAACTACCTGACAAAGCAGAACTCTGAAGTAGGACGAAGCCTGTTCTTCAGCCAGAAGATTATATTCTCAAACAAGGGAGTCAAATGGGCAAGTTTTTAAAGCCAAGAATAGAAAGAAAGGATGAATTGCAGGCTGTGATAAAAAATTAGGGTTAGTTTCCTCCAGCTGGAAAAGATGCAGCAATCTTTCACTTTTCAGCCCAGCAGGGTTCATGCAATTTATTTTACTTTTTTACTTCTTTTTTGCCACCTAAGCAAGAAACGCAGTTCAATTTTATTTTTTTTAAAAAAAGTCTTGAATACTGAATTAATCTCAGCTCCCACCCAAACCTTAGCAAAGGCCTCTTTAAATATCTCCATTGGGAAATAACTAATTACCAACCGGGACTTGAGGGCTTACCAATCACCTTCTTTGCTCCTGTTTTTGCTTTTTGATTTCACTGGAAAAATGACATTCATTTTGGCTTGAAGCGTGTGCTACTTTTCCATATTCCTTTTCATGCCTTTTGATTTTACAAAGCCACATGGGCTGTGTTCCTGTGGCATCCCTGAGCCCTCTGCAGCATCCCCTGGGTTTGAGAAAGAAAGCCCTCATTTAACCATGCATAACTGG
The DNA here is from genome assembly GCA_026770055.1 of Myrmophylax atrothorax. Classification (NCBI taxonomy): domain Eukaryota; kingdom Metazoa; phylum Chordata; class Aves; order Passeriformes; family Thamnophilidae; genus Myrmophylax; species Myrmophylax atrothorax. The sequence continues at coordinate 6,741,647 of JAOXXN010000065.1, read as the reverse complement.
ATTTATTTCTCTTTTTTTTTTTTTATTCTCTCACCCCAGGGTTATCACATAATTTATCAAGAAGAGCTGAAGAATTGTGTTTGACATGACTGTGGCCCATCTGGAAGGTTGCAGGAGATGGAATGTGGCCGAAAGCGGTGGTTTCATCCCAGACTGTGACAGTCAGGAAAAGCAGCAACCAACCACAAAACCTCACTGTGAATTCCAGAGTTTCAGAACTGTTTCCACTGTATCAGTTAATAGCTTCCTAGATAATACTTAGTCACAGAAACAATAAGCTGTGGTTGCTCCATTTCTTTCCTCTGTCATGCAGCAAGACACAGATTAAAAGGACAGAAACAGAAAAATCAGGCACTTGAGGCTTTGCCAGTATTTTGATTAGTGACCAAAGTCAGTGAACTGCACTTTGTCTTGTCTTTTATGTAAGAACCAGGATGAGTCATGGAGGACTAAAATAAACACCTTCTTAGAGGCAGCCTGGCTAATAATAGCTGCTCATCCTCACAGTCTTCCCCCTCGAAACTACTCTCTTACTAAAGCAGTACTATGGACCACAGCACAACTGCATTTACCTCAGCTCGTCCTGCCTTTGTGGTTTTTGTTCCTGATGGGATCAAAACATAACTCACCCAGACAGTTGTGCTGGGTTTGGGTGGCACTGCTGGGCAGCAGGGAGGGTACAGGGGTGGCTGCTGTGAGAACCTGCTGGAAGGCTTCAAGACAGACCCACTGCTGAGCCCATCAGAGATGGTGTGAGCACCTCGAGGGAGAACATGTGGGAGAAGCAGCTCCACAGGCACCCAGGGAGAAAGGAGGGCAAGGAGGTGCTGGGCAGCTGGGTCCCTGCAGGTTCCCAGAGGAGCAGAGACTCACCTGCAGCCTCTGGAAGAGCCACAGCAGAGCAGGTGGGTGGCCAAAGGAGGCTGTGGGAAGTCTATGCTGGAGCAGGGTCCTGGCAGGACCTGTGAGCCTGCAGGACACCCACGATTTGGCAGGACCAGTGACCCTGCAGGACACCCACTCTGGAGCCACCTGCTGCTGAGGGACTGCAGCCCACGGGAGGGACTCACCCCGGGGCAGATTGAGAAGAACTGCAGCCCACGGGAGGGACCCACCCCGGGGCAGATTGAGAAGAACTGAAGCCACAGGAGGGACCCACCCTGGGTCAGGAACCCACCCCGGGGCAGATTGAGAACTGCAACCCACGGGGAGGACTCAGGCTGGAGAAGTTCATGGAGGACTGTCTCCCTGTCTCCCGTGGGAGGGACAGCACCCTGGAGCACCCTGGAGCAACCACAACACATGATGGGCTGCCCCCAGGCCACACTGACCATGCCAATGTGCCACTGTGGAGGAGGAGGGGGAGAAAATCAGGAGTGAAGTTGAGCCTGGGAAGAAGGGAGGGGTCAGGGGAAGGTGCTTTACCTTAATTGGTATAAATTAAATTAATTTTTCTCCCAGTCAAGTCTATTTAGCCTGGTGAGTGATCTCTCCCTGTCTTTGTCTCAGCCCTGGAGCCTTTTGTGGAACTTTCTGCCCCAGTCCAGCTGAGCAGGGTGATGGAGGGGCTTTGGTGGGCACCTGGTGCCCAGCCAGGGCTTCCCCACCACCAAAGTGGGGCACAGCAATTTCAGGAATGTGCTGCCACAAACGTTTATTCACCCATGAATCCTGCATGGCAAAGAGAAGCCACACTTTTGACTGCAATATTATCCTGAAAAACAGGAATAGTACCTACTCCTAAAATGTAAATTGTGTCTGTGAACTGTTCTATACAGAGAGGATATTTCAACATATGCATCCCATAATAAGCTTGTGAATTATATTTTGACACTTTGAGAAAACTATTATACCTGCAAGCGTCTTTCATGTGTCATGGGGTAAGGATGTGTATAACCAGCTCCAATGTTTTTATTCAGAAAAATTCAAATATTAGACATATGTCAGGTGCAAAACACTACCCAGGTAACATCAGCCAAGGGAAAAACCCTTCACAGCAGAGCAAAGCACAATAAACCAAATGATGGAAGACTTCCCTGAGTTCCAACTGGGCCATGAAAAACTTCTTTTATTTAAGGATAGTCAGAATGATAATTTTTTAAAACACATTTCATAATCATTCAAGGGGAAAACCCAATTTTTAGCAAAACAAGAGAATGCCCTGTGGGTTCAACACAACTGATCTTTCATTACAAGCTCCAACAGCATTGCTGTCAGGTCACTGCATATTGTCCTTCAAAACTGACAACCAGGACTGGCTCTTATTGAAAAAACATTGTCAATGGCTTCTCTGAGACTCAAAAACCCCATTTAGCTTCTCATTTCCTCCATGAAGTTCTTTTAATTGAGTAGCTAAACTTGCAGAAACCAAACCACAACAGATTCTTTCATGACTCTCACAGTCCTCTTGTACTATGAACATATGCCATTTATGTTTTGTGAGACACCAAAAGAATTTCATCTTGTTTCTTGGGCACTTCTGAATGATTTTTGGCAAAGAGAGGTATTGAGACTACAAAATAATTGTCCTGGCAGTGAGAGCTGTTTTTTCCTAGCCTTGAAACCATGCCCTACACCCCACATATATTTGATCTAGTAATCAAAGGGGGGTTGGATTAAGGGTTGGACTTGATCTCAGACGTCTCTTCCAACCCAGCTGATTCTGTGATTCATATAGAAAGCATTTGAAGTTGTCATATATATATATATAATCTTATTCTCCTAATTTAATGAACTAAGACAGCACAGTAAGTTAATAGGCTGTTAAAAATTTTTCCACTATTTCAACTTGAAGCAGAACGACAAATGAAGATATAAACCCCAATATTCCAGCAGGTCTCCTGTCAGGATGGATGGTCTACAGGCCTACAGACAGGAAGGAGTGGAGATTGCCCTTAACCTTTAAAGGGGCAAATCCATGGCCTACTAACAGTTTTGGAGGAAAAACTCCCAAACACTCCAAAAGCCAGAGCAGTCCATCCAATCCCTTCCCCTTCACTCTCAGTACTACCCAAGTACCCAATGGGACAAAAATGGGAGCAGAATTCACTGTGTTTCTGCAAATGGAAAGGCTCTGTATTGCAGGTTGCTGCAAAGAATAATATTCCTTCACTCCTTCCCTGTGTGTTGGGTCACATTAAGGCTGCACATCCAATCTGATGAGAGATTATTTGGGTCCTGGAAACACTTTCTTCAGGAATTGGTCTCAAATCCTGCTGCATTTGAAGGCTGAGACTCAGAAGATCATGGTGCAAGTCAGCCAATACAGTAGCCAAGCAAGATCTGGGAATTCTAGAAGAATAAGCAGCATTTTTGGAGCAGAAAGTACAGGGAAGATGTAGGGACAGTGGTATGGAGAAGGGAAAAAAAGAGATCAAAATTTGTAGTGGAGGTTTCTGCCACCTTCTATTGTTATCTAAGATTTCACTGGTGCTATTTGACCTCCTTTCCAGTTCTTCTCTGCAAAAACAGATGGAAGTCAAGTGGAAAACATGGAAAGGAACAGCAAAGCCTTATGTGTCTCTGAGAATGACAAACAAGTGGTAGGAAATGATACATTTTCTTTCCACAGCAATGTTTTTTTTCTAGATATTTTCACTTTTTTTCTCCACCATCTCTAACTGATAAACCAAAGAAAGCAGCTCCCATTAAAACATTCCTAAATATATTTCAGATTTTTTTTTCCCCTTACCACTGACCCAATAATAAAAGGCTCTGACATTTCACACTGGCCTTTGAGGAAGGCAAAGATCATCTACAATCAGAAGCATCAAGAGAACTAAATTAATAACTTGGCCATAACATCATTCCTGTGTTCCCTCTGCCCAGGGCATTTTTAGACCCTTGTGGTTTGACTTTTCTTCTAAACACAGCCCCCACTTCTGCCTGAGAAGAAGAAACAAACTTGCAATTTTCTGCAAAACGTTGAAAATTCTTTAAAGTTCTTTCTTTTTCAATTCCCCAGACTTTGAAATGGAAGAGGCCAAGGGGAGGGCAGAATTATTATTGATTTTTGATTTTTGAGAACCTGGAAATTTTTTTAAAATCTGGCCTGTAAGATCCATTTCATGTGGCCTTGCTGTAAACTGGGGGGATAAAAACCAAGTTATTTCTGGGTTCAGGAAAGGAACCAGGAGGGGAAAATACAGCAACCTGTGCCTGGAGTAGCAATGAAAAGCTTTGAGGCCTTAATGAAGACTAAAATCTCTTAACCCAAGTGAGCAATGAATGAATGTGCATGAACACAAGTAATTGTGTAAAAACACATATTTTCTAAGTGTAAGAGACCCACCTGATTTTGGCTGCTATCACAGTGAGAGGAAATATGAATAAGAAAATCCATGGATAAGGAAATATGACCCTGTCTAATGTGTCTGTGTGCAAATGCTGTTGAAAGAATGCATTTGTTTTTACTAATATTACTTATCACTCTGTGTTTCCCACTAATAGCAGGTTTGATCTATGAAACCACTCTTTAATAAGGAATAAATAACATCCACTTGGCTGTATCAACTTTCATCACAGATTAAAAGAAGTCCTGTGGTATTTACTTAAGAGGTAACTGAAATAATTTCCAGCTTTGTTTCATCTTCTTTCAGAATATTATTTAATTCTCTCTGCAGATAATTCTCTATTTACCAAGCAGGAGGATTTAAAACAATTATAAAAACTGTGCCTTGGCTCACAAAAGCTTTGATTTTTCAAAAGGCAGGAGCAGGTTCAGGTTTTGATGGGAATCCATAACTTTGTGCAGGTGAGTCCCTTTTTATGGGAGGAAAGTTAATTATCTCAATGGCTAATTGTAGGCATGTGCATTTGCAAATGGGAGCTCAAAAATAGGCCACCTAATCCAGGTTAGGAGTAAGTTCAAGATTCCAACCAGTGAGTTATTGCTGGGTTTATTATTTAAATTCAAAGCTGGATGTTGGTACTGGGAATGGCAACAGACACAGACATAAATATGTATATCATGGAAGGAGCAAGGGCAAAAAAACTTCTGGAGGATGTTTTTAGAAACTAATTCAGAGAATTCAGAGCATTAATTTATTACAGAGTTTCTTGCACTATGCTAAGCAAATAATTTATAACTTGTTTGAAAGTATTACGACCTGAAAAATAAATGAATAGTAATGATAATCAAAAGGTTGGGGTTTTCCCCCAGATAATTAATTCTTAAACAAAAGCAAAAACTGGAACTTTCCCATGCTAATAAATAAAGTGAGAGATATTCTGTTGAATAAATTGACACAAGAGCAAGGAATGGCAGGATTTGCACCAAAGGAGCAAGTACCAAATAGCAGCTCTTAAGCTTACTGAGTGCACAATCATTGCAGCAAACAGACCTGAATTAGGATTATTTCTAAATAAGGAACCTCACACAGATATGGCAAATTGTCGTTAGAAGCTGATCCATTTCCTGTGAGCTGAAGTTTGTTAATTCTCTTTCTTGAACTAACCTAAAATTAATGAGTGACTGTAAGAAACAGTCAATAAGACTAAAAATAACCTAACAGTAAAAACTTGGGCAATGACTTATTTACCTTCATGTTGATGCAGGCAGTGAATAAAGCAGGACTTTAGTGGCTAAATCACTGTGGCCATTATGTGGCCATCACAAATATCCCTGTGTTGCCTCTCAGCATGGCATTTTGCAGACTGGTTGTACTCCAGCAGAGGAAACAATCCAGCTGGTGTGTTTTCATTAGGAATTTTCGTTCTACACTCTCTCTTCCTCGGGCAGAAAACATGCTTTGCTTGCTCGAGGTTCCTTTGATATTTATGTATCTGCATCTCCATTAAAACTCCCAAATTTACCCATTTTTCTATGATGTAAATACATGGAACTCATATGTCTGTAATCATGGAATGGTTGGCTTGTAAGGAACCTTAAAGATCAATTAGTTCCAATCCCCATATATAATACACATTAGCAAGATGATGGTGGCAAAATTCATTAATTACTCTTTTGTCAATCCTGTCAGTAGCCAGGAAAAAGTTGAAATAAATCTGAAAACAAAAGCTAATTGCATGAATGAAGCCTTAAACAAGAAGTTACCAGCTACTGCTCTGAGGAAAATAATTCTCTGCAGAATCCTGTTAGTAGGAGCAAACATATCAAGGAGCAAATTCAACAGGAAAATGAAAGGCTTGTCTTTGTTACAAGTGCTGCAGTTTCCTTCAGGGTGGTCACAGACACTGAAACTCCTCAGGATTTCTCGTTTTCCAGCAGCTGATTCCCTAAACCACAATTCCCACCATTTGCAGTGAAACCACAACCCATGTCCACAGGGACAAACACATGTAAGATCCTTTTCAAATTTATACGTAGTTAATGGCAAAAACCTCTGTAGAGAAGGTTTGAAATTACCCCTCACACAAACTAGAATGTTTGTTTGACAACACAGACTTTAAAAACCAGCCTTTATCCAAGAAGTATTATCAAAAGAAACACAGGATTATCCAGGTTGGAAAAGAGCTCTAAAACCATCGAGTCCAAACATTAACCCAGAACAGATATTCTATTTGTTCTATTTGTTTTTACAAAAAGGACTGAGTAAAACTGAAGGTTGCTTAGAGAGCAAAGCAGAAGTGAATGGGCAGAGGTGGAACTCCTGTAAAGAGACACAAACAGGGGGTTTGGCCATGGAAATTTAATAAGGATGGAAGACAACAAGACACAAAACCTCTGAAATGAATGCACAGCAAGAAATAGCCATTCTGGATTTACACAATATGAAAGTCAAGATGAAGGAAAAAATTGAGAGCATTTGGAAGTAAAAAAGAAAGGGTTTGGTGGGATGTGAAAGGACAAAGTTCCCAGGATAAAAACCATTGGTGACACACAGAATTGCTCAAAGAGACTGGCAAAAGATGCCAGTTTTATAGCAGGGACCTGGCTGTGTCTTCCCCAGTGAGGTTTCAATCCAAATGCCAACACTGAGCACTGTTCTGTAACTGCAGAATGGGCCTTACTTCAGAGAGGGGAATGCAGGAAAGTGTAAAACACCAGCTGAGAACACTGGGGTAAAATATACACTCCAATGGAGGGGACTCAAGCAGTAAGAACCTCTTTCAGTCTTTACATTGATTTTTTCCTGATTATTAAATTAATACTGTTTTCACAGGATATTGGTCTTTAGAATCAAAGTAAAAAAACCCAACAGCTAAAAAAGCTCATGTGAAGTGAAAACACAGCATTGGTTTCTCTAACCAAGGTTAGAGAAATGAAGACATTTCAAACTTATTAAAAGGTCAAGGTACAATATTACTGAGCTGCAAAGCAGTGATGTGGAATATTTTTGCAGCAACTCAGCACTCACTTGTAAAATCCACACTGGAAGGCACTGAGTGACTCAGAGCAGCATCCTCATTTAAGAATGAGGAATTGTGGCGTGCTGCTAACCTGCATCCTTATTCCACAGACAGCTGGGGTAGGAATGGATCTGGGGGTAGGAGTCTATCTTCAGGCAGCACTTAAGGTGAGGATGTTGAACAGAATATGAAGATAATGCCAATCTAAAAAGTGAACGTGGAATTTTGCCTTCCGACTGGACCTGCCCTCTGTTGTAGGTGGTGAACAATCCACCAGGTGTCTACACTTAAAAATTAAAAACCATGTTGGATATGCAACAGTATGACATAGGTTTCTATTGGTGTCATTGCAGGCAACTTTGGGAAATGGGTTGTCTGCTGTTAATGCCTGCATCCCCTGCATCCCCTGCATCCCCCTCCACCCCCTGCCTCCATCCCCTGCATGCCCTGCATCCCCTGCATCCATCCCCTGCATCCCCTGCACCT
>JAOXXN010000065.1:6676243-6686819 GCA_026770055.1 Myrmophylax atrothorax | reverse complement strand
TCTCACTGTTCTGCTGGTTTAGGGATATATATATATATATATATTTAAAGAGATAACTAATTGCATTCTTCCAGAAGGAGGATTATTTATGTAAAACATCCACAGGAAACCAGGTCTCAAACTAGATGAAAGTATTTCTGCATCAAATTCAGAGCTTCAACCAAAAAAAAACCAAAAACCCAAAGTGTAACACACCTTATGCTTTAACTGTCAAGACAGCACCACTCACATCTCAGCTTTGGGACAAATTCAACACATTCTGTGGGTTAAAAAACCAAATTCCAAAGCTCTCTTCAGTTCTGGCGTTGACTTTGGCTATTCCCAGCTGTGCTGAGGGTGGGAGGGACATGATGGGATTAATGCAGTGGGAAAGTCTCCACTGCCATGTTCAAAACTTTCCCCATTTTCCAGCTGGATCATGTTTTCCACCAAAGCAAGCTTATCATTTTTACCTAGTACCAAAATCTGTGCCTCCAGAACATAAAACTAAGTTATCACTGTAGTATCAGGCACATCACATTCAAAAAGCTGCTCACATTTCACAATTGAAATTAAGCAATGAATTAATTCCACATATCTTAATTTGCTAACTTAATTTTGCCTTCTCTGATTTTCCTGACTGAAAAATTCACTGTCCTATCTTGAGAGAATTAATCAATTCTCTCACTTCAGTTAAATGTAGATTAACAAATTATGATTTCTAAAGGTTTACCTTATTTTTATTTTTTTTAAATCCAACATGCACTCTATGCCTGAGCAATATTTTCTGTCATTAAACTGGAATGCAGCCTTGATGAAATAACTGTTTTAAGGCCTACAGACAATCTTCTAATGTATGGATTGAATTAAGTGCAGTCATGAACTTTAAGCAAAGTTGAAGAGGATTTATGATGCTCTGGAAGCCTTTGCTGGTTACAACACTGCAAAGAGCCAAGACAGAGCCAAGACACACATTTTTCCTGACAAACTCCATGGGATTTGCTCCCATCCCAGCTCCCAAAATCCATGTCCCAGGGTTGCCTTGGCACTGCTGACCACAAACACAGGGAAGAACTCCAGAGCATCCTTGCACTCTGCCCTTGCAGCTCTGCTGACCTTCAGGACAAGAGGTGATGGTTTGAAACCAAAAGAGGGTTGATGTTGATGGGACTTAGGAAATGTTTTATGATGAGGGTGGGCAGGCCCTGGCACAGGTGCCCAGAGAAGCTGGGGCTGCCCCATCCCTGGAGGTGTCCAAGGCCAGGCTGGACGGGGCTTGGATCAAGTGGAAGGTGTCCCTGCCCTTGGCAGGGAGTGGCACTGGATGGGGTTTAAAGGTCTCTTCCAACCCAAACTATTGTGTGATTTTTCTGTGCCTGTTTCTGCTCCTCTCTCTGTCCCCAAGGAATGTCCTGAGCCACGGTGTTTCCTGGGGAAAGAAGGAAACTTTGCTCATCCCACTTGCCATCTCAGCCTTCAGAGCTGCTGCCCAAGACAAATATTTAGGGAATGTGTATTCAGGGAATGTGTATTTACTCCTGTTTGTCCAGCCAGAGCTCCTGTCAGCACAACAAACTTTGCCCTCTTTCACAGGTCCACCTTTGCACCAAAGCCTGTCCCTCCCTCCAGCATTTCTCCATCCACATCAGGTTAAAGGCCAATGTCTGAATGTGATTAGTCCTTACAAGGCTTTAATAAAATAGCGCAGAAATCCATGTAAAGGAATGTAAACAGCAACTGCAGCAAGAGACAACTTCCCTTTTGTGTAACAGAATCCACATCTGCCATCAGCATTGAAAGCAGAGAATACATTGGACCTGGGAGTCTCCAATATCCTATTTGTGTGATATTTACTGACTATTTCCCCTGGCAAGCAGGTCTCAGTGTCTTTCTCCATATAAGTAAGCATCCTTCCCATTCTCCTGAAGTTAATGTATGGATAACTGATCTCCTATGCAAAGCTGGAATGGGATTTAATGAACCTCCATTACTCAAGCTGCACATTTTCCTAAAGATGAAAAATGCCATGTACAATGCATTTTGCTGCATGTGAATAAGCCCATTAATATAGATTTCTACACAGAGTGTTTCTACTCAGCAAGTTTTACCCTTTGGGAGGGAGAAGGAAGAGGAGAAGGGAGCAGCAATACCCTCACCCCTCCAGCATCTCCAAGAAGGAAGTGGAGGAGCTTTGGAAATCCTTTGGATTCAGAGCTGCTCTGAGCACAACTGCCTAGTGACAAATGTTTATTAAACCTTGGCTGGCAGCATTAAATCTGCTTTATTGCATTGTTGCCCTGCTTTGATAGGAAATGATAACAGAGCCAGTCATCAAACAGCACACCCATCCAGACCTGCTGTTAGTCTGACACCTTGTTTGCCTCTTTTATAATTTCCCTCCCAAAGAAGCCCCTGTGAGGAATTAAAGCTGCACACACTGCCAAGACAGCCAGAGTCTTACATGCAAATTCTTCTTCCTCAGCAGCAAAATCACCAGGAAAATTACAATATTGACACACCAAAAGCTGATCTGCAGCCTCAGTCATGTCTCTGAGACACAACTTGATGTGCTATTGCAGTTTTAGGACAGAGAGTGCTCAAACTCACTTTTTTGTGTCATAAAAAAGTAGCAGAGCAGCATTTCACTCTATGCTATGTTTATAAAGGATGGAAAAAGAAGTTCATGTTTCACACCACAACACATCATTACAGTGAGCTGTTATATCCACCTCAGAGGAACAAGCATTTTTGTTTCCAGCAACTAATTAGTTTTGGAAACTTGGACTCCCAAACCAATTTTCTTTTCAGTTTTTCTAGTGTTACTTTACAAAAATTCCTAATTTCCCACACCCTTCTCTGCTTAAAAGTGTGTTAAGCAATCTACCTTTCCACTGTATTTCTTGGAATTTCCCATTAATTCTACTCTCCTACCTTTCCCTCTCAGTTTCCACTGTTACCCTTCAAATGCATCCACTGGGTTTTGGATTCCCTGTGGAAACTCAGGATGAGTTTTCTTCAAAGCTTTGCTTCACTCAGACCATGTCAGGAGATCTCTATTCCTCTCCCTCTCACTGCTCAGACAATTACCAGAGATCAATGCCAGAATCAGGGACAATTGCAGACACATTACATAAATAATTTATCAATAATAAGGCTGTACAAACCCTCACTTTTTTTTTTCTTGATAAACTTTCCCTCTCAGCTGTGGCTCTCAAAAAGGTAATTTAAATTTTTGGAGAGCTTTAATGTTGCACTGCATAAATCCAATACCTTAAAAAAATGCCCCAAGGAAATCCACAAATAAACCCACAGACTCCATTCCTCCTCCCTCAAACATCTCACACACTTTCTGTGGCTTTCCACTGACCTCTGTCCTCCCTGCCCAAATTGTTCAACTGACATAAAAACTACACATGACCCTCAGAGCAAGGACTAAGATCACATAATAAAACAAAGTTCCCATATTTTCTTTATTTATTTCCCCCCCCTTAAATATTTTGCTACATGAAACTCTGCCACCATTGCTTTGCACATTTCAGAATTCTTCTCCTACAATAATTCTTGAAAACAAATACCCAAACTGTAATTGGACAGTCAGGAGAAAAGCACAATGATTGCAGCATGCAACCAGAATCTTCCCAAGAAGACACCAAGAGTGCTTTTAAAAATCATCCTTTCTCCAAGGATGTCCTGTATGTCCAAGGTGTGCATATGTGGGAGAAGAACCTGCTTAAAAAATATGAATTTTCAGCAGAAACTGCAAATAATTTCATTTCTAAATGCCTCATTTCTAGCAGTTTGGGGTCTACTTAAGTTGTTCAGAGCTCACAGCATTTTATTTTGGTTTTCTTGTCAGCCAGAGCAGATAAAAGGTTTTTTCCTGAGAAGAATCCAACAGTTGAAGTGGTCCTTGGCTGAAGGAGCAGCTGGAGCTGCTTCTGTGAAAGGCTCATCTTTCTCTCATTGTTCCTGCAGACCCTTCCCATGGGACCAAAGGAAGTTGGGATAAAAACCAACTGAGATGCACAAGACCCTGAGAAGGTCTTTTTAGTCATCTGCCTCCCTCTTTCCCTCCAAAATTAACCCAAAAGTAACAATTAAAGAAAACCCAGGAAGGTTTTGCAAACAGATTGTGGCCCAAAAGGAAAAGTCTTACCTTGAAGCATCAAAGCTGTCATAGGATCCCACTGTGTAGTGTCTAAACAGCTTCTTGGTCCTGTCTGTTCGTGTTTCTGCACAAAGAAAATAGAATTTTAACACTCCTGTATTTCTTAATCAAGTGCTGAGGTGTTTGTTTATATTCCCTTACAGTGAATTAATGTGGTTTTGAGGCATTTTGAAAAAAATTTTGGCTTTGGAGATGTTCTTTTATCATATCAGAAACATCAAGCGAATAAGGAAAACTTCCTGTAGATCACACATCATGTCATGCACAAGTTTGAAGGTTCCCCTCACATTCTCAGTGGCAAAACCTTTCAGGACCAATATTTGGGTCTTTAATAGCTTGGGCTAAGAGGCAAAATAAAAGAAAGAAAGAAGAAAAACCAGCAACACCTTACAGAAAAGTTGGGGGGAAATAGCCAAAATATGAAAATCAATGTTCTTTGCCTAAATACAAGTTGGCCCTTCAATGCAATCACATTGAGTTGGGCTAAGAGACATCAAAAATCACAGGGAAAAGCTCTGGGTTTGCTTGTGACCATCTGCACAACTGAGGAACCTTCCATGGCAGCACAGCCTGACTCCATCCAAACAGACTCTGTTAGTTCTCCAAGGCAGCCCAAGCCCTCAAGGGGCACCATCTCTGTGTCACAGCTTTTAGGGATGTCACAAATAAATCCCTGTGAGAGGTGTCCCTGGTGGAGCTGGGCCTGCAGAGGGCAGAGGGACACCAGAGCAGGAGGACAGGCTCTGCCCACAGCCAAGGAGCAGAGGCAAGCACTGGGGAGCAGACTTTGGGGAGGAGGGGGAACAAAATGCTCCTTTCCTTGCTTTAACCAGTGCAGCTGAGACATAAATGGCCTTCCCCCCACCTGGAGACAGAAATGAAAATATATACAGAATCCAGAGAAATTCAGGCTGAAATTACATGTGCAGGTTGCACTTGCTGAAAGAGGGAGGTATTTGTTCCTAGCTGTGCACCAATTTGCAACGTAAAAGAAAAGAAGTACTAAATAAAACCAGAAATATTTCAATTTACATGAATTTCATGGAGACCAGCCAACCTCTTTCCTACAGCTCAACTGAACAGGGAGAAAATCCCTCTTATAATATGAATGCTGCTTGATGGTTTTGTCCAGGTTTGTTTTGTCCCTTTGTCCCTCACCTACAACCTTTATTTTCTGCCAAAGAGGCCTTTTCTTTACCTGAGGTTCCTGTTCCTCCTGCCCTCATTCCCTACCTTTCTGGGACACCCCAAAGGACACAACTTGCTCCAGGACTCACCAAGTACATCCCTAGACACACCCAAAGCCTGGAGCTGCAGGGCTGGAGGACACCACACTGCTTTCCATGGAGTGAGAGCTGTCACTGCTTGGTGCCCAAGGATACAGGGCAGCAGCTCACAGGGCTTTGGCTTTGGAGCAGCTCACTCTGTGACTGCAACTCTTCATGGGATGTGAGGGGTTCAGAGAGTCTCACAGGCCATGCCTCTGTTCTTAAGTTTACAAGTTTGGCTTCAAAATCCTGAAATGCCATGGAATAAAGTGACCTGCATGGATTGCAGGATGCTGAGCAACATCCTTTCTCATCCTACACTAAAGATCAGACTAATAGCAACAGATAAGACCAGAGGAAATACAGAAAAACATAAACCTGGATTCCACTCAGAGTCTTCCCCTGGGCTGTTTTCAGAAGTGCTTATAAATGATTCAAAGTATGATGAAGAATATTCTGTAAATCCTAAAGCCACTGCTTGGGCCTTGAGGAGCCAGCTGTTTCTCTGCAGAAACTGTTTCCACAGCACGCTATTGCAGTGCTGATAAGGCACACAAAGCGGGTGGGAGGAGAGGAGGCCAGAGCTTTGTTCAGCTGCTCAGGGTTGCAGAGCCAGCATTGCTTCTACAGCCGCAGCTGGATCTGCACCTCCCACCTCCTGCTCTCCCCACTCCTCTGCGGGCAGCCACACTCACAGGAATTATTTAGGGAACCATCAGCCTTCCCAACCCCTGAACTCCAGGCTAAGTGGTTTCCCAGATTACTGTGTGAGTCACTAATTCTCCTCTCTCCCTCCCCTCTGACTCGGATCCCAGGCTGTCCTATCACACAGCCATCCAAGAGCTGGCGGAAGGACCAGGAATCTGCCACCAGAATGAACTGGATACTGAAAAACCAGAAAGATTCTATTCTCTAACTTGACAAAAGAATACAAAGAACCTACAGGCAACTGCCTGACAACTGCTTGTCTGAATTGCAGCCATATATAGCACAACACAGGTAGATTAACACCAAGGTTAGGCCCGGGTTTCACTGGAGTTTTGCCCATTGTGTCCCAGGATTTCTGAAGGCCAACACTCAGTCAGAGGTCAGGACTACCTAAGACTAATAATTACCATCATTTAGGAAGACTTTACCTACAGAATCCTTAAAGGGCTTCTTTTTAAACTTAACACCAGCAAAAAGATACAGATGAAAAGATGTAGAAAATATTATTAAGCAGTGTCTATATTATTGCATTGTCCCTGAGAGGAACATCTGTCAGCACAGATGAAAAGCTATTGCATCAAATTGGATCAGTTCAAAAGCTTTTCCAGAATGTGGAACAAAATACCAGGGTTTGCAAAAGTGGTGCAGTTTCCTCAACATTTTCAGAAAGAAGAAATATTAGTGAATCATTTGAAATTTCCAGGTTTCTTGAGAAACTCCTATTTTACCAGAGTACACATCATTGTGTTTTCCTGTAATATCTCTAGCTGGTTAGAAGGCTTTGTCTCTCCAGGCTTTCATCCATCTCTAGGTCACAGCAAGACGATATACCCGTGCAGGAATAAAAGTTCCAGCCACCAACTCAGCTCTCAGTCTGTGAGTGCTGCTCACAGAGCACAAACCACGCCTGAGACAGTGAGAGCTCCCTCCACAGCTCCTGAAACCCTCTCCCATAAGAACACAGCACCACCACAGAGCTCCTCCATTTCCCCTACAAAAAACAAACAAAGAAAAAAGCACCCAAAACAAAACCAGGGAAGAAAAAACCAAACAAAACCCAATCCCAAGACAATCCCAAACAAAACAAGTGAAGAGGTTTTATTCTCTAATATCAATTAATATCAATTCTCTAATATAAATTCTCTAATATCAATTAATATGCCCCCCAGGAGCAATGGGAGTCCTGCCATGATAAGAGCCATGGCAGAGTCTGTAAGGAATGAAGTAATGTGACAATTTTTCTGCTGGTCCATCTCCCGCTGAAGCCACTGGAGCTGCAGCAGAAATAAGCTGAGGGCACTGTGGCAACACGAATAATAAAACTCCAGCTGTTGCTTTATTAGAATCATTTATTGTTGCAGGCACTTCAGCAACCAACAGGCTCAAACCCTGCCCTGCCAGAATGTAATTCATGGGGTTCAAAGGAAAGTGAACACTTCGGAGGTGTAGGTGGAAAACATTTCCTCCTCTTCCACTTGGGAGAGGTGAGGACTTTCCTCGACCTACAAATACATCAAGGGCTTCCTGCAGCTGCAGAGAGATCTGTTTGATATTGTTTGGAAGAGTAAAGAACCGGGGGAGGGTTTGGGAGGGGGAAGCCCCAAACTGCCTTCATTGCTGTTCCTCTCCCTGCTGCTCCTCGCAGGGCAGTTCGTGTTTCCATGGCAACTGCACAGGGATGCTCTGCCAGGGGGTGCTGGCACAGCCTTGCCAGCACTCCAGGGTTTAGAGCGAGCCATAGGGTGGACAAGGGAAATAAAAGAGTAGCAGCATAATTTAAGTGTGATATTGAATAAAAAACAGGGAGCAGCAAGTCCCCTCCAAATCTCCAGGTTATTCTGCTGCTCTGCCCTGGGTGCTGTACTTGTTACACTGGCAGAATTCAAGTGGGTTTGGGCTTTTTTAAGCCAATTTCCAGCAGGAAAAAAATAGTCTGTACACTAAGAAATGCTTTTGAAACCCAAATATAGGAAAAAAATATAAAAAGTCAGAGCCAGAATCCTTCCCTTTGCCCTTCAGTTGGGCACAGCAAATCCAGCATTTCATCCCCATCCCAGAGCGTGCAGCTTTTCTTCCTTCCCACTGACAGCTCTGAGAGATGTTCCACTAATGCAGTAGATAGTTAGAGATATTCTTTGATAAAACAGCTTGAGGCACAGCCCTCTGCAACACCCAACAGAGGTTAAGGCTCTCACTGCTCAACTTCTCCTTCCTGTGGGAAAAAAGCTTTCCCCAGCCATCTCTGTGGAGGGTGAGACCAGAAATTATTCCAAGCTAAAGAGGTTGAAGTTCACACAGATAATACAGGAGGTGAACATAAGTTCATAATTCACTTATCTAGACTCTTGTTTCCAACAAGTTGTTATGATTTGCTCCTAATATTGATCCCAATTTGACCCAAAGGTATATGGGGTTGAAAGCACCACTAAGAAGAGCATAAAATTTTCTATCCCAAGTACATTCAAAATACTGCCAAGTTATCTCTATTGTAGAGGAACCAACAAACAAAAAAGAGGTAGAAGGTCTGTTAGCAAAACTGTGTCTCAAAAAACTAACTTAAAGTGGTTGTTCTTGTCCCAAAACCCGTTTAGCCCTTGGAGTTTTATTCCACCTGTTACCAAAAGAAGCACCTCATTGTTCCATGTGCCTGGGATAACCAGGTGCTGGTTTTAACAAGTGCTATTTTATGTGACCAGATCAATGAAAGACAGACAGAATTTGAGTACCCACTTGCCTCACACAAAGGCCAGATGCTACAGCTTGACCCCAACACATTCCTGGCAAATCACAGCCCAACAAAAGCTCTGCAAAGCTTTGATTTAACTGAGGATATAATACACAGCTCGTGCCAAATGATGTGTTCAGGGAGTAAAGGTCTCAGTTAGGAAGGCAGAAGCTTTTTGTCCCCAAAGCCTGACCCTATTCCTTCCTTTCTGTGTGGTGTAAGTACAATTTTCAGGGTTTTAGTGATTTAAATCCTTACTAGTTCAGTGTTTGCTTTCGAGTAACAACTGAACTTCATGCTGACAGACACACTCCAAACTTTGCTCCAGAAAAGGATCAAATTAAAAGATGAAGATATTCTTCATACCACATACTTAGAAGTCTCAATAAGCTATTTTACTTATTCCCTTTCCTCCTTAGGGAATGGAGATTCACAAAACTGGATTCTTTATTAAACAGAGTCCATTAAAATGGTGATAAATGAGAAGGTTTTTCAGGCCTATGATACAATTGTTTAACATTCTTAATTGTTTAACATATTTCTCTCTTTGGGCAGCCATTTGAGCCATAAAAAAGAGGAAGTTCAGGGATCCTTCAAATCAAGCAAAGTTGGACCAAGGATTCTAAAAAATGTACAAAAAAAGGTAAATATGGGATGAAGAACTACAGATGGAATTTTATTACTATTTTATTTCTATTAACTGATGATCACATTGATACTTCATTTGAAGGGATAAACCAGGAGGATCAAGAAAAAAGGAAAGCTCTGATGAAGGCATTAGAAATGAAAACCTTTAATTCATAGTTTGCTTTCTTCTTTTTCAGCTTCTGGATGATTTTTTTAAACCCTCTCAAATAATTTTTCTTTCGGTTAAAGCTGAGAAATAGCAAATCTTGTGTGGGTTTTTAAGTTTTGCAGATTTGAGAACAGGCATAAAAATGTCTCAAGGACAACTCCTTGACTGGAATAGCTCTTGGATGCTCTCCTGCCTTCCTTTTTTTTCTTTTTTTTTTTTTCCTTTTACTAATGCCTGTTTTCCAAAAAACAAAAAAGGAAGGCTGAAGTTGATTCCCTCCTGCATCCTTGGAGGAAGATTAGCTGGAATACCCTGAATTAGCTGATGCACAAAGGATGCTGAAAATGCTGATGAATGCAGTGAATCAGCGATTTTGTTTGCAGGAGAAAAGCTTAATAACCGAAATATGCAAGTTGGAACTACTGGAGAGGCATTTGTGGAAGAGCAGTGGTTTCCCATGTCATTAGTTTTCCCTTTAATTTAACAAAAACCTCAATTATACATCAAAACCCCCCAGCAAGCAGTTGTGGAAGCATTTGCTCAATGCTGAATGAGGCGTCCAGAGCTCAAAAGGGAGAATTAGAGTCCTGGTAACAACTTTATCACCAGCTCTTTATACAATTCTCTAGTTCTGTAGCCATTCCTTTGTTTGCAGAATATTGATTCAAGGACCCCCCCAAAAAAAAAGGATTTTATCTCTCCCCCATAAAATCATAATGGTCTTTACTAATTTTTAATCAGAACTGCACTAACTTTGTATTTTCTATTAATTTTTTATTTCAGTTTGTACCTTAGTTTGTCAGTGATCTTAACCATGCAGAGCTTTAGACAAAGCTCCCTGGAGCTCTGAGATGAAGTGTAAGAAGTAACCCAAAACCTTGTTTAAATTAGAGGCTGAGCTGTAAGAAATAAATCAGAAAACCTGTCTGGGT
>JAOXXN010000065.1:6649901-6670170 GCA_026770055.1 Myrmophylax atrothorax | reverse complement strand
GAGGAAGGCAATAAACCTGTTCTAAAGTCATTCAGCTGGAAAAAAAACGCTTCAAGATTGTAAGTTTAATGATAAAAATGTACACTTGATGATTGTTACAGAAATGTCAAAACATATTTCTAAGGAGTCCAAAGGTTACAAAAGTAGAGATGGGAAAATAAAGGTGTGGGAAAATAAAGGTGTTCTCACTTCCAGATGTTTCCTGCAAGTTGAAATGAGTAATTCTTGGAAGCAAGTAGTGATATGAAAATGAATTCTCTTAAGACTGAGATGTTCCTGAATCTCCATTATGTTTCCTGCTTAATGCCTAGAAACTAATAAGAAAAAACTAATTATGTTGCATCTTTGTGCTGATGAGATTTTTAGTTAGGAGATTTGTAAAATGCTCTAACTGAAGAAACCAAAAGGCTTGAACCTCCCAACTGACTTTGAGAAGCTCCCAAAACCCCTTTCAGATCTGAAAGTGTGAAAATGTGGCCTTGACCCAATAAAAATTGTATATTGTGGACTTTGTGACCTCTAAAGTTTAAATGGAAATAGTCAAATAAAGAGAAGTGGAAGAGATTTTGAACTTGAGACCTTTTTTTGCAGTGGTGTCCCAAACATGGGATGTGCTTAATTGAAATATCTACTTAGTAGGTTTGTTCCTTTCTACAAATGTAATTGAGTGTATTAAACCCACCTGCATTAACCATCTCTCTCTACCTAATAATCACACTCCCACCTTCTCCCCCTGCTCCCTCTCTCTTTAACTCCTTCTCCCACAGAAATTGCATCTCAGCATACTCAAACTTAATCCTCCAAGAGACTGCAAATCTAATCCCTCAAATATACCATTCAAAAATCCCATTTCCTTATTTACCATAATGCTGCCCACAGACAGCACAAGGAATAATCACCTAACAGTGATCAGGATTTGCACAGCTTGAAGAGTTCTTTTGACACCCAAAATGATCCAACTGGTTAAACAATCCTGCTTTACTACATCACTGCCTAATTACTCTTCTAGGGCACTCCAAGTTATTGGCAAACATCACTATCATTTTAGGAGGGAAAGGACAAATAGCTGCTTTTAAATAATCTTCTTGCCCGTCACACAACCTGAAGCTGACAACTTGGCTGTGGATACAAACCACTCCAAATAGGTAGCAACTAAAACAACCTGCCTTCCACCCAGAGATATTCCAGGCAAAGTCAGGAATCCATCACTCCATGGTGGCAGTGTTTGCTGTATTAAATACACTCCAAAGACCTGATATTTTTCCCCCAGGTGTTGTGCTGAATGCCATCTGCTTTATTCCTGAAGGAATAAGGGTTGGACTTGATGATCTCAGAGGTCTCTTCCAACTGATTCTATGATTCTATGAATAAAAGCCATCATACATTTTGCTTTGAGATAAAGTGAAGCAGAATGGTCCTTACTTAGCCAAAAAAAAAAAAAAGGAATTAGGAGCCTCCTGAGTACACAATTAGAGATCTAGTGAAAGGACTTCTTTACCCCGAAAGTCAGAACAGTAGAAGTCATTGGGAAGAAAGACAAGGCCTGACCAGCTTTGTGGAAAGATCCTCTAACATACATATATATTACATATATATAACTTGATTTTTAAGTCAGGTACAATTTAAATGTTTATTTACAACAGATACTTGGACAATCCTGGAGGAGGAGACTTAATAGGCTAAAGTATTTCCTGGTTCACTTTGTCTCTCTTTTAAAAATATGAATCAATTTCATTTCCCTCACTCAATAAATACATTTCCAAACTAAACTGTCACTGCTGTTCTGCTCACTGGAATTTTAGCAGTGCTCCACTGCACAATCAGCATTTCATCTATCCTGCTCTGGAAGAGGCAATGACTGAAGACATCATGGAAAACTAACAATCAGCCCTTCCTTCTGGCATTTCCCACATCCAGAAACAACACAAACCGCTTGGAATCAGCAACAGCAATTAAAGAAGGGAAGATCTACAGTCCCATGAAACCATTTGGAAATACAATTTAACTGAGGATTTATTCAGCTCAGCTATTTGTAGCTGCAACTTGGGGTACAACCCCAGAATCTGATTTCTCCCCTTCTCAAAAGCAAGGCTGTGGGCACTTGGCCACCCCATATTAGGCCTTTGATCAGCAAAGATTCCCAAGACATTTTCCAAGATAATAGTATGTGATTTTGTGTTATTTCTGCTCAATTAGGCACAGCAGTGATAAGGTTTTATCACACTCCAATCTATTTCATAGTTTCACACAATAAAAACTTGGGTGGATTTCTTACGTTTTGAAATGTAAGAAACATCTTACATCTTAATTTTTGAAAGTTTTCTGCAGCAGTAACTCATCTCCAGAGCTCTTTTCCTGCTGCACAACATCCTGCAGGGCCATTAGGCAGCTATTAGTATTGTGTGTTTTACCTTGGCATTTATCTGGCATATCAAAGGATTAAAGAACAATCGACCACTCTCTTTTCATTTATTTCTAATTCACTGACTACATTGCCATTAAATGATGTGTGAACTAACGGACTCTTCCTATGCATAACAACAATATTTATTACTAGTGGACAAGACTATAGAGAATAACATGGAACTCTTTCTGTCAGACCACAATACAGACAGTAGTGACATCACAACCTGCCCCTGACACCGTGGGGTGAAACAAGAGGCACAAGACCCATTCCGAAGAGGACTTTTTGTATGGCAGGATTTGGGGGGTTTTGAAGAGTATCTATCACAAGTTTAAGGAACTTCAGTGAACATTCCCACATTTTTCCTTCCCTGTTTCCTGCATGCCTTAGTAATTTTTAAGTGGCAACATCACACCAATTGCGATGAGAAACCAGATATTCCTTTCCTTGGTGCCTCCCTGGAGCTGAAGGAAATGGGAAGCAGTAGATTCTGCCCAAGGGGTTGCAAAAATCAGAACCTAAATTAATGAAATAAAAAAAAAGTCTGGCCATTTACTCCAAGTGCTTCACATGACACACCAGCTTTCTCTGCTTGTCTGATTAACCACCCATGGACCAACCAAATCAGCCCCAGCACATCCCCCCAGCACAAGTATTGAAGACAACTGCAGGAATATGCAGACAGTGGGTCAAAACCCCAAAGCCCATGTGAATTTTCACTTTTGTACCATCCTCATAGTCTCCCTTTAACACTCATTTCCCTCACAAATCATCCAGAGATGCTTTGGTCTCATTTTCAGTGATCTCTGGGCAATATTTATATTTTTGCCACATTTTTGCCCCACGTTCTTTTATCTGGCTAAGTCCAGGCCACTGCCAAACTTCCCCAATTGTTATCAAAACTCCCCTTCAGCCTGATCTTCCAATGTGTCCACCACCATTGTTTCAGCAGCTTAAGCAAGTTATCAGAACTTTTTGCCTCTGACACCCACATGTTCTGTGTTACATGAAAATAAGCAGCTCCTCTGGTTGTATTTTAAGCTATTTTATGAGTGCACTCCTGTCACACAGAGGAGGAGTGATTGTAGACTGGTTGGGGGGGAGGGAAGCACACAGTGGGGTGAAGGCAATATGAATTATATTTTACTTGTTTAGAACTCGTGCTGGTTTCTACCAATAAAGCTTTTGCTTATTTTATTTTAGATGAATGTATTTTTTGTGTTATTAATTTTCAAACCGCTTGAACACTGCTGGGGTAACCAATCCATTATTTAGGTAAGATTAAAAAAAAAAACAGTATTGTTCTCTCCCATAGCAACCAAGAGTGAAGCAAAGAGAAGTCCCTCATGTGCTGACTGTGAGGAAACAATTTGTTTGAGAGATGCTACAGCATCATGGATTCAAATCCATGACACACCACCTTTGGCACAGGCTGAAAGTGGAGAAGAGGAAGGAGAGCAAGAGACAGAGAGGAGTTTTTTGGGCCTTTGGGCCAAAGTTACAGGAACAGAATGCCAAGCACTGATCTACTAGAATTAGTACAATCCTGTCCAGGAAGAATTTGTCTTCAGAGAAGGGTCAGGAATTAAGCTCAAATATTAAGAAAATAGAAAGGAAAACTATGGAAACTCATCTAATCTTTCATTTTTTAGAGCACAGCTCCTCAAGAGATTTAGAAGGTTATTATCATGGTTTTACAGAACAGAAGATAGAAAATAGAAACTATCAATAGCTACAAGGATTCTATATAAGAGATCCAAGTTCTATTGACTTCAAGTGGCTTGAAAATGTTTAACAAACACTTCATTGCATTCAAATCCCAGTCTCCTACACTCCTACTTCTTTTTTGGCTTAAGAAGTAGTGCCACCTATTGAGTTACCCTCACCTTCAGCTGTTGCTGGGAAAGGGATAACATTACCTTCATATAGCGAGGGTTTGGATAACAGCTCTTATTTCTACATAAAGACATGAAAAGGTCTTGCAATTTGTAAGGATTAGAGAGAGTGCTGGACATCATTTTTCTTTGCTGCAGAAGTTGCTTTGGTATTTGGTTCAAAACTATAAAGTTTCTCAGTCATTACGAGGGCACTTGAGAGAGTGGCACAAAGAGAGGCAGCAAATCAATGCTCTTGAGTCTGAACAAAGCTGAGACCCCAAATCTCACCAGTTGCACTGCAAAACTCAGGTGGTGCAGCATGGCAAGCAGACAGAAGCCAGCAAGCCCTTCCCCCGGTGCCAGAGGGGCAATGAAAGCACCGGGCAAGGCAGCCCCGAGCACCGCCCGCAGTAAACACTTCACTCCACTTGAGCTATTTCAGCTCCCGTTTGGAATTTGAACAAAAGTGATGAGTCAGCCCCGACACACGACGAAGGAATCAGTGGTGACTGCTTTTCCTCCTCCCCAAATATTCCCCCGACGGAGGGGAGGGCACCGCAGGGCAGCCAGACGGTGCTTAGGGCTCGTACGGGGGCAGGATGCGTGGGATTGTTCCCGGAGTTCTGCAGCTCCGCGATAGTTTGGCAACACGTTTTATCAAGAGATGGTCCTCTGGGCTAAGTGAAGTTTCTGATGAGCTCCTGAGAGGTTTGGTTATCATCACACTCCACACACACCTTCTGCAGCCGCAGGAGAGACAATGTGAGTACCTGTGCTCATCCTGATGAGCAGAGTTTTGCTGCGGTTCTGCTCTTGGTGACTTCCGTTTGAAGGGCTTTGGAGACGTGATCTTATCTGGAACACGTCCAGTGATTGACTGTGGTCTCTAAGGAATGTGAACATAGCACATGACAGAATTCCTAGATCTGCATTCATCTGTAACATCAAAACACATTTGCAGAGATACCACCTAGGAAAGCACTCAAAAACGTTTGCACAGTGTTATTAGAACTCAAGATAAACTACACTGGTGAGAAAGTACAGACTCTGAAATAACAAAACAGAGTAAAATGCTTCCTTGGCCTCATCTCCTACTGCCCTGACACGTCCTTTCTGAAGTTTGGATACCCAGGCAGAAGTAAGAGCGAACTGAAATGCGGCTGAACACAAATGAAACATTAGGGATGATTTTCCCCTGAATTCGGTACCCAAAGATGCCATCTAGTGTCCATGTGCCGAGCGCCAGAGCTGCTCCCATGGGCGCAGCTCAGCCAGCACATGGCACAGCAACTCTTCCCCTTATTTGTGTGTGTGTGTGTGTGTGTGTGTGTGTGTGAAACAGAGAAGGGTAAGTACTTAACCAGCCTATTTTCATTTAAGGACATCTGACACCCCTCAGCACATTTGTCACTTCCTCTGTGCTCCAACTACTCCATCCGGAACGTGGCTCCTGTCTGGCTGAGCATTTTTAGGGGAATTGTCTCCCTGTGCATCTCCAAGCAGATGAACACTGAGGCATTTCTGAGCTCCCAGCATTTTCCAGACAGGAAAGATCCTGTTTGCCTTGCTCCCCAAATCTCACAAACAAAGCTGAAAGAGCTGTATCAGCCCCGTGGTCACCTCTTGTCTCATAGGAGGATGTTTTATGATGTGTTAGTGAAGTCTGTAATATTTTAGTTCCCTTGCTAATCTTTCCTTCCCTCCTTTAGGAGACTGGGAGTGTGTCATGCTGTGTGGCTGATTATCAGAATAATAGCATAAATCTGATATACAAAAATATCAGAAGCATGCTGATAAATCAGGTCAGGACAACAGCTCCATCTGAATAGTATGATCAGAATTTTCCTATTTTAAAGTCCTCTTTTTTGTCACTGGTTTTCTCCTGATATTGGCTAACAGATTGGGCTTTTGATTAATAGGCTCATTTTTACAATACTTGATAGACTGAAGGAGCAGTGTTACCATCCTTTGTCATTGCCAGGTAGTGCATTAAGACAAACTCCTCATGGAAAATAGGACTATTTACACAGGGATTTGCCTTCCTCTGTATACATACATTATAAAGCACCAGAAAAAAGGAACCTAAATGAAAGATAGTTAATAAAACAAACCAAAGTCTGCCAAGAGCTGCAGTGCTCTCTGGTAACAGTTCTAAGAGCAGATACAAGAAAAATCAGCAGCAAGAAGCACCTTCTCATGCCCATTCCTTTGGTACACTGGTGACCTTATCTGAAGTCCAAAAGGAATTTAAACCAGGGGTACAGAACAGTTGTACACACACACAGCATCCAGAAGTTCAATCGGAGAATGAAATTCAAGCTTGGATGGTATCTCCTTAAAATTCTGCTACTGCAGATAAAGATAATTGATTTTCTGTAAGGAAAAGATGCAATCAGCACGTTAGGAATGTAGGAAGGTTCTGAATATTGATAGCCCAGACAGAGACACCACAACAGTCAGAGTGGTTGAGAAACAAATTCCTAAACAGATGCTTCAGGTTTTAGTATCCTAATGGAGTTAATTAATTCGTGTAATGCAATATTTTAACTTCAAGAATATAATATTGTCAACAAATCATTAAATATGCTCATCAAATGCATATAATAACAATTCAGAATAGGTTTCTGATTCTGAGAAGTTGAAAAAGGCTGAGCATTAGGTCATATGTTCTGTTTGTAAGATGATCTATGGAGTGTTTCTTTCTTTTTGTACTTCTGAATAGCTCACCAAGAAAATTAGGGTAAAAACCTCCCAAAATCTCTCAGTTTTCAGTCATGGTTAACAACAAGGATGAGAAAAAAACAACACAAATTGTTGGTGTTTTCATAGTCACATAAAAGCATGTTTGATCATGTAAGAAAAAATTGCAAAGTCACCATTAAAACCTGATTTAGGGCATCAAAAACAAGTGGTAAAGTATTTATGGCATGTTCATGTCTCATAGGAGGGAAAATCACAATGTTATATTGTGCAGGTTTGTGAAAAAAACCATTTCAGACGTATCTTTGTAAGCTAAAACCTCTCTTTAAAAACAAAGAAACAGCTCTAGCAATAGTATATGTTTAAAATTAGAGCTTTGCAAATGTATTTTATCAGCAATGATACAATTTTTAGGTGTCCTAATGCTTAATATCAGCCACATTTCAAGAAAAACACCCCAGAAAAAACAGTTTCCAGAAAATCACTGGTCTCTGATGTTTATGAATAACAATAATGTTAAATCATAATTATTCATAGATGTTTGGGAAAACATTTAAGCTTCTCTCTCATGTTTCAGGGGATGGGATGAACAGGGGTTTCTTATTTTCATGCTCCTTTAAGGCACATATTTGGGACCTTTACCTTAAAGTTTGAGTCTAAGGGACTGCATGGGCAAAATTAATTTAATTTAAAGGTATAAAGTCAGAATGGATTAAAACAATTTTAAATCAGAATGAAAGGCATTAGGGCAATTTAGAGTCACACCTGCAGTTCAAACTGCCTTTTGTGATCCCCACAACCTTTGTTATCCAAGACAAATCCAATATCTGGGCTGATGATACGGCATGCCAGAGTGTATGTATGCCCAAACTTTGTGAACAAATCCTCAATCTGCCACTCAGTGCCAGGTTGCATCACCCAAAGCCTGCTCTGGAACAGGTTTTTCCAGGCTTAATCTGCTAGTTCTGGTTTAAAAACCAAAACTGACACTGTCCTCCCAGAACAAGATTGCAGCAATCAGAGACAAATGGTATTTTCAGCATCCAAGTAATCAGCTTGAACTCTCTGAAACAGGAGGATTATGAAGGGAAAATCCTTGTCTCTTATTAGAGAGCCCAGATCCTCCTCCCTGTGTGCATGAGACTACCTGGGGCACCACTAGTTTTCTTTCTCTCCTGCCAACCCCTGGGGCAGAGTAGGGTGGGAGCAGCACACAGGAGGCTAAGGAACCAACTCACAGGGAGTTTTGAAGGGATAATGCCTTCTGGAAAGAAAATTCCAGTGAATTAAAAAAAAAAAAAGCCTGTATGCAGCTTTCCATGAAAGATTTCTTGCTGGGACTGTATGAAAAACACAGTTTGCTGAGCTGGTGGTTTAAAGTATTGATTTAAGTGGTGCATTGAGTAAGGCTGGAGGAAAGGTGTGAGACAAACAAGGAATTCTCCTCCAGAGCTGTCCCCAGAACTGTGTCAGGCACCAGAAAGGTCTCTTGGCCCAGGAAGGTGCCAGTGCCAGCCATTCCCTGGCAGCAATGGCCATGGATTCAGCAGGAAGGCACAGTGACCTGAGCACTGACCCAGCAAAGTGCCCTCCAGAGAGGGACTTTTAGACCAAACCCTCCGTAATTCCTCACGTCTTTCCAGAGGGGGTTGGTGCCACCACAAGATGCCAATCAGTTTTGAGCCCAGAGGTCATAATTTCTTTAAAAAGAGTGAAAATCCACACATCACACATTCTGGAGATGTGGCTATACCTTTATATCCTTAGTTCTCTGTGTCAATCTGTCTACCTACACACACACATAAAACACAGGGGTAAAAAGTGGCAGCAGATGAAGAAAATCTATTCTTTTCCATATTCAGCTTTTCTGTCCTCATGAAGCTTTGACAAAACAACTAGAAAAGCCAGAACACAAAAACACAAACATTGTGGTTTAAAATAAAAAAGTTCCATGAATCAAGAGTGAAAATATGAGGGAAAATTTGTCTCCATGTTCCTTTACAATTGCACAGGATCATAATGGAGTCACCAGTTAATAAGTGGTCTTTTTCCTTTTTGTTTGGACATACCTACACCAGGCCCCCACTCCACAGAAAAGGCAGGTTTGCTGCCTTTTAAAAAATCACAAATATCATCGTTTTCTTACCTAATGGAGCAAAACAACCTTGCAAGAACTTTCTCAAGTATTTATTTGGCTGATGCGTTAAAAGCCATTAACTAAAGTACTTCCACTTAACTTTGAAATGTTGTCTGTAAGTTGCAACATCCTATAAAGTAGGGTCAGGACTTCAATAAATTCTCAAAAATTATTTTTGAAGAATATTTATAACACGTTTCAGTTTTCCACATGTGTCTGCATGGTGAGAACTCACTGAAGCCCCAAGGCCAGAAACCACAGTGTAGCTCACAGAAGTCATTTGAGTTCATCTTTGGTATATTTTCAGAACTGAACACTAAAACACCCACCAAAATTAATACTTAAAAGCATCTCGTTAGAGGTGAAGCTTCTAATTAAATAATCAGTATCACCTGCACTTATTAGATAGCTAATAAGATATATGCTAATAAACTCAACTCCCTAATGAGGAGAAGAAATTCAGTAACACTTAACAGTTCTCTTCCCAGACACAATATGGGAAACACAAAGTTAATTTCAAGGTTACTTAGACTTTAAACACACCAGTGTTTAGAAACAATTTATATAGAGTTTTACAGATCAACCTAAAAATAATATCTATACAATATCTATATATCAATATCTATATATTTCACAGGTTAGTAGCACTATGAATCATCAAAGAATTAAAACAGATGGTAAGAGTAATATAAAGATTTCAAGTGTCCATTTGCAAACAAACCACATCCTTGAAACTTGTTTTCTAAAAAATGAAACAAGGATGAGAGAAGAACAAGAAAAATTTCATCTGATTTACCAGTCTTCCTAACTAATTAGAAATGAGGCACTTTAATTGCCTTTAATAGAAGACTTTCCTATCTATATATGCATTTTCCCTCAACCAGTGGCCTGAGGCCTCGAAATCTTATATGAGATCAACCCAAAGGGTGGGTTTTATCTCAGAAAAAGAAAGAAAAGTATGATCTACAGAGCTTTACACTCAGGAATAGAATTATTTTGTTTCTCCTTAAGTGTTGACCAACAAATGCCAAATTTTTTGCACCCAAAAAAAGTTTCCCATCTCCTGCAGTGAATTATTGCACACAATTGTGTCCAACGGGGTAGATGAGCTTTTCTTAACTCACATAATCCAATATTTTAACTACTCAGCCAGAAGTGCAGCTTTAAGAGGTTTCTTGCCAACTTTTGCTCCACAAATTAATTTCTAAAGGAATCTTTAGATAAATGAGACATATGTATGTTATATTCCATTTCCTCAAGCTACTGATATGTTATACAGGGTATCCAATATAATCACATTTATTATTTCCAGGAGTGCAGCCAAAATATGTAACTATTTCAGATATCTCTCTGGACAGCATCAAACTGTTTTTTCACATGTGCAAAACATATCTGTAAGCATAAAGTGGAGACTCTGTAGCTTCTTGAGAGTTTTGCTCACAAGACAAGCGGAAAGCCCAGAGTTGCCTTTTGACACTGATCTGACAATAAAATCAGCTGAGCATTCTGGCAAGGGAGGGATTCCACTTGCATGGCACTGCAGGAGAAAATCACCAAGTGATCTGCAATGTAATAACTCACTGGGGTTTTTAAAGAGACAAAATAACACACTCCCTTTCATGCTGCTTCAAGTAGCATCACCTGGGCAAGTGGAAGGTGGCCCTGCCCATGGCAGGGGGTTGGGACCAGAGGACCTTTAAAGCCCCTTCCAGCCCAAACCATTCTAGGATTTTATCATTACCAAATTTTCCCCATCAGGCATTGGTAGATCTCTTTAGCCAGCTGGGAAAAGGCCCTTTGCATTCCTTTTGCAGCAACAAGCAGAGCCAGGATTTAAGAACAGAATATGCATTATCTGAGGGCTGCTCTATTTAAGCATCATTTTGCTGATCACCCCCAGCACTGCCATCACTGTAAGGAGATGCTCTGTCATCTTCCTGCAATTAATAAGAATTTGATCTCAAATAACTGGGAAGTGGTTCAAAGGGTTTTCAGTCTCTGTTGTCAGGCCTTTTATCTGAGCCATTAAAAATCAGAAGGGAAAAAAA
Organism: Myrmophylax atrothorax; assembly: GCA_026770055.1. NCBI lineage: Eukaryota > Metazoa > Chordata > Aves > Passeriformes > Thamnophilidae > Myrmophylax > Myrmophylax atrothorax. The sequence continues at coordinate 6,659,004 of JAOXXN010000065.1, read as the reverse complement.
CCCCAATGTGTCATTTAGTACAGGAGAAAAAGATGACTTATCAACACTTTGGGAGTGCAGATCTAAGGCTTGCCTTGGGTTTTGTCAGCCATTTTAAGGAAATGCTTTTCAAAGTGCTCAATGAAATTATTGAAATGAAAAATGGCATTTTATTTAATCCTGGCAGATACTCAGAATGATTTGACCAGGAGTTGTGTTCAGATACAAGTAATACTTGCACAGGTGCATCAGGGAATCCTGACAAAACAGAATTTCAGGTTGAAAATGGATGTAAAATAAAAGTGAAAGCTAATACCTGTTGCTACTGTCATTTAAGATATTTGTAGAAAGAACAAGGATCACCATAGGCTCATAAGATATTGAGAAGTATTTCTAATTAAACACACCCCACCCCCCCAAAAAACCCCAAAAATATCAGTATAGGGAAGAGAAGTCAATATTAAAATTTGTATTCTTTAAGAAATTTCAAATGCTCCAAAATTCCAGAAGATGAAAGCAAAGGATTTTTGCCTATTTACAGTCATTGAGATCTGCCAAAATGGTTAAAAATCAAATAACTTGACCCAGATTTTGATGACCTGAAAAAACTCCATATTTTATGTGTGTTTTCCACAAGAACAACTGGAAATAAAAAAATTAAGTATTATCTCTACCTTTTTAGCAGATTGCCTAACAGGGCTGCTCAAATTCTGCCACAAGATGAAGTATTCTCTCTTAAACTAATAATTGGGCTTCAATTCCCCAGGAGGCTTTACCACTTCATAAATCATTAAATTGTTCACTTTACACCTTTAACTTTTTCATCCTTCTAAAGTAATTCATGGCATGAGCCATTTTTGATGTCTCCATCCACTCTCAGACTTCCAAATGTGATTTTGAACAGAAAACGTGAGCGTATCACTGGGAGCAAAGGAAGATACTGACGTGGGAACTCCACTCCTTCCAAGCCATTGCACTTCTCTCATCCTGTATGGTTTGACAGACAATTTCTTGAGGAAAAACTGGCTCAGCAAAGGCCAAACTCGACACCTGCCTGTCGCATTCTCCACCTCCAGCTGCACTGGGAACGTTGAGTTTCCCAACATGTAACATCCCTTTAGGTTGCTGTGCAGTTTATGTCGGGCCCCTTTGGCTACTGTAGGGATTGTGCTGCTCCTCTGCACTCATTAGAGTTATTCCTAAGTGGCTCCCAGCAGGAATGGGAATGGGAGTACCAGGGATAGAGCACATGGCAGCTGAGGAGCCCAGACAAGGGAATATTATGAATTAAAAATCACTTATTCAGAGAGAAAGATGCAGACAGGCTTACAGTCTCCACTACTCCAGACTACTACTCTTCTCTTTTGAATAATTTTTTAATGTCTTGGCTTTGTGCTCTTCTCAAAAACTGGACAAATAATAAAAGTATTACCATAGAATCCTTTATTCTCCTCTTTCTTCATGGCAGACTCATCTCCTTAGCAAAGGGAAACCACTGTCCTTTGAGCCATGAGCAAACTCTGTTTCCGAGCCTTTTGAGCAAACACTCCTATTCCAGGGAGAAACCTCTACTGCAGCTCAGTAAGAAGGCCAAGCCTGAAGGCAAGGGAGGCCTTTCAAGGCACAGCAAACACTCCCAGTTGTGCAGGAAGGGAACTGCCCCCCACAGGCAGCCTGCAGGTAAAACCAGCTCTGCAGTTCCCTCTGCCTCCCCATTCCCGTTATTCCTGAGGGATGATTCATTTCCAAGCTTTCCCAACTGCTGTTTATCATTGCTGAGAACACAAAGGCCTTGCTCAGCAAAGCTGAGTGCAGAAACTTGCTGAGGTTCATCCTTTTAATCCCCATCACTTGACACAAAAAGTGCAGTTGATTTACACCCTCAGCTACAGAGGGTTGTCAGAATTATCTGAATATTCCTGCTCTGTGTCAGCTGGGCTTTGGGGCTTGGTTGCCAGCACCTAAGATCTACTTCTCTGCATTGATTTCTTTTTTCCTTCCAGCACACAACAGTTTTCCCACTCTTTGATGGAAGGGAATGCAAAAATACAGTGTATAGCATATTCCTGATCGTTCTAAACCTAAATCAGAGCACAGAGCATCCTTATGGATGATTGCCATGCTGAAGTTTGTCACCTATCCCCATCTTTTTTGAAGACAAATTTGCACACAGCAAACATATTGTGTGCCAGCAAATCACTCCTCAAAAGATGCAGCTTTCCAGAACCATGTGAGCCAGGTGATTGGTTGTGCCAAATAAAGAAGCAAGGCAGCAAAGAGTATTTCAGAACCCTGGACAGCATTCTGCAAGGCAGAGGAATTTACTGAGCACCTGCCAGTTTGGGCTCTGGGTACCAGGGTTTGGCAGCTGGGCAGTGTAGCCCCAGAAGGAATGGCTAAAATGCCCTAAACACATCAGTGTGACCACATCATACTCTTTCAGTGATAGGCTCACTTGCATGTGAGGCAGCCTTGCCCTTTCAAACTGACTTTAAGCTGGGTCTATATTCTCTTTGCCATATGAAGTCCAGCCATGGACTGCACTGCTGAGTCAGAACACATTTCCCACTATCAGACTTCTTAGCTCTTTACACAACTACATAAGGATGTTTCTGACTAAGTTTCCCAACAAAAATATGCCTTTCCCTTCTTATATATTTCAATTCCTTTTATGCTTCCTCCATTTACTCCTTCCAGCTGCAGTAATGGTTTGTCTTTAACTGCTGCTGTTCATGCCAAACAGTTTAAGCTGCACAATAACTTTTCCACAGACACAGAAGTACCTTCTATTCAAGGTGAAATCATGTGGAAGGAGCATTTATCAAAAGTTATTATCAAACCCCTCAAGGTGCCCATCAGGTCAGATAACATCTCGTATTTGCAGGCTCTTCTGCCTCATTGAAACCATCTTCCTTCTAGTGGTTTTCAAAGTTGTTGAGTTTATAGGATTTTTCAGAGTTCTGATAATTTCCACAATGTTTCTCTCTATTCTTACAGTTGCCTTTCTGGTGAAAAACTACCCAGAACTAATCCTAGCAAATAAGGAAGAAGATTTTGTTAATTTGGCTCATTTATAAAGGATTGGATGAAAAGATCTTTTCTTTCTGGTTTTCCTCTTCCACTGCTGAATTTGACACAGAATTAAGAATGAATTATAAGTGATCAGGCAGTGGCTTTACCTCTGGTATATCCAGACAGCAAATTTGGCAAACCAAGACTCCTGTACTTCTAAGAGGACCAGAGCCACAGCTCACAAATTGCAGATTTACATGGGCTGGGGAACCAGCAGGACTTCCAGGCTTCAGATAATCCATTTCCAATTCCATTTCCATTCTACACTGGATGCAATGGAGTGCACACACACACACAGAGACCATATTTCTGTGGGATGCTCTGCTGTTCCTCTTCCTCATGGAGTGCACCCAGGAATGACACTGCTTTGGAATGTACCTACCACATCACTACCCTGAGATATTTCAAACTGCAGGAAAAAAAGAACACCAAAATCTCATTTTCCACCCCCATCCTTCATATGCAAGGTGAAACAGGACAGGTTTGGCATTAACTGTAAGCCATATAGGAGTATAAATGGGGGAAATTCAGTTTTTTAGAACTTCAAGCAGCCTAAATGTGTCCATAGAGGACACAGTCAAGGCTGACTCTTGTGTTGTGGCCTGTAACCATCCATCCTGTTTCACTCTTTGTCCCCGTGTCCCTGGCCCAACTTCCACTTGAGCCAACTCTCATTATTCACAACAGCACCGAGATGTATTTTGAGGGAGTTAAAATAGTGGTGTCTCTTCCAAAAGGCAGCTTGGAGAAGACATCTCGGAGTGCAAGGGGAGGAATGTGCAGTTACAACCTGTGCCAAGCCTTGTGCACAGAGGACAAAGTGGCTGCACAGCAACTTTATTTCTTGCAGGAAGGCAGATCAAGTCTCTAGCAGTCTGGCTGAGTAGATTGCCTGGGAAGGTGTTGTGCTAATTATAAAAGGGGATGGTGGAAATGAAGAACAAATCTGTTTTTATTGAATGCACAAGGTGCTAAAAACTAAGAATGTGGAATACAGAAAATTCTGTGCTTTGGAGATGGTCTGTGTGGCACAGGATGCATTTTATGAACACAACTTTGGCTTGTTTGGTACCTCCTGGAATGTAGAGGGAATGTTGGCTGAGGAATGCTGCAATTTCTGCTTGTAACATCTGTGCATGGCTACATCTGCAAAAAGAAATGGGCAAGGGAACTGTGCTAGCACTGGAGAATCTGTCACTATAGTTTCAAATTGCTTTAAACTCAGGAGTAAGTGATACCAAGTGTTTAAATACAGATGTTGTGTTCCAGAGAGGACTGGATGTGGCTCTTCCTACTGTGGTGTAGTGGACAGGGAGATGATCAAAGGTTGGACTCCAGGACCTCCGAGGTCTTTTCCAATGTGAATGAATGCGTGGCTCTCTCTTTGGGAAGAGGACTCGCAGTTTGGCTCTGCTGGGAGCACCATGACACTAGAGGTCAGCATAGGAGCATCATATTTGCATTTGGGCTGGGCAGGAACGGCCTCTGCAAGTGCTGCCTCCTGTGGAATCAGATTCTCTCGTGGAAAAATGAGCTCCTGAGTGACTGCTGATGGTCAGTGAAGCCTCATGGCCAGAGCAGATCCAGTCTGAAATACACTCCCAGGGCTCCTACAGCTACTACTAAGGTGTATCCTGAGGCCACAGGAGAGAGGAATGCACAGAGGAGGGAAAAGAACAAAAAATCACCCTATGCCAATATTAAAAACAAGGCTGGAGCTCAAGGGAAGGTGCACTGAGGAGGTCAAGAGCTAAAAGACAGCAAGAGTTACTCGGACAGGTTGAGTCTGCCTTCACTTCAGTATTGTTTGTAAAATCTAAGAGTTCTCCAGGCACATGAGGGAGGAAGGAATAGTAAGTGATTAAGTCAGAGTGCAGTTAAAGGCAACTTCTAGCTGGAAAATGAATGCCTCCCCTCAGTTATAAGCAATCAGATCATCTCCAGCTCTGAATTCTGAAAGATGTGGAGCATAAAATCACAAGTCTAATAGAACGTACTTCTGTAAATGCCTCTCAGGTTGGAGTGATATCCCAGGATGGAGGAAAAGCAAAGGCAACATCCAAATTTAAGCAGGAGAAACTTTTTTTCAGTTTACCTGGAATATTTTAGCAAAAAAAAAATTAGTATATTTTAACATAGTTAGGAATACAAAGACTTTTAAGAATGGAATTGGCTCGTTACTGAATAACACAGGAAAACTGTCAATGCAGAAAGAGGAACATCAGTACTCTGTTTGTGCAGGAAAAAAGCAAGATGTTCCAATCTCATCTGAAGGAACACTCTCAACTCTAAGAATAATTCTGGAGAATGTTACAGACACTTTTTAAAAGGAGATAGTACCAAGGGTTTGGGTGTAAGGATTTTTTAGAAGCAGCCAAAAGAATTGAGCAGACTGCAATAACTATTTTCTTCCTTGTTGTTCTTTTGCTATTAGATCCCAAAATGACAAGGGAAGTTGTTCAGAGTTCCTCAGCTGGGAGGCAGCAGGTCCTGTGCTGCTATCAAAGGGCACACGAGACAACCTGGATAATCAGAACCCCATAAACCTGGCACCAATCCCAGCAAAATACCAGAATAATTCCTACAAGTCTCAAATAATGAAGGATTAAAGAAGGGGAGTAGAATTAATGCCAGTCAGTATGATTTTTTTGGCAGAGACCCTGCCAAGTTTGCATGGTACCTCTGAAAGGAGCACAGGAACTGCCAGAGGACAGTTGGGATGGCAACAGCACCGCCTAAAAATTGGACTTTCCTTAGGAGTGAGACCACACACAGTGAGACACAGAACTCCTGCCCACCAGTTTTACTGGGCAGGGAATGTTTAATTGTGGGCTGTTTTCCTCCAGGTACTATCCCTCCCTCTCTCACTCATGCCATGCACATGGCAAGCTGCTATTAAACACAATTGTTCAACTTAACAGCAAAGAGAAGCTGCTTGAAGAAATGTGCCTAAATCTCATTTGGGGAAAGAACTGTTACTGTGGGGCTGGTCTGAAAAAGGCTGAGTTTGAGCCTCATTTCCTCCACATTGAAATGATCTACTTTCTACATCATTACCATAAGAAGTTCTGGTGCTTTGCAGAGCCCACGATGCAAATTCCTGCAACTGGCACAAGTTTGTGATGTTTCTCAGCTGATGTTCTTTCAGCCCTCCCAGTAGACCTCATTTAATTTCTGATCATTTCACCATGCTTAGCACATTTTTTCTGAATTACTTTTGCAGTTTTACTCTGATTTCTGCTTGTAAAGCTCTTCTCTTTCACTGCCATTGTTCCCTATGCAAAGGGAATGCAGCAAACTGCACAGAGCAATCTCCCATCAGCTGCTTCCCCTCCTGCCACATTTCAATAATAATAGGCTGGCATATATTTTGCACTTCTTACATTCCACAGGCCCAGCCCCAGCCTCACCCCATCCCACAGAGAAGCACCAAACCCCAGACTGGGTGCAGGACACTCTTTGGGACAGCCCAAAGTTCAGTGTCCATTTTGTGCCTATTTCATTAAATTCTCATCATTTTTAGAGTAAAAGAAGGGTGTATTTAAATCCTTATTATTATCCACACTATACTATAAGCAAACAGAAAAACCATCAGAGAGTCTGAAATAACTATAAATTACTCCAGTGTTTTCACAGAAGTTTTCACAGAAGTTTTCACAATTTCACATCAGAAAATTCGTAGGATGTTCTGTTTATATTCTTTTATTGCTTCCAGGTTTGGTAATCCTTTCATTACTCTTGTGACAATTCTTTTCTTAATTCTTGTTTTATCCTTTGAATGATCAAAGAAATTTTTGCTTGGAAAAAATCTTGCCATATATTAAAGCAATGGTGTCACAGACTGAATTTGCTCCCTGGAGTATTTCTCGGAGAGATCTTTGGGGATTTGGGACAAACAGGTGTGGGTATTTTCTCTTCAGAATCACTAAAAAGATGCAAAATTTCTTTCGTATTTTAGAACTTCACTTCTGCCCTCCCCAGAATTTTTTTTTCAGATTTGGAGACAAGTGCACAGCTCAAGTTTAATGCCGTGACAGACTCCAGGAAGGTGTTTGTGATGACTTAGTTACACAAACCACATCTTTCATCAGCTTCCATGAAAAACAATGACATTCAAATACCTACCAAATATTATAAATATTTCCAAATTCTTACTACTCTGGAACTATTATTTTGTCCAGTGCATTAAATTCAATTCTATCACATTTATTCTATATAAAAAAAGAAAATTATACCTTGCAGCTTATAATGACGTTCATAAAACCCCCCATTTGTGAATGAACGATACAATGCATAAATTTTAGTGTACCACCTGTGCAATGGCAAAAGTTCTTCATCAATACAACAGAGATCTAAACCACACCAATAGTTAATTTAAAACTGCATCCACTCCTGGAGACCATTAATTATGTTCTCAGAGCTCATTTATAATGAGCTTTTAATTAGAGACGATGTCCTCACATCTTAATTCTTAAAAGCAAAGAAATTATGAGATGGGAGGTAATTCTTAAAATAACTTGCTTTAATGCAGATTTCTTTATTATAGCAGAACTGTAAAGACTCTTTATTAAAGTCATTGTGGCAGCACAGGGGGATTTCTACTTCCTTTGTCATCAGTAAGGGTGTATATGGGACATCCCTCTAAAATTTAGGGAAAGGTCAGCAGAGGGGTCTTTATTGCTGTGTACAAGAGCTAAATGCATTCTGAGTATCTCAGATTGGGAGATGAGTGGCCACCTTTTCTTCCATTATTTAATTGCCTCATTCTCTCCCATTTCCAGAAAATAAACCCCAGTATAATGCATTCAGTTCTGTCTAAAAGCTTTCCCAGTGCTTCCCAGTGCAGTCCCTACCCAGGAAGTCCGTTTACTGGGACAGTAAAACCTGACTGGTTGACCCACTGTTATTTTCAGTTCAGCAGCTCAGCTTTATCCAATATTCCCAGTATTCCATGCCCACAGTGCTGCACAGCAGTTCAGCAGCTCAGCTTTATCCAGTATTCCCAGTATTCCATGCCCCAGAGCTGCCCAGCCCTTGGCTGCCCCCCTGCTGGCACAGCCACCCACAGGTGACACCTTTGCCATGTCAGCACTCCCCAGAACTCAGTTTACTTCTTACCTGCTTTGGCCTCGCTGGGTTTGCCCTGAACCTCCTCCACACACTCCGCAGGGAACCAGCCGATGTGTCCCCGGGTGCTGCCTTCCCAGAATCCGCCTTCTCCGATGCTCAGAACTGCACAGAGAGACACGGGCAGCATTAACTTCCCCTTCTCACCCAAATACCAGGTTAGAGCCATGACACATTCAGTAACAACTGAGCATCCCGCTGGGAAAAGCCAACGTGCAGTAACTGGAGTGCTGGTACCCCTAAACGGGCACAGACTGACCTCAAAATGTGACCCTCCTTGCTCTGCTTTTGTAACCTCTTCCCAAGGTTGGGTTTGCCACAAGTTTTCTTGGCCCTCCCGCAATTCTTTCCATTTTCAGTTTCCTATTTGCTGCTTTTATCAAGGATAAATGCACAGTCACACCACAACCAAAAAACGTTGTCTTGCCTTTTCAAATGAAGCAGAAGTGCTGAGCCCATTGTAAAACTGAGCCAACACTGAAATGCATTTTAACAATACATATTTTGATATATTTTTCCTGCCTCCTAAGGAAACATGCTATTTTATTGAGTGGGCAGCTGCAGAGATTTGCAGGTTGAGCAATATGATTTAAGGGTTTGAGGACACAGCAAACACCTGAACCTCCCACAGGTGAGACACACAATGCAGATGCTTTTTGAAACATTGCAATGATTTTTCTCAGTAGAAGATCATGACAATATGGAGGAGAATGATTTACCAGTAGGAAAAGAAGCTTTACCCTGTTGATCTAATTATCTTGATATTAATTCTAGCACTCAACAAGGACTGTGACAGAAGCCTGCAGAACAACAAGGCTTGTTATTACTAATAAGCCACTGGAGGTGAATTATGGTAATAAAAGGATCCCAAACACTTCTTATGTTTAAATTAATACTATAGAAGTTCCTAGAAATCACTGGATGT
>JAOXXN010000065.1:6636972-6649801 GCA_026770055.1 Myrmophylax atrothorax | reverse complement strand
TATTACACATTAGAAGAATATAAATGTACTATTAAAAAGATACTATACATTAATACTGACAAAAGGGGACATATTACCAACAAAGACATCTGTACAACACAATCACAGCTCCCCAAAAAGGAAAAAAAATCATGGTAATACTTAGGAGGAGGTAAGAAATGTATTTGAGGCACCAGAACCTCTGAAGATGTGTTTGAAAGTAAATGTTTACCCTTTTTATTCCATCAGTGCAGTCCTAAGCTATTTGTGGTGTTACTTACAGAGCACAGGCATCTATTAGTAGAAATATGTGAGAGCAAAATGTTTACCAATATGTCAATTTTAAGCCTTTTAATGTAGTCTATTGCAAGAGACAGATTTCATGAAATGCACATTCACACATCCCTTTCAGTGAGAGGCACATGGTAAGTCCCAGGAAACATCCACTGAGGGAAAATCCTACACCTGGATGGGCCCCAAATTGGGAAACACTTTGCTGACAAATATGAGGGAACCTGGAACAGCCCAGGGAGTTATGGGATAATGGGGAGGGATGACACCGACAACTCCACACTAAAAATTAAGCTGAATTTAAAAAATTTAGCAAGCCTTTTTATTTTGGTTCCTTAACACCTGTAGACACTGTTAGCAAAAGCAGAAAGTATTCCATCCCACACTTAAATGCAAGCAGAAATTAAGAAACCACATGTTCTTTAATTGACTAAATAAATTAAATAATAAATAAATAAAATATCGACAAATACTAACTATTTAGCAACCTATTATTTAGTTCAATAAAAATACAATATGGGGCATAACTAATGACAAATATGTTGATCTATCCCAGGAGGTCTTAAAAATGTTTAAAATCTGTGCACATGAACACACATTATCATCTGACAATTCAGTGTTACATAAAACAGAAGCCTGACCACTTATCCAATATATGTATCCAATATACATGGGAGAGTCAGCACCTTCCAATACATTTTGAACAGTGTAACCTCTGCTCACATAAAAATGCATTTCTTATATATGACATAAAGAACTAGGAAAGCTTTATCACACACACACACACACACACACATATATATATATATATATATAAGAATTATTGTATGATCCTACTATACATTGATTTAACTTCAGGTCATAAAAGAGAGTGTAGAACTCCAGCCTAAAGAAACAGAAAAATATCAGACAGTGAAAGTTTTCTATTGCCAGTAATCAGCTTTTTTTTTCTTTTTTGAGGGGAGTTTTCAGCCCTAAATTTCAGTCCTGGCTGCACCCCACAAACTGGATGGATGGTTGGAGCAGAAACTCCTGGCAGACTGAGGCAGCCTGCCCTAATTTGACCTTTTATTCGTATTTGGTGCCCCAAATGGCATGGGTATTTCCACCTGCAAAGGAGAGGTGCTCTGTTAGGAGGAAGGTGGGTATGTCGTGCCCATGGAGTGATTCCATGTGTTTTGGGGTGCAGCAGCTGAGCCAAACCAAGGCAGAAGAAGAATTCTGCCTGCCAAGTCTCTCTGGGGGTGCAAGGTGCAAAGTGATTTCTGCAGAGCAGACCCAGCCCCACTTCAGACCATTACTGCATGAAATATTAAATATTAGCCATTACTAATGGCAGGAGCAAAGTTAAAATACATGTAGTGCTGCCTGGAGACATAATATTGATGCCAAAGGGGCAGAAGGGACATGAAGTGTGTCTGGCACAACCACCCTTCAGCATTCTGGGTCAGGCCAGGCCAGAGTTACACCCACCAGCAAACAGCTTTGGGCTCATTATTGAGGAAAACCATCCCCATTTGGGGCAAAAACAGAAGGGAAAGGCTGATGGCACTGCAAAAGGCACAAAGATGGCACCAGAGGCAGATGAGGAATAGCCAGAGTTGCAGCAGAGACAAACACACATGGCTGGTGAGGGGCAGGATAAGCTCATCTCACTCAAAGTACAAGTTGAGAACTGGATGGTTCTTCACTACCCAAACACCTGAAATAATCTCCTTCAGGTATCTCAGATGGTGCCATTAATAAGCAATTCTGCAGCACAAGACAAGGCCAGAATAATCTCTATGTCTATAAAAACTGGCAACACTTCACCTATTCCAGTTGGGCAACTGCAACTTAAAGGATAAAGAAAAGTGTAATTTAGCTTATGTAGCCATGAATGCTTTTCCTGAATGGGCCTTAATTTCTGACTTTCCTCTCCCAGTTGTGCTCCAAACACTCATTGTAACAGACAATTTGTTACCAGCAGGAGATTTTCTAATCAACACTTCCCTTCTGAAGGACACAACAACAGTAAATCAACGGTTAACTTTCCCAAAATTAATAATCAGGCTTTATCATTCTGAGCAGTTTTTCCTTTTCTTCTAGTAAAATCAAGAGATGTGGTTGCTGTGGCACGAGCAGGTCAGTCTCTTTCTAAACAACATAAATTACAAACAGATGATGTTTTAACAGTAAATTTAAGGTTGCAGCAACATCATGAATCCTGATATGTCTCTTCACAACAAAAGTGTGGCTTAAAACAAGAATTATGTTCAATTCTATGAACAAAAGGGCAGAGCAAAAGTGGACAACTACCAAGCAACTATAACAGGAAAACCTGGACAGGGAGGTGCCAAGCAGGACCTCTCCATTTAATGTCAGTAAAGTATTAGATTTAAACCCAGCCACATTCTGCTTTGCCAAAGTCCAGAGAAAAACATGGGAAAATTATTACATCAAATATTTTACAATGTTATATATTGTAAAATTATAGACTAGAGCACAGAATATTTTGTCTCTTGCATGTTCTGGAAGCCTATTGGTAATATATATACTTCAATTAATATAAAATATTAATATCAAACAGCTTAATTGCTCAATGTACTATTATAAAATCACTTTAATCAATGCAAAATGTAAGTTGTACGCCACATTACAGCTGCTTTCACTGGGCCTCAATCAAGAATCAGAGTAGTTTTTCCCATTGAATTCTGGGGACTCCTATTTCTAAATCTCTTGAGAAACTGGAATGGCAGTGAGTGGATTGTTCCAGGCAGCCTGGCTTGGAAAAATGCCAATGAAAATTACAGCCAAATTCAGGCCAGTGTTTTGCAGCTGCCACAGGATGTACCTGAAATGTCTTTGTATCACCTAAATCAATTTTTGGTGCTCATATAAACTGCCTTCTTCTTTCCTGGGAAAATAAATAATGATATGGATTGGGAATGAGAGATCCTGCTCTGGAAAAGAGGAATATTTCTACAACCAGGAGAAAAAAAGGACAGTAAAGTGTCCCTCCATTCAAACTGCAGCATGAAATTGTATTTACCTTCATCCCACTGTTGTGCTATTCACAAGAAATGCCATTTACCTACTGAAATACAAAGGCTTTTCACCTGAATTTTAGCTAATTAAGGGTCAGTGCAAATCCAGACTCTGGTTTTGTGACTTGGCATAACAATCTTCTAGATTTGCTTTTCTAAAGTAAAGGAGACTTTTAATTTCTAATGGGTAGAAACCTAAGTTCTGTCTCCCAGAAATACCCAATATTGTAATTTAGGCTTTCTTCTTGCTGAAATACCTGTTGTCTGCTGGAAACTTTCAGAGTGATTTGCCTTTGGAAGGAGAGCTCCCAAATGACAGGCAATCCATGCAAGAATACCTGTTTCAATGATAAAACCAATTTTGCTTATGCCAACCCCCCAAAATAATTCCAACTTAAACGTGTGAGCTCCTGACCTCGAGTTGTAATGGCAACTAATTTCCTAAGTAGGAATTTAAACAGAAATTCAATGCTTGATCTATTGTTGCTGTATTTACAACCAGGTAAGACCAACCCACTCTTTAGAGACAAGAACTTTCAGGTGACAGTTCTTAATCTTGCTCTCTCTTAAAGAGAGATATTTTTCTTTCTCTGTTTCTTTCTTTGGGTGCCTGTCACCAGCCCAAACCACTGTGCTGTGGGCAGTGTCAGGCTAAAGCCTGACTTAGAACAGCTTTTCACCTCTTCTCACCTCTAATTTCTCAGAAAGGAACAGTGCAAACAAGCCACATACAGGAGAAGGACTTTGGGATGAAAAGCTTACAGTGACTGCCAACAGAGCAACCACTCACTACATCCAAAACTACAAATTCTGCACATAATCCTCTAAATCTGAGGAAATGTGGCTCAGCTGAGACAGAACTGGGTAAACTGTGCTGGTCAACATTTGGCCCTGGGAGGGGGGGGCGGGGGGGGTTTCCCCCTTTTTTATCCTTGCCAACAACTTGTTATGAATATTCTTTTCCTTGTTATTCAGGTGTCTGTTAAATAGTTTTGAGGAAGTGAAGGAGAAACAAAAAGGGGATAAGAACAAATTCTCTGCCCTGATTTGAGTGCTGGTCAGAAATTCAAAGCAAGCTTCGCAAAAATCAGTGTTTGTAACCCTGATCACCATCTCTGTGGGGGAAGAAGGTGCAGACAGTCAAGTTTGCTCATCTCCACAGGGACACCCAAACTCCAGACCAGGAGAATGCACAGCTCCTGGGACTCCCTGGCTCCTCAGTATTTCAGGCCAGTTGCTGACTGCTCAAGCAAGGCTGTCTTGGAGTAGCCAAGAGTGAGGACAGTGGGGCTTTGTGGGTGCTTTTACATGCTAATCTCTTCCTCCTAGCCCTGGCAGCACAGATGCCAGAGCAGGAGCACGGCGATGTCTTTGGTGACAGCACAGCTCTCTCCTGCTCTTCAGTGATACCAAAGGGGTTTTAGATTTTTGATTTTTTGATTTTTTGATTTTTATAGGTTTTAGAAGTACTTGTAACTGTAGTAAAAAAGCAAATGTAGTGTGTTCACATTTGTAACAGCTTAAGTTCATTGTTTATATATCCTAACCCCTACCACAGATCAGCAGCTCAAATTCTTTTAGTTATTTAGACTCTCTTCAAGGTAAAGGGCTAAAGAATATCAGAAGGCCTGCAGAACAAGACATAAATATAAGCAAACAACCTCGGGACTCCAGAGACTAGAGGAAGGGAAGAACTGATGAAGACAGAGGGCCCCAGTGACCCCAGACTCAAAGCTTCAGGAGGTGTAACCAGGGGCTGGACCGAGAGATGTGTGAACTGGGGTTTGGGTGGGCAATACTATAAAACCATGGAAATCAGTGTTCAGGGGGGAAGATGTCATCATGTATTCCCAAAAGCCCTAAGCCTGGACATTAAAGAATCTATCTCTTTATCTTATCCCACATTAACTTGGCTCGGAGTCCTGTTTTTGGGTTCTCTCACGGCATCACCAGGTACAAGCAAGTGGAAGAAATGAGTTAGGATATTATCTCTGGTGATTCATATTTTATCATGGAAAGAACTGAAATCCAACCAAGCAGGTGAGGAGACAGCAAGGAAGCCAAAAGCCCAGTGAGTCTGGGAAAGATGACTATTCCCTTTCACATTCATTCCATCCTTCGCAGGGAAGAGCAGCAAAACAATCCTCATGCAAACCTCTCAGGTTAAATTTTGCTGCCACACTTATCCACACAAACTACAAACACTCCTGAAGAAACAGAACAGCATTTCTGAGGCTCTTCCCTTCCCAGTATTTTATTTACTAATCTAACAAGTGCAAAAGCCCAGGAGACAAACTTCCCTCCTGCCCACAGGCATTGCCTGTTGGAAATATCTCCAAGCACAGCAGGGGTTTAATAAGCTTTCTTTTTCAAAATGACTTACAAGTAGATTTCACAAGAAATGAAAATGTTAGTGATATATTTGGACTGCCCTGCTGGCTGAGATCACACTGAAATAAAGGCAGTGTCTCAAGGGTCAGTATTTCTAATGCTGAGAACCACTGACATCCTGCCCAGAGCAGATGCTTGAATCACTGCTCCTGAGCTACCACTGTGTCTCTGACCCTGAGGAATGTAGCTGAGAGCAGATCCTCGATGGGGGAAACTGTTCTCTGATGTGCACACTGTGCCTGCACAGGAGGCATCCTGCAGGACTCATGGAAAAGTCTCTCAGAGCATATTTGAGATACCAAAATAACTCCCCATTTTTCTAGATACTGAGCACTAGGGAAGTTGTTTAAGCACAGTAAGAGCCAAAGAAATTGAGCATTGACCAGAACTAGCCTGGATTCTCTTTGCCTCATAAGGGAAAGACAGGAAGGAGCAATATCAGGGCACTAAACAAAGATTTACAGCTGAAAGCCACCCATGGACAAACTACACCCTAAGCAGGTTGAGGGAGAGGATTCCCCCGCTCTGCTCTGCTCCCATAAACCTCACCTGGAGTGCTGTGCCCAGCTCTGGAGTCCTCAGCACAAGGAAGACAGGAACCTGTTAAAGCAGGTGCAGCAGAGGCCACAGAGATGCTCAAGGGCTGGAGCACCTCTGCTGAGGAGACAGGGAGAGCTGGGGGTGCTCAGCCTGGAGACACCTCATTGCAGCTTTTTAGGACCTAAAAGGAGCTTTTCTAAGAGAGGGAAAGGCATATCACAGAATCACAGAAAGGTCTGGGTTGGGAAGGGACCTTGGAAGTGTCCAAGAGCAGGCTGGGTGGGGCTTGGAACAACCTGGCCTGCTGGAAGGTGGCAGAGAGGCGAAACTCAGTGGTCTTTAAGGTCCTCTCCGACCCACACCATTCTGGGATGCCACAAAAAACAAAGCTGTGAGCAGGGTGAGACTTCAAATGCTCTCAAAGTATTTGCATCAGGCAACCACGCAGGCTTGTTTCTCTCCAGGTCAGTGAAGGATAATTCAGAGGCATTTCAAGTATGGTTTAATGCAGCACATTTGGATTGGTTTGTTTTCAAGTGACCAGAGACTGTCTGCCCCATGTTGACTGGCACCTGGAACTCAGACCTTCCCACCCAGGTGTGCAGATCTGAACCACAGGTACTCTTCTCAAGGATGCACAGATGCTTCTCCATTGCTTTATCCTCATGGAAAATAAAACTGCTGACTCTTTGCTCCCAAAGAACTTTGGAGCATTGCATTCTCTTCATACCTCTGAGTTTTGTTGTAAGAGACACCACTCCATTTCCAGTGGAAGAATTCAATTTAGGAATGCAAAAGCTGATTCAAATTCATAGAAGTGTGTGTGCATTTGGAGTGGGGCAGATTTATTGCTATGGGCTTTTACACATAGAATAAAGAAAGAAACCAAATAAACCAAGTGTTTCAGTGAGGAATAAAACTAGTTTGTCTTCATTTATGTGAAAATATAAGATTAGGACAGTTCTGGTACAAACAAAGATATCAGATTTATTTTTGCAACAGCCATGGCTCTTCTCTGATGAGCAGAGACACACAAATGATGTCAGTGTGTATGACTAACCACTAAAAATAAAGCTGGTATTTTTGTACAGTCTACGTAATATCCTCTGAATACAGGACCGTTTTGTTTAGTTTACATTCTCTTTGAACCTTGCCCATTCACAGATTTCTCTGAGCAGCTTCCTTGTACCACACACTGTGAACTATTGCCACTCATGCACTCCTACCACTTTTAGAAAGGAAAAAACAATCTGCTTCCTCTCCATCTGATGGAAACACTTTTCATCAAGAGTTTAGGAACTCATCCCCCTCTTCTTGACCCTTCTAATTCTACCAAGTTAAAAAAGAAAATCCATAAAAACATTTCCCAACTAATCCCTGTCTCTAATATGTTGCTCTGGGTTTTTATCTCTGTAATAAATGCCTTGCTGCATTTTTGCTGTGATTAGTCTCATGGGATGGACATGTGCTGAGCATCTCCCCGGGGTCAGAATCCCACAGCAAGTGCCCAAATACATTTGAATTCCCCAAAACAAGCCAGGAATTTGCACCAGTGTTTTATACAGAGCAGTGCAGTTACCAGGTTGGCAGAGGAGAGGGGCTAAGACAAAGCTCTTGTTTTTCAAATGTGAGGGTAAGGTGTTTCCAGGGATGGAGCAGCCACAGCTTCTCTGCCCAACCTGTGCCAGGGCCTGCCCACCCTCACAGAGGTGAATTTCTTCCCAAAATCTAGTCTAAATCTGCCATATTTCAGTTTAAAGTCAATCCCCCTTGTCCTATCCCTCTTACACTTACTCTCTATAAATAATTAGAATTTTACTGAAACAGGGACGTGGATCCAGGTTTAACTGGCCCTGGATTTTTGGCACAAATACTGAGTTTGAGTGGCTTCTTCACCACTGTTACACAACTGACACTTTTTTAAAGCACCACTGTCTTTTTCCCTGGACTCTTTGTTCTCTACATGACCTTGCTGTGTTCATTCTGACATATTTTTTACAGCAACTGAGGAGCCATTGACATGGTAACACAAAATGGGATCTGATCTTGTTCTGGAAGTTCTTCCTTTGACAGCCCTGGGAGTGCCATACAGTGTCCCAGCCCCGCTGTGCAAACAGCATTAAAAAACATTTCACAAGATATAATCCCAAGGAATAACACTGGCAATCCCTCTGTACTCTTGTTCTTTCTCCAAACTGCCCCTAAAAGCAGAGTGACCTCTGCAGAAACCTCACTGGGCTTCACTGCAGCAAAGTTCTCTAAAATGGTTTAAAACAAACATAGACCTCCACCAGATCTTAATTCTGGGTGCAAATCACATTCTTGCAGCTGAAAAAATAACCCCTGCAGGGATGATTTGCTTTTGGATGAGCATGTCCCCCTTTTGCTAACAGCAATAATTATAGTTGTTGTCAATACTTACATCTCCCCCAGAAATACAAAAGCCCAGGCATAACCTCATGCTGTAATTCAGCATTTTGATGCCCACTGGTCAGTGCCCCCATACTTAGATCATGACATGGCAAGGAAATTTGGAAAGTGGACTAATTACTTCTTGCAGTGGTTTCCAATTCCTGTCATAGTAACTTAGAACCAAAGGGTCCTGAATTAACCTTTTAAAAACATTAAACTCCCCACTGAAATATAAATCCCTTATTCTTGGGGTGTTTGGGGATGTGACAGTCTCAAATCCCAGTGACAAACCAGCAGCCAGGTGATGAATGACTCTGAAAATTCAGCATGTCTTGTCTCTCTGCAGAACTGCCCAGAGTGGCTGTTGTCTTATTCTGATGAGAAGGATCTGTGTTGGTCTTACATGCTCTACATAACCCAAAATATTCCTATGTTTTTAGATCCAACAAGTCACTTAAACATGTCTGTGTGCAACATCCCCAAAGGAGAGATGATGGTGCTCACCAACATTCACATTTTGTCTTTTGACACTTCTAGATCTCTGTCAACACTGAGAAAGTTATTTCCTACTACTCATGGCCCCCCAAAATCCATTCCTTGTAGGTCCCTGCAATTTTTCCCACTATCATCAAATTTTGGGAGAGTATGAATAAGCAAACAATTGTGGGGTGTGCTTAGGTCTCTTTCTTTTTTTTAATCTTTTGTTTTCTACTGTATGCAACATATTTTCATTTTCATGCACCTGACTGACAGGAATCTTTCCCCACTGCTTTGTTTCTCCACCAACAGGAATCTTTCCCAAATTATTCGTTTCTCCACCAACAGGAATCTTTCCCAAATGATTCATTTCTCCACCAACAGGAATCTTTCACCACTGCTTTGTTTCCCCACCTTGCCAGGGAGAACTCCAAACTCCACAGAGCAGCCCCAAGGCCTTCCCTTTCTAGCCCCAGAGCCAATATTCTCCTGGAGAGGTACAAACCCATCACATTTGCTTTTAATTTGCTTTACATTGTTGCATGCCACTTGCTGATAATGTAGCTTTGTCTTTCTCTAGATCACATCCAAGCTTGTGACACCTGAAGGCTTTTAGGAAGTTATTCTGCATTACTTCTGTTGCACTTGTTCCCAAAGCTGGTTCCCAAACATGCAAAGTTGTCAAATTTGATATTTGGTGTTTCCAAGCAATTCCACAAGCTCAGAGTTTGCCTTCTACTTGACTCTAGCATAGATAACTTCCATGAATTGGGGAATTATAATCACTACTTCCTATCTGATCAGGGAACAATCTTGAGAGCAGCAAAATCATCTCTTCAGCCCTACAGACCCTCCTAAGTTTGACCTCCTTCATCCTCCCATTTGAAATGAAACTTGCCTATGTTATATCTTTAAATGCAGAGTTCTTCAGAGTTCTGTCCTACACCTTCTGAGGTAACAAAAGTTATTAAACCCACAAACACTTCAGAATCAGTACATCCAAAAATAAATATGCAAAAAAACCTTCTAATGGCTCCCTATTTTTTTTCCAACTACTGTTTGAAGGCTCAAGGGAGGAGGTATTACAAGTTTTCCTTTGTGAGATAAACTGTTTCCATTGCAAGAAAATTTGCAGCTGCTTACCACTTTTATTTAGGACACTGAATTATGTGCTCTGTGTAAGAGACAATGCTGCTATTACTGCAAAAACATCTGATTTTTAATGCTTTGATGTTAAAATGGTAGCAAAATATCCATTGGTTCCAAAACAGAGCTAGAGGCAAAATACCCTCTAAAGAAACAAATGCACAAAATCACTTCTACTGAACAGGTTACTGCCTTCCCTAACATAGAATTTTGATGTAAAATACCCACCCAGAAGAAGCAAACTGTTTATTCAAAATCCATCAGACACTCACCTTTGACTCTGTCTCCTTTGTGCAGGTGAATCTCCCCTTCCCCCTGAGGCTGATATGGCTTGACAACAACAAAGAGCCTCCCAGGCACGGCGCTGTAGAGCTTCCTCTTGGGCCCCTGATAGTCCAAGGCAGACAGAGGATCCTTGTTGGCACCAGGACTGTAGATGGCACTGGCAATGGAAATGGAACAACATCACCAGCTGATCTCAACATGGCAGAGTCAACCATCTATTGTCACATTACCAGGATTCAATTAAGCAGTGAATGACAGAAGTGTCTCCCAGTAAATCATCTAACCCTGCGGATAAAAAGACGTGTTTTCATCCCAAACCAGAAGTTTTAGTGGTTGAAGACTTTCAAGACAAAACACAATCAATGCTTGCCTGACCATAACAACCAAGAAAACACCTAACAAAGAAGTTTTTAGTTTTTCTGCACATTAAGCTTGCACATTCTCAGACCCCAAGGGAATTTAAAATTTATATGCAAATTGTACATTACCAGCACCTCAGTTTGTCAGAAGGACTTTCAAACATCAGTATTTACAGTTATTGTCAGGAATGGGTCTCTTTTTAAAGTGGGGAGACAACTGAATTATTAACTAAATGGACTGAAAAAGCAAGTTAGTTCATCACTCCTAGGCCTGGAGGTAAATTTAGATCTGCACAAAGCATGGTGCTTATGGCAAACACTCTCCAAAATACCATTTCTTCTTCATGGCCATAACTAAATCACTCAATGACTTCAGAATGAGCCACAGCTCATCAACCAATACACTTAGGGGATAGGAAGAAATGATTAAAAGGTGGTGAAAATGCATAAGATCATTACCGAACCTCTGGAAAAATAAGTGAGCTGTCAAAAATTTATGAAAAGAGGAAGAGGCAAATATTAAAGAGGGTACAAAAGCCATAGGAGGTACCATAACAAACGTGCAGCACACTGCTATTCAACTGAATAAGAAAAAAGCATTAAAACTTGAGGTCTAAATCCAGGAAATATTGAGGAGAAAGAAGAACATTAATAAAGATTTATAGGGAAAAGGTAGGATACCAAAGGAGGAAGGATGAGTTAATGGTGATTTAGCACTGTAACACTCTGCTTCCTTTCTTGTAAGAAAATACCTCCATGTGCTTTAAGCAAAACGAATTACAAGGACTGCAGTTTGCTGGGGTTTCACCCTTTTTGGTTTTTGTTTTTTAACCAATCTCCTACCAAAATAGGACTCAATAAGTCAACAGGTCCAGAAGAAGTTGTATGGTGAGAACCCAAACACAGTGAATCCTTCCATTTTCCTGCAGTAACTTCTTCACCCTTTGGAACAGCATCCCCTTTTCACTTCCTTCTGTTCTTCCACTGCTGTGAAGAGGTGCTAATAAAGATCCTTAGTTTATAAGGGAGCTCCTGGGAAGGATTTTGCATCAGAAACCTCAGCCAAGCCTCACAGTTGTTTAAAGAAAGATCGGGAAAGATGACGTTCAGGTTTCAGTTCTTTTGCTCTGTTCCTTCTCCCTTGGAAGTGAAGAGTCATCCCCATAAAAAACCTGCAGATCTATAAACTGTTGCTCCACATCCGATTGGCACTTGCATCAAGCTGTGTTTCTGCCTGTCTGGTAGCAGCTCCTCACAATGTTATCTCCCAGCATCTCCTTCAGCTGCTGCCACAGAAGATACATTCATTTTCTCTCTTACTGAAGGAGGAAAGGGAAATGACACATTTAACCCACACAATGAATGCAGAACTTCTCCTGCAACAGGCTCACTGATGGAAACCAGGGCTGCAAAATGGGGTGGAGGAGTTTTTAAAATCAAAGGTCTTTCATGTCTCTCCTTTGCCCCAGCTTGGGCTCCAAGCCCAGCAAGTCCCATGGCAGGAGGAGTAGGAGGAGAGCGCAGAGATGTCACAAGATGTGTGGCCATGTTTCCCCTCTCTCCCAGAAGAAGGTGGCCATCCTGGCTGAGGCTGCATTGGCACCTCATTTACTAATCACTGTGGGACAAATTCCACAGGAAAGGTGTCCACTCCTTTGCCTCTCCAGTCCCAAAGACAACCAGTTTGCTATGAAAAGCCTCATGAGAATCATAGAACAGTTTGGGTTGGAAAGGACCTTAAAGATGGTAACAGTGCAACCCTCCCACCATGGACAGGGACACCTTCCACTATCCCAGGTTGCTCCAAGCCCTGCCCAACCTGGCTTTGGACACTTCCAGGACACTTCCAACCCTGCCACCATGGGCAAGGACACCTTCCACTATCCCAGGTTGCTCCAAGCCCTGCCCAACCTGGCTTTGGAC
>JAOXXN010000065.1:6614859-6630076 GCA_026770055.1 Myrmophylax atrothorax | reverse complement strand
TGTGGGCACTGGGAGCTGCTGGGCACAGGACAGCCTGGGCACTGGGAGCTGTGGGCACTGGGAGCTGCTGGGCACAGGACAGCCTGGGCACTGGGAGCTGTGGGCACTGGGAGCTGCTGGGCACAGGACAGCCTGGGCACTGGGAGCTGTGGGCACTGGGAGCTGCTGGGCACAGCGTTCAGCTCTGAACTCGCCCAGCTGACTCTCGCTGCGCAGCGGATTGTACTGTTTGCTGCTCATTTACTGTTTACTCACTTTTTGCCATCTATTTCATTTCACTACCTATTTCCTTTTGCGCATTTCCTTTCTGCTATTAACTTTCCCCTCTTTCTTTCCTTTCTCCTCTTTCTCTTCCTTCTCCTCTCTTTCTCTTCTCCTCTTTCCTTCCCTTCCCCTCTTTCCCTCTTTATTCCCTTCCCCTCTATATTTCCTTTCCCCTCTTTATTCCTTTCCCTCTTTATTTCCTTTCTCCCCTTTATTGTCTTTCCCTTCTATATTTCCTTTCCCCTCTACATTGCCTTTCCCCTCTATATTGCCTTTCCCTTCCGTGATTCCTTTCCCCTCTATATTGCCTTTCCCCTCTATATTGCCTTTCCCTTCTGTGATTCCTTTCCCCTCTATATTTCCTTTCCCCTCTATATTGCCTTCTCCTTCTGCGATTCCTTCCCACTCTACATTGCCTTTCCCTTCTATATTTCCTTTCCCTCTTTATTCCCTTTCCCCTATTTATTCGTTTTCCCCTTTACCTCCTCTCCCCTCTTTATTCCCTTACCCCTCATTCTTTCCTTTCCCCTCTTTCCTTCCTTTCCCTTCTTTATTTTCCAGCTCCCTGAAATATCCCAAAGCAGCATTTTGAGGAGCAGTCCAAGTCCCCCCAAGCTTCACCCAGTGCCAATGTTAAGAACCTGCCACTACACCCAATGTCTCGGCATGGCCAAATTCCAACCCGAACCAGAGATTACAAGCACGATTGTTTTCCCTTCCCCTTACATTGCACTGGGATAAAAGAGAATTTCTTTTTACACATGGTAAAAAAAACCAAAATAAACCAAAACAACAAGATGAAGCTCTTTTGCTAAATTCAGTGCAGATGCCAGAAAATACAAGATGAAGTTTTTAAAGTACTAATTTAAAAAGAATAAATCTCTAGCTGTGCCAGGCAGTGCCAATGTGCTTCCAGAGGAAGAGCAAAGAACTGAGACAGGCAGACAGAAAGCAGGGGGAGGTGCTAAAAGTGACACAAATTTTAAGCATATCTAGTTAAATCTAAGATACAAAGATTGCAAAGAACAGGATATTTGCTGTCTAAAAAAAAGAGTAACCTACATTAAAAAATTGCCCTAAATAACATAAACTATATAACAGTTAATAAATATTTATTCCATTCCAGGCTTCTCTGATCGCCCTTAATGCAGCTATTTTGAAAATTAGGGGAGTTTCTTACTGAGAAAACTGCTTCAAGACAGAAAATAAATTACTTAAATGGATTTAATGTCTTTATGCATAATGATCTCACAGTTAACATATCACTAACAAAATTAGTAAGCATAAATTAATTGCATGGTTTAAACTTAATTTAACATTCCAGTGTCAAATCTATAAAGAAAAGAGTATTCCTCTAATATAATTTTATGTTTTGGTTCAATTTATTTTTAAAAGCAACTATCCTTAGCAGGTGGAATTCTTGCCAGGGGAAATGTTGGACACAGCATCAAACATCTTTATTTGACAGGAAGAATCTTCTTCTAAATTTTTAATAGATGCAAAGCTTCCTAAAGAATCACTTGGAACTTCTATTCATTAACTTACAAATATGTGCATTAATTAGCTCCCCAGAAGAACCAATGTAATTTCCAGAACAAGAACTGCTACACCAGAACTGCGCCACTAATTGGAATGACAAGTTTTGTGCTTTCCATTTGCTAAAATCTTCACCCAATCCCCCTGATTATATTTGGAGCTGCAAAGGACAAAGAATGATCAGTGTTACTGGAACCTTTATTTCCTTTTTTTTTTGTTTGGAGTGTAAGGGGCTCAAAGCAGTGAGAGCCCAAGGCTTTAATCCCTGGGTTAACCCAATGGTGCTCACCATGTCTGTTCATATACAGTAAAATAAACACAGACAGGCAACTGCAGTCAATCAAAATCAATCCCAGGTGGGGATTTTTATTAGATTCTTGCCAGAACTGGAACATTTCATCATCTGGAGGCTTCTAATCAGTGTTATATAAACATAAAAAAATATTAAAGTCACTTGAAATTATTGAGTTCCATGGAAATTGGGGGAACTCTTTCCACCCTATACCAGCAGAGATATCACCTGATGAGTGAGCATTTGATTCCATTTAATTGTCTCTCTCTTCCCCAACACAGGAAATGTGATTTCTTCCTACATGGCAGAGCCTCCTGCAATAACCACTATTGTGCACTGGAAAAAATATGATAATCAAGGAAGTCAGTGAATACTTGCAGCTGCAGTTTTCAAGTTTTTCCTCATTTTCACTAATAGCTTATTAGAGTTTGTTTATTTTTCACTGAACTCCTGAATTCTACAGTGTTGGAAAATTTAAAAAGAAAATATTCCAGCAGCTTCCACTTTTTCCTGAAAGATTTTCTGCCTCACAACTATAGTCTTGGTCCAGTCATCTCAGGACAAAAACCTAATAATTTTCCTCTATCAGTACAAAAAAAGTCAATAAAAGCCATAAACCATTGGCATCCTTTATCTAAAAATCACAAAGAACCTTCTAAGCAGAGGTGAGCTAAACCCTCATTCCCCTGCTTCTTTGGCAGGTGCTCCCTAAAATGTGTGGGACTCTGCATGGGGATGTGAGAGGAGAAAAGGGCACCTTAAACAAAAAGGAAAATATCAGCTCTCAAGTTCATTTTGATGAGCATTTTTTGCACATTTGTAACAAAACTATCCCAATTTTTACAGGTATTGGAGTCCACAGCCCCCATTAGAAATCTATGGAAAATCAGTGACTTACATACTCTGGAGGATCTATTTTTAGGCACTTGGATGCTTTTTAAAAAGCAAAAAAGTAGCTGTCCCAAGCTCTATTTAACCTTCCCACCAACACCTCTAAGGGCAAAGGCTTCTCAGATAAGGCAGAACACAAGCTATGACTGCCATGATTTTATTCTTTTTTGATTTTGCCCATTTGGGAGGTTTTGCCAGAAAATAAATCCCTTTACCATCTCAGCTTCTGTTAAAAATGCACTTCTTAGCATGTACAAATGCATTTCTCTCCAGTATAAAACAGGCTTCCTGTATGCTGTGCCACCAAATGGAGAATCAGGCAAGGAAAGAGGGATTCAAATATAGACTGCAAAGCCCAGAAAGGCTCTTGGTGGTGGGGGGAACCCAACCCGAGTTGCTGCAGTGCTTCAGATTATTGATTGATCAGAAACCCAGGTGGTGGCAACACATTCAGGAATCCACCTCAGGAAAACACTTATAAACCAAAAGGTTGGGGGTTTCTTTATTTTTCTGCAAAAAGATCTGGGGGGGTTGCCCAGGGAGCTGCAGTTGAAGCACAGAGAAGCGTCTGTGCCTGCTGAGATGATGCTCAAAGAGGCTGAGCCGCCCCAACCTCGGTGGTGCCTCTGTTGGCACCATTAGTACCCTCTTAGCGCTCGGGTACCAGTGGCATCACCCACAGCTTTCGGGCAGCCAGCCTGAGCTGGAAGGGTGGGATGGGGGCAGGAGACTGTGTGTGGGCAAGAACAGCAGAGGGAAGGCTCAGGAACAGATGGCAGGAGTTATCAATTAGATGGAAAAGCAAAAAATAGCAGTGTGAGTGGCACAGCCATGTGCCAGACAGCCCTTCCGTCAGCGGGCACTGCCACCGCAGTGCCAGGACAAGGGGCACTGTCACGCTGCTCTCCTGAGCAGCTGCTTCCCACAGCTCCCTCAAAAAACAGCCACGGGGAGCTGGGAAGGCTCTCAGCTCAGGCACAATGGTGTGGAGGATTTTAACAGGCAATTTCTCATGTGGTGAAGTGGCCACTCACTGCCAAGCTGTCCTGTTCCACTTCACTCAATCCCTGTTGGTACAATTGTTTTAATAACAACACCACTGAGGTGAGTTTGTGGGTACATTCCAAAGGAATTTAGAAGTTGATGAATATATAGTTGTCACACATTAAGTGAAATATAAAATCAGGGGAAAGGAAAATCCTTCTTTCTTGCCTCAAGTAATTACAAATAAGCCTTCACTAAGATTACAGCAGCAATGCAAGGAAAAACATTCCAAGAGCTGCACGTGTCTGCAGGAGGGAGTCATGTTCACCCTGGGGCTTTACTTTGAGATGCTTATGCAACATCAAGCAGAGACAGAGAATCTTCTACTTAGATTACATTAAAAAATTGCTGGGTATCGCTTAAAACTTGTTATGTGTCCCAGCAAATATCTGACACTTCTTGGATAGGTTAGAAGGCAATAGGAGAAGAAATTATGATCCAAAAGAGCTTGAATCTCGTGGCTTTTCCCTTTTTGAAAAGAAAAATTGCCAGGCTCAGTGTGGCAGCACCTGCAAATCTGTGAAGCTGTGCCTGCAGCGATACAGACACACAGAGCAGAATTTCCCTGGGAGCCACAATAAAACCTTGTCCCCAAGGATGAGAGGATGCTCTGGGAGAGGAATCTGGGTCAGGAGCGCAGGGAGGGGAGCAACAGAAGGGGAAAGGTGGGAAAATACAGCCCTCCAGTTCTGTAGGAAAGGCTGGAAGAGGGGAGGGAACAATGGCCAATAATGAGGGAGATGTCTTGCAAGCAGCAGCTTGAAGAGAGAGAGAAAAGCAAACGCAATGAGAGGAAGCTGCAATAGCTGAAGGGGAATTTAAAACCATGACTGAAATCTATCAGCAATGTCGAAGCAAGGAGTCTATCTCAATAAAATATGAATGGCTCACTGTCACTCTCACAGGTAGATCTGCCAAAGCAGAAACTTGCCCAAATAAACCCCTCTATTTTCTGTAGATCTTTGTGCAGGGCATTTTCCCTGGAATGGGAAGGCCACTCGACAAGAGATTCTCCAGGTTTTATACTCCCAGAGCACTCACAGCCCCTCATTTCTATTATGCACGTTTGGGTTGAAAGCAGCACCCAGTGTCACTCTGAATAACACAAGTAACTCCAATGAATGTTGCTGCCTGCCCTCCATAAACGTGTGCACCCACATAACAAAGAGTTCTCTCCGCTGGCTGCCAAGACAAGGAAAAAGAGAAGCTTTTAAAAAGCAAACAGTCATTGAGAACCCTTTCAAAAAAGGCAATAGGTGATTTGCAGTGGATAAAACATGAAAGTATTTGTTGTCATTAATTGCTTCAAACGTGCATTGGGCTGATTTCAAGGTCTGGTTTCATCAGCAAGCAGAACTCATCCGGAATGGTTCGTCTTTATCCAGCAGCGACTTACAAGTGTCAATGAAGCAAGAGATTAACAAGTTGCACAGTATCTGGAAAGAAAGATCTGTTCAGCTCAGAGTATCAGCTTGAACTGAAAGCACTCAAGTGTGAAGCCCTGAAGCTGCATCCTTTCTACCTCCAACAGTAAGATAGAAAATATGAATCAAATACAATTATATGCCACTACAAATTCTTATGGGCTTTAAACAAGCTGGTGAAAGGATGGTGCAATTGTCTCCACTAATAATACCCTGGAAAGTCTTGTCCCGATGCAGCACCACTCAGAAGCATCAAAGCACCCAACAAATGAATTTCATTCTTTGCATTATGTATACATTGAGTTGGGAAAAAATATCACTTAGCATGAGGGGGCTGTGCATATGTCAACCCACAGAGTTTATGCTGAATAAAGATATAAATTAAAAACCAGTGTTATTCAGAGAATTTCGCAGCTGGTGGCTCCTGCAAAAACAGGTTCCTGGTCCTTCCTCCAATGTCTGACACAGATGGGCCTCAGGGGCAGTATTTGAAGTTGTGGGTTGCAGTGTTTGAAGTTGTGGGTTGCAGTGTTTGAATTTGTGGGTTGCAGCATTTGAATTTCTGGGTTGCAGTCTGATGTTGCAGAGAACAAAGACAACCTGCACAAGATGCTCAGCAAAACAAGTGCACCAATACTGGATTGCACAGTGTTTCTGTATTTCTGGAGTTGTACAGAAAATAATCTCATTTTGCCTTTGTGTAACTTTCTTCCTACCAGAAGCTCTCAACGATTTCCTTAAATCATTATGGTGTTCCAGGCTTTATTCAGTGATTTTATTTCACTGCTTTAATCTAAGTGTGAACCTCTTTAGTAAATAGTGGGACAAAGCATCTGTGCTTCCAAAAGTGTTGGTGGATCATGCCAGTTTTATTTAGAATCACATCATTTTCATAACTGGAAAGTGTATAATGCTCTCCATGGGGAGGGAGATTGGACTCTTGCAGAAGTTTCAAAATATGTAAGTGGTTAAAGTGGTCAAATGGTGTAACATGTGTTAGTCCAGTACAATTCATACAGGCAACTCTACTGGGAGGGGTGGGTATTGGACAAATTTTGTTGCAGTTCATGCCCAAGTGCGAGTTGGCCAAGGTAGGAGTGGTAAGAAAACAGCAAAAACACATCTTCTTTTAGCTCCTCTTCTTCAGCTCTCAGATCTTGGTGGCCTTCACTGCCACTCTGCAATTTCATTTCCCTTCCTCTCATGGCTGCAGTTGCTTTTCACTGCTTCCATCACCAGCTCTCTAAGGATAACCTTCCCACCCCAGAGCCAGGGGAATCCAATGGCACATAAGGGCACAGCAGGAGAGAAAATTTCTAGAAGATACCACCTCATGTCAATCAAAGTTACCTAAAATTAGCACCCAAGACAAATGGGTGGGGTGAGGAGCTGGACACAAGGAAACAGTGTCTAGGAAAGAAGGATAACCAGGAGGTTGTAAATACAAATGCTTAACAAGAGTGGAATAAATTCACCCAACCTCCATGTGCCAAAGTTCAGTTGTGAAGAGAGGAGGGAACAATTGAGCTGTTAATATGACATTACTATAACTTTTTCACACATTATTGCACTTTGAGGGAGATATTTCCAGTGAGTAAAGAATACAGGATTTTCCAGAGGAGACACAACTGGGCTTGAACTGCCAGCAGAAGAACCAGAGCACTGGGGGAGCATTTCACTCTGCCTGCTGGTTTCCCACAGGTAGACACTACTCTGGGTTGTATTCAAAGACCAAAAACTTGCATTACCACTTTCATATTTTACAGCAGAGCAGCAAAAGGAGCCCACTTTTATCTGGCAGAGCTATTACTGACAAAACCATCAACTGAGCACCAAGAGAACAAAATGTTGACTCTGCAGCCTCCCTGAAGCCCATGGATCTGTAAGCAGTTCCAGGAGAATTTAAGGGTAGAAAGCTATTGGGACTGTGAGTGTAGAGGGAGCCAGTAATTCATCCACACCCCACAGACCTGCATAACACCTGAGAAAGCCAAAAGCATCAATGTTACTATTTTACCCCTATTTTCTAGTCTAAGTGACCTAAAAGAGTTCCTCCTTTGCTCTTATTCTCATCCCCTCAATTCCAAAGTGGACCCAAGCACCAAGTTAAGTCACACTGACACTTTTGACCACAGTTGGGTTACCTGAGCACAGTCTCTCCCTGCAAATTTCCAATTTCTTTTATGCTGAAGATGGTAGATATGCAATGCAACCATTCACCCCCTGAAATATCTTCTCTCCTAAAGAGAGGATAGCAAGCTCTGCAGTCATGTTATTAAGCAGGATCTTTCGAAGATGAAACCCAATAATTGCAGCTGATAATTGTCTCGCTATCCTTAGATCCATTTAGACACTTGGTGTTAAATAGAAACTAAAACACTGCCGACTTAGTCATTAAAATAACAGCATTTTAAATTATATTAGTAGCCTACATTTCTTCATCTCCAAAATAATCGTTAATGAATCATGCTGGTGCAAGTAAGAAAAGATAAAAAAAGCATGTACTGCTGTAACAGGGTTATCTCTGTACAAATATGTAGGTGTTGGCAGCATTTGTAATGTTCTCTGTGGTTAATCCCATTGAGAAAGGAAGCCTTGCTCACTCAGGAGTCTTTGAGGTGGATTAATGATTAAAGAGCTATCACAATACCATCCCTGCTTCTGGTTTAGGACATTATCATAGGGCTTTACAGTGTCTGACAATGATGAGGAAAGAGTTTTTCCCCCTCCCCAGTGTTTGTGATGCTGCCTGCAGACTGAGTTTTGCACTGACAGCTGCGTTTAGATTTTATGTAACGAAAATAGGAAAAAGAACTCTTGTTTATATAGGTTAGTAAGTCAGAGCAGGTAAATAATTGAAAGAATAAAGAAGGTGCAAGCTTTAAATCCATCATCAAAGAGCAATCTTCTGTAGACACTCTTTCAGAAGCACTCCCATTTATTCTTATGTTTCTGGCAGCAGTGGGAGATGTGATATTCATTAATTCAGTGGAAAATGCATGGCTGCCATCCAAGCCATGACTGTGAAAATAGAAGTGTTCTGGATACTATTTGGCAGTCACACCCCCAGCCATCAGGACTACTACAATGAGGCTTGGCTTCCGTATTCCAGTTTCAAAATAACTCTGTTTTCTTCCGGACAAGAAGGATGCAAATAAAGCTAATGCACATTCCTAAAAAAGAGTGGGAGCAGAGGAAGGAGAGCAATTGTATAAACAAACAAATTGCACAGGTTGTTCTCCACCAAGTCATGGAATTTCAGAGAGGAGCAACTGCAGAGCGTGTGTTTAGGACAGAAATCATCCTCACTTTGGTATTACCTGCACAGGTACCACAGTTACACCTGTGTAACTACTCCAGCAAACTGCAGAGTGTGTGTTTGGGAGAGAAATCATCCTCCCTTTGGTATTACCTGCACAGGTAACACAGTTACACCTGTAACTACTCCAGCACTTTCACAGCAGGAAGGATCATTTGGCATTAGCCATCCAGGATCCAGCCTGTGTTCATCTACATCTCAATTAAGCTGATGATTTTACTCACAAATTCGAGGGCACAATTCAGGTATGAGAATTTTAAGAAATAAACTGTGTATCTTTATAAACAAAAAAAACACACATGGAGAACACACTATGTACAGAAAGACAAAAGTATGTAAGACAGATAAAAGAGAGTAATACAAAATACAGACTTCATATCTTCCATTAGGAAGCTTCAGCTGAGAAGCAAATTCAAAGCACTTGCAGCACTTCTTTGTTTACTCTCATTTGTGACAGAGACCTAAACCAAAGGGAATATCCCCACCTTGGCTCCACCAGTGAACACCAGTCACAGTTTCACTGGGAACTGGTGCTGCAGCAACCCTGCAGGAGTGCCCAGCAGCTCTGGCTTCTGAGGAACCACCACTTTGGACAACAGAGGGGTGACCACAGTCCCCAGAACATCTCTGCTCCAGGGGAGACCAGGAGAGCCTAAGATCATTCCCTCAGCAAGGTGATGACGGGTGGAGGGTGATGAAACAAGAGCAAGAATACATGGACATTTATAAAGCAGGGGAGAAGTTTTATAGAACCACCTCAAGTAAAGAACCATGGATTTTTAATATTTTTTCCTGGTTGAGAATTCGGCAAGAAACTTAGAAGTGATTCACCCTAAGTGCTCCTGGCTAGGACCATGCTTCACTTTATGTTGGGAAACTGCAAGGAACATCAAAGGAATTAGTAGAAGAAAAGGAGGAAAAATATATGGGACTCACAGGGCACGTGTGAGGTCAAGAGATAAAGTACAAATGGAAGTGGAAGGTCCGAAAGAAGGGAAGAAAATACAGAGAAAATACATTTTGCTCAGCCTCTAAATACAAACCACCACTTCAGCATGAGGATTTAGCCAACCATATAGCAACCAAAAGCAGTACAGTAAAGAGTGAAAATGCAGGAGGGACTAATTAGTGATTTACATTTATGTAGGGAACACTACAAAAAGCAAAGGCTGTGAGCAGGCTCCTGCAGCACTGAGAGTCACAGAGCCCTGACACTGCAACACCTGCACCTCTTAATCCACAGGGATTTAATTAATGAGGAACAGGAAAGACACAAGTGTTCAAATCCCAGTTGCAGTGAAGGTGGTGTGTCTTGTGCTGTGGAGTGCTGTGGAACTCTACTGGGACTGGTTTTCTGTCAAGAAACAAAGGAACATTTGAGTGACGCAAGACAGAGACCTATCAGAGAACAAGAGGCATAGGCCTGTGTGGGATAACTAGAAGAACAGGACACTATAAAAGCCCAGAAGGTATTCAAAAGCATTTCTCCTGTCCTTCCACCACTCCTTTGAACAATCACAGTTCATGGGTTTGTGTGAGACCATCGCTGGGAAGAGCAGCCCTGCTTCCCCTCAGGCAGCTAAGGTGGAAGCCAAGGAGCTTCCACAGCTCATGGTGATCACAAATCCCATTTCTACCCAAAAGCTGTGCAGAGCAGTGCAGTTTATTCCTGCTCCCACTGCCCTGTGTTCCAGTGCCACCAACACTGAGAAAACCCTCAGAAATCCAGCAAGTTAGGGGAACAATCTGTGGAGGAAATGTGAAAAATTCCCATCTGCAAACTCCCCAGAGTACAGACCCAACAGAAGAACAACCAGTAAGCCTTCCATTGCATTCTTCAGACATCATCAATATTTTAATAGAGAAGGTTCAAAATATTAACTAATAAACTCAATTTTAACTAGTGCTCCAATAGACCCTCATCTAAAGGCATGGGCAGAGTTTTCTCTGACTTAGTACCTTTTACAGCTTACATAATCAAGAAGCTGAGCATTTAAAGGTTGCTAGGCTTCTTTAGAAGAGACTGCCTGAGACTTTCTGATCATTAACTGCCAGAACTGGAGAGCCTTTTCTGAAAGTAGGTATTGCTGCAGGTAAATAGCACCAAGAGCAAAATACAGATTCTCTCTCCTTGTCATCTCCTTACTCTGTCTCAGTGTGGCTTTTAGTTTACATTCTCACTAATTAAGGCTCGCTGAGTGACTTTAACCTTCATCTGTGCTCCTTAAAGGATGGAACTCTCAGGGATTTTGTTGCTGTGCACCATTATGGGTGGGAAACCCTTTGTAAATCCAACTGATCTTCCTTATCTCCTCTGTCGCTCTCCACTGCAGGGAAAAGGATGGGGGGAAGCAGCTGTCTCCCAGCTATGCTGCTGAGCATTTTCTGGGCTTTTACAGCTTTGCATCTATCAATACTCTGCATTTCCAATCCCCACCCAGTGCAGGGGTTGCCTAGAGTCAGTGACAGAACAAACCTCCCAGCACACGACTGTTACTGCCAGGTAAGAAACAGCATCTCCATGAACTTTCCTGCAAAGAAGACAGGCAAACACATACAGAGGTAAAGGGACTAGGAGAGAAGAAACCCCAAGGTGTAGGGGCTGTGTTAGCAGTGATGAACAGACCTCATAAGAACACAAAGGGAGTGTAGCAACAGACAGTTCAGGGAACTGGATGGTAGAAAACAACATCATCACTCCAAAAACTGTCAGGAAGGAGCTGGGTAAGGACACTGTGAATGAGGGCTGGAGCAGCTCAACAGGAATAGTAGGATGAGGCAAAACTTAGGGAATGAAATAAAATATGGAAAAGGAGATTGGAAGCTGAAACAAAGCAGGAATGTTATACTGATGGCAATAATCAGGCATGTTTCTGAGAAAAGAAATGAAAACCCACACTAAGGACAGAAATCATGGCCACACAGCACAAAGTCTCACAGCTCTGTTGACTACAGCAACTTCTCAAAATACAGAACACTGAGTCACCACTTGTAACCAGCACAAGACTTCCTTAACTTGCTGCTACATGCTAGAGCCTCTCAGGGGGTTTGGGAGGCTCCAGGAAGGCTGATCATGTTGCAGGATCATGGCCTTGGCTGTTCATGCCAAAGGCAGGGTGACCCAGAGCATCATTGCTGCAGGAGGTCAGGCAAGGCACACACAGCCCACAGCACAGCTCTCTTTGCACAACAAACATCTCTAAAGCCCTCAGGCTTGGTAGGGGCATAAAGTTATGGAAGGAAGGAAAATAAATATTATAAAGCAACAGTAGTTTTGTTTCATTCAAGAACAGCCTCATTTTTCTCGAGCATTAGGAAGGCACTTACTCACTGCTAATCTACAGGCATTAAAAATTAGTGCTCATAATAAGCTAGGAAGGACATTAAAGTCCTTTTTTAAAAGGAGAGCAAGTGCTAAGTAATTCATGTGAGCAAGAAAAGCCCTTTAGTGCAGCGAGCACAGAGCAAAAGCCAGTGAGCCCTGTTGGGCTGGGACACCTCTGCAGCTTATTCCAGACAAGGAGCAAAAGGGAACATGATTCCTGAGAGTCAGCAGGGTCTGGCAAGGCAGGAATTACATCAGAGCTACAAGGCATCCTTCACTCAGAGGATTGCATGCAGATCCACCTGAGAAGTGCACAGAATTGCTGGATATGCCAGGCTGGAGTTCTGCTGGCTAAGGAAAAGTGCCCACCAATGCCAAGGGATGGTGGATTTGCCACTAAACACATTTTCTCGGCCCATTGAGTTGAATTTTGACAGATTATTTCAATGGAGCACAGGTATACAACCAGTTACAAAAGCACATTCCAAAAAGTGCCTTTCTACACCGTTAGGCACCAACTATCTGCATTGATCTAATATTTCTATGCTGCTGGTGCTTAATTGTAGTTCAATTAATTAGTTTGACCACTCTCCACACAGGTGTTTGGTGTGGCACTGTAGCCCCTCCACTCAGGGGCTCTCTGAAAAATGCTGCCTCACAGGGAAAAAGGGACCAGCCAAATCCACAGCTCCTCCACATGCAGGATGGGGTAAGGTGGTTAATTAGATTAATGAATTAATTTTTGATGGATCACAACATGTTTCACAGAGCCAAACAACCCCCAGCCAGAGCTGCTGCCTTGGAGTCAATAATTCCCTTTGGTTAACTTAAAAGATGATGCTTTTAGACCTCACACAACAGCATTTCAAAAATACCCTGTTTAAAGGTTTGCACCATTTAAAAATACCTTTTAAGCAGGTCATTGTTAAATTCACAGAACGACTTTTATTTATTGCTTAGATTATATTAATTATGTTGCTGTGCACGCACACAACAATCACTATTTGTATGAGGTGACATGTCAAGAAATTATCATTCAACACTCCAAAGGACTGTGACTTTCTTCATAGGTATTTAAAAGCCATTTGACTAAACCAATATGTTTCACCTGCAGAGTACTCTAGGAGGAGTGGAAAGGAAAAACAATAAAATAGGACCCTACAACAAAATACTCGCTGCTTCTTGAAGGTTTCTGGATCACCACTAAGAAAAATCTTTCATAAATAGAGCCTGGAAAAATCAACATTTTCACCCACTGTGGTTTGAATATTCTAATCCCAGCCAGTTGCACGTCCCTGTGAAAGCCATCATTAGATCACTTCTGTCCCATGGCAACCACTTTGTTTTCTCTGGGAAATAAAATATTTTTGCCTCCTCAGACAGCACCTTTCTCTGCATGGTTTCCTAAATGAAGCTGTTTGCAATCCAAAGCTAAGAGCACAATCTGCAGTGGCCTTCTCAGGGATTTGTACCCATACAGGTGGAAAATAAAAAGCTTTTCTGACTGTGTGTAAGTCACACAGCGAGGGGGAGTGTTCTATATTTTATATAAAAAAGCCTGGATTTGTTAATAAAATATTTAAAGTTACATGTTCAAGTTAATAAATTGATTTACATTATTAAACAATTATCTGGAAGAGAGTAATGGAAAGAAGAGAGAGTTTTTAGCAACTTGAATGTGCAATGATAATTTATGTGTGAATTTAGTAATTGATAAGAGTAAGTCAGACACCAGAGACTTCAAGCCACTTGAGAGGATCTTCCTATAACTGCCAGAGCTGAGAATTCCATGAAATGCCAAAACTTTGAGGTTCCTGCCAGAGCCCCCAGTTCTGAAACGAGGCCTCTCAAGTCTCTCTGTGGATGTGGCTTTTTCTTAAAAAGGGTTTTTAATTATTAAATCCCACTAAAGTGACTATACCTACATTAAATAATTCACTGCTGCTGTTTCACTGTGCAGGTCATGCTGAAATTCCCTGCAGGCATTACACAGAGGAGAGAAGCACAGAGTGGAGTAGGGACACACCAAAACAATGGCAAAAAGAAACCACAGGAGCAGACATTGTACTACACTGGGACTTACTGGGATCATCCCGTGATCATCCCAAACATCATCATCATCATCACCATCATCTGAAGGTTCTCTCCATTCAAGCGTAAAAGGACTAACATGAAAGAAGAATCTTAATTTATTTGATTTTTTTTAAAATTAGATAATCCTATCATGTCTTTTCATGACATCAAAATGTTACTGATTTAAAGACTGAAGGACAAGGGGCACTGGAATGTACAAAAAGTATCCCAGGGGAAACTTGGAATGCTTGAGAGATGGGAGGCCAAACAGGATGAAACACCCACGCAAACGCTGCAGGAAGAGAGGAGGTAAGGAAAAGAATACTCAAGTAGCTGTTGTACTACACCAGATCTTTAGGAAATCTTATTTCTCCACCTAAATTTTGCAAAATAAAACCCTGAGTCTACAAAGGTGAAGGTTTGAGTTTTCATGACTGTTCCTCAGGATTTGGGTTTAAGCAAAGATGAGATGTTTCCAGCTCTGTTTCCTCGAGCTTTTCCAGCCAGTACAGGAAGAAGAGCAGTAAGAATCTGTTTGTTATCATTGTAGAATTCCAACCTCTGTTTGTTATCATTGTAGAATTCCAACCTTTTTGTCATTAAGCTTTAATGCATGATCTGGGCAGCGTCTCACTGGTGATGCAAAGTGATGGGTGCACTGCAGAGTGTCATTGGACATCAAAAGATGTGTCCTGGTGTAACCTCCCTGGGCCACAGGGAGAGGCTCCTGACAATCCAGAGGGCAGATAACAGCTTTGAAGCCATCACTGGAAAGTTGTTTTCAACAGCTGCACAGGATTTGTGCCCACCCAGACTTTGTGGTGGTCCAAGCTGCTCAAGTCCTTCATTATAAAACTGCTCCTTCCTCACCTTCCGCAAGGCTCATCTCTCTTCTCTCATTTGCTGTAATTCCTGTCACATGAGCACAAAGGGCACAGGATGGACTCCAGGCAAGTTTTGTGCTCCTTACTTTGGGGTTGACTCAAAACTGTGCTGATTCAACCAGAGCTGCTTCCCATCCCATCCCATCCCATCCCATCCCATCCCAT
>JAOXXN010000065.1:6596441-6607635 GCA_026770055.1 Myrmophylax atrothorax | reverse complement strand
AAAAAAAGGAGATTAAATATGTACCCAAATATTTTGCAGAAACTAAACTGACCTTACTTCAAATTTTATGTGGTAAAAGAGAAAATCTTGATTATCAGTAGACACAGAGCTCGGATTTTGATTTCAAGGTTCTTTTGGGTCAGTGCTAATTAAACTGATTTTTTCCTACATGTTTGCAGGGAACACAAAATAGAACAAAATAAAAAGGTAGCCCTAATGGCTTTATTTTTACCCCAGTAAATCTTGACTCTGTGTGTTCAGTTTGATGCAATTAAAAAACATTCAGCTCTGCAGAAAATATTCTTTCTGTAATGGTAAAAGAAGCTTAAGGACTGATGTGGATTTGATCCTTTGAAACCACCTATTTACATCTTGCCACATCAGAAGGGACTGATTAAGAGTTATTTAACACCAAAGTACAAAAGTTGTTTGAAAAGGACACCCTGTGGGTTTCCTGAGGGTAACACAAATGGAATGGCACTCTCCAAGTTAAATTTTAGGAGATTTACCGTGAAAAGCCACAAAAACCACAGAAAAAACTTGTCAGAACTCTGAGATTTCTTCACCATGCTCCAATACTTGCCTGACCTTTCCTTACTGCCTGGGAGCAATTCAGCCAGAATGGAGAATTTAATTCTCCACAACATGTATTTTAATGACTCATTGTCTTCCTATTTCTTTCTAGTTTCCTCAAAGCTTAATGGGCTTGAGCATGATTATTAAAATGCTGCAAATAAAAAAATTTAAAAAAAACAAACCCAAAAACCAAACCCACTTTACTTTTGTTAATCTAAAGAAAACCCCAAAACCAAACCCACTTGAATTTTGTTAACTAAAAAAAAGCATACAACAAAAATTATTTATTTGTAAGCAGTAAAGAACCTTTCAGGCATGGTAGCAAAGTGTCTAAGCCATATGCTGGTGTAATGTATACAAGGGGTATGTGACCTTGCACCCTGTTCCTTCAGGAAGCACCACAACTCTATGGCACAGAATCAATCCAATCATTTTAGACTTTAAGCTCTGTGTAGCACCAGATCAGTAGGAACATTTGGATAGCAGAAGTACATTGCAGTTTTTCCTCCTATAGCAAGAACATGCTGTTAGCAAATAATGAGTATAAATAAACAGGGAATCTCTGGTTTTAAACAGCTCCTCACTCCTAACTTACTCCGTTTTCTCCCTTGGACAGAAGACACAAAGCAGCAAAGAAGCAGATTTTTAAATGTGCACAGACATTTTTCACATTGCACAGGACAAAGTCCAGCAGCTGCCAGGAAAAAAATAGATTTTTCCTATTTTGTTCTCCAGGAGGAAACCCAAACACACCCTAAGATAAGGCACCAGCCTAAATCCGCACTAATTATGTGGCTTTTATCCAGATTTACATTTCTTTAATGCAGGACACGATTTGCCACTTGCATAACAGAGTTCAGGCACCAGAAAAACTTGCCCTGACATTGGAACTCTCTCCCTGCTCTGCTGACACTGCAACTGGTTCTTTGGAGAGACCACGGCTGGAAAACAGGAACACTGACTGGGGAAAGGGAAGAGTGAGGGGCAGAGGAATTCCCGGGTACCTCTCCCAGGCATGATGGGCATTTCCAGCCCGCAGGATGAAACCAAGTCCACTGTTTAATCACAAAGTCCTTCCTGGGTACTGCTCCATCCAAATCTCTGGACACACCAAAAATGGTGTTTAATTGCATAAAATTCCTGCCAGTAACCTCTGAAATGTGTTTTCTGAGGTCCCCCCAGAAGGATGAGAAGCACTGTTAACCCACAAGGGCTTGGACTCAACTAGGTCTTCTTTTAGTTAAAATTAAAACCACACAAAGGTTCCTTCAGGGCAGGCACATGGAGAGAAACCTCCCCCAGCTTTGGGGGCAGCCTGGCTTCCAGCTTCAGCTTTTGGCAGTGAAGATGATGATGAAGAAAGGGAAAACCTCCTCCATCAGCAAAAGCTTTCTGCCCTCCCCCCATGCACAACCAAGCCAACAACGAACACACACCCCACAGAAACCCAGAGAAGGCGACACATTGTTCACCACAAGGAGGAAAACGCAGTCTGGGGCTGAAAACCTCAAGCAAGTTCTATAGCAGGAATCCAGCTCATTAAATGTGCTTGCACTTTGCTGAAATAAGTGATGTCAGACTAGTTCTTACGGTTTTTTGTCTCTCCTGGTTAACTTCACATGACAGAATGTTCCTCTGTTGCTTACTAAGATGTCTGAATAAACATTGCTATGCTAATGGACCAAGAGAAAAAAAAATACTCTGTCCTAAGTATAGATTGGAAAGGAAGAAAGTCACCAGCCTCTTGGGATCACTTTTAACTGGTTTTAATTCCTAAACTCCCAACTACACGTTGCAGAACTCCTAAAACAGGGAAGTTCCTGGATCAAATAAAAATCCAACAAGTGCTTGCAAAAGAAAAAGAATTTAGGCTTTGGATCAGTCAAGCTCTGAAAATGTGATAAAGATTACCCTGCATAGGGCTGAAATTCAGCTTTGCTCTCCTTTAGGATAAGGGGATAATTCTTCTTATTCCAGCAATCAGTTTCATATGAAATTGCTGTGGGAAAGGAAAAGCCAACATGCAGAAATCATTGGAATTTCCTGAGATGCAGGAAAGGGTTGTGCCTTCCATGGGAACAGAGGCTGAATAATAACCAAGGCAAAGACCTGGTGCACAGAGGGACAATACACAGAGAGCTGGCACTGCCCAAAGGGAAAGAAAACCAAGGAAAAGTGACAACAAAGGGAAGAAATCAGGATAAATGGGAGCTAAGTTGAAACAGGCAAGATGCAATCAGTGATAAAAATGCTAATATCTTTATCTGGGGTGAAATTGGACAAATCTAATAGAGGATGTGAGACAGAGGTGGTGAAGAAAGGCTCTGGGATGTCACAGCCCATCCCAAACCAAGTGTGTGTAGCTGGGGCAGACCCAGGAGCTGGTTCTGAGCACTCCTCAAGCTGCCAAGCTGCACTAACCACCTGGAGCCTTCCCTGTGTTAGACACAGCCCAAACCCAAGCTTGCGTCCGGGGCCTCCAGTCTGGGCTCTCCCAGGTGCTGAGCACATGCATGAAAAAACTTCTGGGATTGCCTTGCAAAGACACAGCCCTGGAGTCACAGGGGTGTAGGAAAGAGCCAACACAGCACTAAACACAGAGAGAACATTGTCTGGGACACTCAGTCCTCACCCACAGTACTGCATATGGATCAGCCAGGGAGAGCCTGGGGGACAAAAAGAGTCTCCAGCAGATCCATGGGGAGCGCAGACATTGGTTAGCTTAGGCTTAGGAACTTTTCCTCCCCTTTCTGCTGCACCTCAAGTCATTGTAAGTGGTTCTCTGCTGTTTCTCTGGGATGAGATATCAACAGCATGTCCACTCCCACCAAGCGACAGCCCAGTCCTTCGCCCTGTAACCAGCTCAGAGTGGCTGTGTTGGCTGTGGGTTCTGCACAAAGGGCCATGTGTTGGCTGTAGGTTCTGCACAAAGGGCCATGTGTTGGCTGTGGGTTCTGCACAAAGGGCCATGTGGTGGCTGTGGGTTCTGCACAAAGGGCCATGTGGTGGCTGTGGGTTCTGCACAAAGCACCAGAGCAGCTCCTTTCCCCCCTCAGGTTCCCTACAGCCTCCTCAGTGGTCCATTTTTAAGACAGGGAACTAAAGGGTTTAAGCACAAATCCCTCCAGACCAAATGCCTCCTTGCTCTGGGGGAGAAAGAGCCATCAGGCTCCTCAACATCTCCTCACACCCTTCAGACAACTGCTCAAAACTCAGTGCTGACTAAGATTGCCCTGGAATACCTGTGGATAAGGGAAAAAACATCCTGAGCCACTGGTACTTGAGAACCCTGTATTCAAAGGCATTTCTCATGAAATTATCTTCAAATACTTGATTGGCTGCTGAAATAAAGCTAACAAAATGTAGCATTCCAATTGTTATTTTATTTGTTTTTATATGCATCATTTCCTGCCTTTAATTTTAATTCCATGCCCTCTAAGAAATGTAATCTCACAGATATATCTTCCCTTTTATTTCCCTGTAATAATTTCATAGCAGTTTTCTCCAGCTATTTGCAATCTCCTCGCTGCCTTCACAGCTTTTCCAAGCTGTAGAATGAAGAAATATGTAAAAATAGGCCACAAGAAACCAGACACACTTGATCTGCACAGCAAAAATAGAGCTCTTTAGCACCTGGCACTCTCAAGAGTGTTAATGAAGCTGGCAAGATCAGCCAAGCTTTGACCCAAAATACAAAGCATAGCCCACAAAAGAAGGATAAATGTGAACTAACACAGAATTTTGCCTTTTGGTTTCCTGCAAGGTGTGACCCCAGATATGTGGACAGGTGCAACTTTAGTTTGTTAAAATGCCCGAGGTCAAAAGACAGCCTGGTGCCTGAAATCCCAGAAATCCCACACACACTCATGGATGGGTGGGAAAGGCGAAAGGAAGGAGAGAGACTCCAAGGGCAAACCAGGCAGCTGAGAGCCTGCACTTGGAAGGCTTTTTTTCAGGAGCAACAAATGATTTCTGCAGGATAAATAAATGATTTGTGTTAAATTATGGACCGGATAAGGCACATTTAAAACTGAAAAGGCATCACAGAATTTATGTTGAATTCTGCTGTCTCAGATGTTCCAAAGAGATGGAAGAGGCAGTTCCCCAAGTAGGAAATGCTATAATGCAAAAGGTTATATAGAAATAAAGGAAGTTTATCAAGTAATGGGGTTTTTGGTAAAAGAATAATTTTGGAGAAGGAACAAAATCCAGGCATTTTATTTTCACAGTTCCTGTATTTCTGAAAGATGGGATGACAGGTTTAAGATGGTCTCTACTTGGGTACTGAAGTGCAGGTCTCCTGGAATCAGGAGAAATGTATAATTAACAGGAAACAGACACTCCTACACACACCAATAATACAATCTCAGTGCTATAAATCTCCCCTGCCTTTTCAATTCAATAAATCTTTCATTGTTTTCATTCTGCATGAATTTCACCCAATTACAGCCACTTGGCTGTATAATATTTACTCTGCAGCCTCTTCTGAATCAAGATGGTGTCACAATCCTGGCTTTCATGAAGAATTTGGAACAATTACTTCATCATCACTACATAGAAAACGGAGCAGAAAATAACCTTTGGGCTTCCAAACCTGCACATTGTGTTATCAAGAAGGGAAAGGTAAAGAAAAAAAATCCAAACTAGAATAGAGATTTACTGGGAAAACAACTTTGTTGCAGTGTAGGACTCCCAGCAGGGCATGTGCACTGCACTGAGCAGAGTGTGGGAGACCAGAAAAAGTGTCCAGGTGGAAAATGTTCATCCACATGTCAGGAGAGAGAGACTCCAGAGAGAGTGGTGCACAGCCAGAAGCTCATCCCATAACCAGCTGGTTTGTATTTATAGCTACAGTTATACAAAATCAGGTTTAGATTGGCTAGGAAATAAAACTTTGTCAGATTGGTTAACTTGGACACTGAGGGAATTAGAACTGCCATGCACTGACAACATGTGCCATCCACAAATTCTGTCTTAAATTACCGAAGAATTCAAATATTCCTGAAAACTCACAGAGACAGATAACTCAAAAATTATTTCTCTGATATTCTTAGGAAACAGTTACTGTCACAAACAACATATACTTGCTTTAGGACTGTCACTTGTGACTGGAAAGAACCATGGAAAACAGGGAATGATATCCTTCTGATTCAGCTGCAAAATACAGAAAAATCACCTAAAACACATTTTTTGCCAGTAAAGTGGGCATCTGGCAATGAAATAAAATAGGAAAAATAAAAATCATGAAACACCAGCTGATTAAAATAGAGGAGGAATGACAGAAAATTTTCAGGAAGTATCATTTGCCTCGGATTCCTTGGAAACTCTGAGATCCTAAGGAGAGCTGGTTTCACTACTCAGCGAGTGTTTACCCTGGGATTCTTCCACAGTGTGACAAGACCTTGACTGCAAGAGGTGCAGCTTATGTTGAACTCCAAGGGAAAGACTGTCAGCTCCACCCCAGCCCAGGAGATGGAGATATAAATGGAGTAAGCAGTGTGAAATGCTGTGTGAAACAGTGTGAAATATTACACCCATTACAAAGCTGGCCCTTGGTGCCTGTCCCTCCATCAAGCCTCGTCTGCAGTTTGACAACAAACAGGCCCTGTGAGGATACTATTTCCTTTTAAAGAGACTGTGTATTACCAGACCAATTTGCACAAAAATTGTGGCGTTTGTGCCTTGTTATTAAAATCAGATTACTCAGAAGATATGAAATGTCTGCAGTGAAGCCTCAGCTCTTAAATTGTCAAACCATTGTATATTGAATGGGAAATATCACATCAACTTCACTTTGACAAATTACCTGGTTTGGATGAAAACTGGTATGTTTAGTTATTAAAAAACAATGTAAACATAAATTCAGCATAATAGAAAGAGGAGTTCCAAGTAAGGGAGTCAATGCAGTGTAATAAAACTCTTCAAAGGGAGAATATTAGCCATTACTG
Organism: Myrmophylax atrothorax; assembly: GCA_026770055.1. Lineage (NCBI taxonomy): Eukaryota > Metazoa > Chordata > Aves > Passeriformes > Thamnophilidae > Myrmophylax > Myrmophylax atrothorax. The sequence continues at coordinate 6,601,111 of JAOXXN010000065.1, read as the reverse complement.
AAAAAGCCAACTTAAAAAGGGTCTTTGAACTGCTCTAAAAGAGAGATATTATCCTTGCAATCACTAAACTCACACAAATACTTAGTTTTATATTCATACTAAGTTTTTTTCAAATACAAATAGTTGTTTCACATGACTGGCAAAGTAACCAAATTGCATCTGTATTTGGAAGGCTTTCCCCATCCAGACCCAATTATTCCATGGAGGTTGTTCCTTTCCCCAAATGGGAGTTACATGAAACCTAATTCTTTTCAAGAATGCTGTGATTAAGATACACACTGGCATAAAAAATTCACATATTTAAAAGTTACAAATCCAATCCTGTGCCATTAGTCTTAACTTTGTGGTGTCCTGGCAGTCTAATTATAGAGAGGAAATTACTGGGTGCATGGAGAGGTTTGTGATGAAGTGCTCACCATGAGGAGCTACATTTCATACAGTTTCATGGGGTTTTTTCCTTCTCCCTTTTTTTTTTGTTTGGTTGCTCTGGTTTATTGGTTTTTTTGGTGGGGGTGTTGTTTGCTGGCTTGGTTTTTTCTCCTCATTTACTTTGGGAAACACAGGACTGTTCTTCAGGAACCATTCCTGACTATTTTTATCAATATCTATTTTGCCTTTATATATATATATAACTCCAGCATTCATTTCATGTTCTTTCATCTCTTTTTCCTGTGTTCTCACCATTGTAAGTGGAAGAAATAAGAGAGCCATGGGAGCCTGCACACATCTATTCCTCCCCTTGTGCTGCCCCTGGTTTTGACCTGGCTTCTGTTTGAGATTCCATGGGGCATTTGACACAATCCTGGGGAGCTCTTGAGGCTCGTGATGAAAAATGATTTCAAGAGAACACATTAACTTTTCAGGAATACCAGAATTCTCTGTGAGGCTCTTCAAACAGTTTGTGTTCTGTAGCACCCCTTGCTGGGCTGCCTCCCTTGCCTCCATAGCCCCTGGGTTTTCCAGACTCCAAAATTGCTATTGCCACCCAAACCCTCCTGTTGTGTCACACAGAGACATAAATATCCCGTGATAGGAAAGCACTGATCATGCATTGCAGTGGGTACAGCCTCTAAGGAAAGGCACAATTACAGGAAGTTTAGGGGCACAGATTTTAGTGGAGCTGAGAAGGCACTCAAGATAATGCTGATTCAAACTCCCCCAGCTCATGGCAGGTTCTCATACCTGTTTGAAACCACCATTCAAGTTTTACATCTCAGTGTTTCTTTTCTCATAGCTCAGCCCAGCTCTGAGTTGCTAAGGAAGGAAGCTCTAGAAGGGAAGTGTTGCACAGGCACAACACAGCTGCTCAGCTGCTGAGCCAAACCCATGCTAGAAACAAGATACATCTCTTTAAAGAGGGGCAATAACTCCAGAACAACTAAAACAGAAGGATCCAAACCCATCAGATCATGAGACTAGGGCACAGTTTTCCAAATCTCATTTACAGCATTGCAGGCCTTTAACAAGCCAAAATGCTTTTCCTGGTTCTAATCCAGTTCAAACAGGAATTAGTTAATGTAAGTGCTGTAATCTGCACTGTGAGAAGGTCAGGCATCATGGCCACTTAAACCTCTTCCAGTTTTATGATCTATGACCTATAAAACTGAATCTGAGGTGACTGAACAAATTTCAGGTCACAGATAAACTCCAAAGTGCTATTTTCTTTTTACATCCCTTCTAGCCTATTTCAGCTCCTTGACTTGCCCTTGTCCCCCAAAGACATCCTGGGGCAGGACCAGGCACCTCCCTGGAAGGCTGCACTGGAAAGCAGATTCCTGAGGGAATTCCTGCCCATTTCCAGTGACTGCAAAGGGAGCCACAGGGGTTGGCAGGATCGAGCTCCCAGGATGAACAGCTCTGGGAATTTCACTCACAGGGATTAAGTGGGAATCATTATTGTAAGTCCCAGTCTGGCTGACATGCTGGTTCAGGAGTTCAGCATTTGAGAGTTCTGGGGTACTTGCACTTCTCTCTGCTCCCAGCCTGACCCTTGCTCTGCATGTTTAGCCCAGTGGCATTAACCTTTCATGGATTTCACCAGAATTTTTGAGGATATACAACCCACTCAATGCCTTTATTTCTCACAGCACAAAATATAAATGTTACTCTTTGATATACAACAATCCATTTCATTTTTATCCCCAATCAGGGCAACTATCCCAGGCTTTCTCAAATCATTTTTTTCTAATTCACTGTGGTTTATGGCCTAACTTCTTTCTTTAATTCAGTCTCTTGCACTAGATCTGCATGTGGCCTCTGATTTTACCCCCCTGTACAGCACCTCAGTGGAGTCAAGTCAGTGAAAGTTATTAAAAAAGACAAGAGCAAAAAGCCCCTCCTACTGAGAGGCTCCTGGAATTCCTATGGTGGTTCACTTGGCTCAGTTGCAAAGGCTCTTCTGGTTCAGGCTGCCAAACAAACTCTAAGAGGAGCAGCTGTGGCAATCCTTGCCCACCTGGCACATGGCAAGGGCATGTCACAGACAGGTTTATAAAACCAGGCCAAATCCCTCTGGAATGAGCACTTAAGTACCCATGGCATCAGCTCTCTCCTTACTTCCCTGCAAGCCCAAGAAGGCCCATGCAACGACCACACCCTTAATTTGCACCAGTCCCACGTTACAGGCACAGAACACACCAAAGTTCAAACCCAGCAACAGCCAACTTTTGAAAATAGAGTTTAAGCTTTGCAACAGAACTAGTTACTGCACTATTTTCTCCTTATGCACACACAGAAATAACTGCCTTGTGATCAAAGGGAAAAAACAAAGCTCCTGTAAGTTTGGGGAGCTCTGCTCTACATTTCAGGACAATTAACACACAATTCCCAGGTTTCCAATTTGTTACCACGCAGCAAGACTGAGCACACAAAATTCTATTTCTTGCAGCCCTATCAGAGAAAAACATAGAAATAAGAGCAACAAATTCACTTCATACCAGTCTGTATTTGTTTGCTCAGATGTCATTAATGTAAAAGTTTTTTCTATGGAGAAGTGAAATATTATTACTTTAGCAGAGGTATTTGAAAGAAACTGCAAAAGAAATACAAGATTATGACACTCTACCAAACAATATGCATTGAAAATGTCAGAAATTAAGATCTCAGTGTTTTTGCCATCCTGATTACACTAAAATCGTCCTTTTTTTCCCACATTAAACACTTTCTAGCACATGAAACAGGTTAATGTTCCTCAGAAATGACAAATATAATACATGTTTCTGTCCCTTTCGCTTCTACTGAGTAAGATGTGACAAAAATAGAACAAGTCACTGCACATTGCCGATGGTTTTGTGGGTTTTTTCCTTTGATTTACTGTCTTTTCTTGTGCCTGCTCTTATCTGTCTCAGTGGGATTTCCCCCAACCCAACAAGTATTCTGCAGGCATTTGATGGATGAAAATAAAAATTATTAAATGGTTCCCCAACCCAAAGTAAATAAGTAAACAAACAGAATATTCAATGGGCTGACCAGCATTTAATAGCAACACTTGCAGCTGAAAAAATCAAGATTGCTGACCTCAATCACTCTGATCTAATTAAAGAAAACGAGTTAGAAAAGCAATTCTACCACAAACCAACTCCTAGCCTTGTGTTTTGAAATATCTGTTCTGCTTATTCTACAATAAAACACACATTTTCTTAAGATGTTTACACTCACAGCACCAATAAAAAATATATTTTTCCTTATACCTGAACAATATTTTATTTAAAAGCAATTCCCCTGTGTGGAATATGTCCACAGCCTACCATATTAGCAGGTTTTCAATATCCTAAAAATAAAAAAATCCATGTGAAGGCATGGACAAACCATCACATACACAGATCTCTGCATAATTATAGAGGAATACAGGAACTCTGACTTGAAGCCTAGCAACAGTATCCAAGTATTAGTTAGTCTGCTAATCAACTACCACAAACTCACACACCAGCCCAATGTGCTTCATTTTCCTCAAGCAAACAAAAACCAAAACAAAAGAATCCTATTGCTTTTCTCTCCAGAGCTGCCGAAGGACAAGATGCACAATATAAAACAAACCTTGTTCACTCGAAGAAGAACAACCCATGTCATTTAATCCATCTGAAAATTCATCTCATCACAAAGGACCAAGGCAAAAGAGAGCTTTAAAAATAGGTTATCCAAGCCAAGGATTATCAGCTTGCTACATACTTAATATCTGCATATCTGTGTCTAATGAAAGCTGCAATATTCTTACATATATGATTGGGGTTTGTACCTCCATCCTATAGAAACCATGGTAAATTCTGTACAGCAAATGCTTCCTAAATCTGCTGTGCTCATTTACTCACAGACAGCTGCAGGCTGGATGAAAACAAGCAGGGATTAACTTTTCTATTCATCACATCTTTTAATCCATCACTTTCTCTTAGTTTGCAATAAATAAATGCATAAAGTTAAAGAAATTATAAGTGTGCTATAGCTAGTTTTAAAAAAAGTTGTTTAAAAGGGGTATCATTATTATCATTATTATTATTATTATTGGTGTGTAACTGCTGTTTTGTACATCAGGAGTGTATGCAATGTCTTCCTCAAAGCAGAAAGGGAGATGGAACGACAGTCACTGAGCTGAAATACTCTTCTGGGTTCCAAAGACTTCCAAAGGAAGTGATAATTAAAATAAGCTACTTGGGTGTTGTTATTCCTCAAAAACA
>JAOXXN010000065.1:6577592-6596341 GCA_026770055.1 Myrmophylax atrothorax | reverse complement strand
GCACGCTCTGACCTTCTGTCTTGGAGGGTTGGCAGTGTGCCAGCTCAAACCAAGACAGTCAACGAAGGCAAAGGTGGAATAGAAAATAAGTGATACACCCAGCACTTGAACCAAGAGGTGTATTTAATTCTGGGGAGCTCCTGAGGGCCAGTGCACTGAGGGGCTGATGCTTTGGAGCCTCATCCCGTTAATCCACAGGCAGTGCATTCCCTTCTGCCTCAGGAATCTGAGCTGTAACCTCTGCCAGGAGCAAGCAGCTCATTCAGCCCAGGCACAGGACTGGGGATAGGACTGGGAACAGCTTTGTGACAAACTGGAACACACCCACCCAAAACCTTCTGCAACCAAAGGACCAGCCAGTTCCTACCACAGCAGTTCGGGACAACAAAATTGCCCAAGAGGAATGTAAATTGGCACATGCCAAAACATGGAGGGGGAGAGTGTAGCTCCTCACCAAGTAACATCAGAAATCTCAAGCAAATACTGTTTTTCATATTTTCAGTCATTTCTGTCACCAGATAAAAACTCCTGACCGAGGTGCAGCCTCCAATCACTGCCACCAACCAAAACATTCCCAGCCTTAGGGCAACACACCCAGGAAAGAAGGTAGATCGGTTTGGAAAGAAAAAGATTATTTCCACTTCTAATATTTAGCTGTATATTATGCTTGCATTTCAAAAGCATCTGTGGTTAAAGCTGCTGTGCATGAGGATCACTAAAAGCTGAAAGGTTATGTCAGAACTTCTCCCACAGCAATGTGGATTCTTGTCCAAGGAACCAAGAGCAGTGTGGATTCTTGTCCAAGGAACCAAGAGCAATGTGGATTCTTGTCCAAGGAACCAAGAGCAGTGTGGATTCTTGTCCAAGGAACCAAGAGCAGTGTGGATTCTTGTCCAAGGAACCAAGAGCAGTGTGCACTTCTCTCCAAACTCCCATTCCAGTGAGTGCTGCTGTGAATACTCATGAATGTCCCTGACAAGGTGACTGTGACATGGTTGAACAGCTCACCCTCAAGCACCTTAAACCCCCACAGAGAAGAGACCCCCTGAAGCTGCACATACACCAAAGCATTTCCCACAGTGGTAACTGATTATTGAGTCTAAAATAATTACAGAATACCAAGTGATTATGATTAAACGAGCCTAAATTAACAACAACAAGGTTCAATGGACTGGTTTGATATCAAAGTTCAGTCCAACTAACCCAAAATACACTTTCTGAGAGATGAATGGTGAAATGCTCCCTAAGTGATGTGACAGCAGGATCTCTCCTTATCTCCCTGAGGATCCTTCCCAAGCTCTTTGCTATTCCTTCCCCCCGTGTTCCTCTAAGGAGGTACATTACAAATGATACATGTTGGAATACATCCAGAACAATATGGATATAGTGGATAACCAGACAAGCACGACAAGCAAAAGCTGAAATGAAGCTGAAATGCTGACATCATTCTGCACACCCATCACCATCACACAGCTCTCAGCTTTTCTGCTCAGGATTTGCTTCTTTTATTTACCTTTTTTTTTAACTGGGAGACATTCCAGAAACAGACATTTTGATGGCTTCACTTTTTTTGTTGTTGAGGTTTTTTTAAGTAATAAATCTTAAAGGAAAAATGTCCAACTAAATTGAATTAGGTGGGAGAGAATAACATAAAGTAATATTTATTCTTTAAGATAAATCTACTGATTTAAATAGATATGCTCAATTCACCATCATCTTGCAGAAAATGCAAGTGAATCATGGAAGGACCAATCCTTCTATTTTTCGATGGAAAAGTGTAGCCATCAGGAAAATTTGGAGACTATCAAGAACTAACAGGGCAGAAATAAAGGAAACATTTGAGTCTAAACAACAGTTCCATTTCATGAAGTCATAAAAGCATTAGCCATATGTAAATATAAACAACAACAAGATGCTCAACCTAGTAGGAATAACTGGTTTATTTTTAGTTAATTTTTTATAGATTACTAATAAATACAGAAGGATGTAGAATTCTCACATGGAAAGGAACTATCCCAGGAAAAAGTTTCCAATGTCACAATGAACTTTCAGGCAGAAGTTATGACTTTTATGCAACGTGTCCTCAGTTTTCTCTGTGAGTTGAATGTGTCACAGTACTATAAAAATTCACATTACCACACAGAATGTTTCATTCTATTCCTGCAGATTGTATGCAACAAGCAAAGGAAATGGAAAGCAGTCCTTTATCCAGAGCAATTCTTAACCTTAAATTTCATGTGAGCTGCTCTAATTCTTCCTTTAAATTAAATACTACCAAGTTATAGATTTGCATCCCTGAGTTAAATCAGTGCAAACAATGACAGACTGTCCTGCTTCAAAAGAAATGCCTTTTTTTGTTCAGCTTCAGGATGTTTCTGGTGGAATTTTAATGAACCTGAATTAAAGTATTTTAATTAATTTTTATTAAACTGTGTTAGGAACAACTTTTATCAAACTGGTCTTTATTTTCATGGCAAATTTCTCTATGTAAAATACCTTTAAAGAGCCTTAAGGGTTTTTTGTCAGTGGCCTTTAATTGCTGTCCATACCCTTCACCCAGTGCCATGCTCCAGACTCAAGGGTTGGCTTCTGCCATATATTCATTTAATTGTAGGGAATCATCTCCCTCCATCTTCTCCTAACCAACTATTCCTACCTGAGAACTGCTTTAGGGTGATGCCAAAACAGCCTGAAAGAGGCAATGTGGCTCTTCCAGGTATGTGGATGTGTATTTAATCTGTCACAAACTGATTTATACCTACAAAGCATCTACCATTCTTATGCATTTACCTATCAAATTTTCATTTTCAGAGCGTATTTTGAAAACATTTCAGCTTTTGTCTCCATCTTCAGTTTTTTTAGAAGAATTAATTTTAAACCTCCCCAAAATGATCCTCGTGGTCAGCCCTGTGGTTGTATCTCACACAGACCCAGATTTAACATCTTTGCAAAAGCCTGGCTTTAACATGGGCAGGTAATTTGCAGTGGCTGTGAATACTGTGCTTACCTATATCAGCTTCCCTGTGATTCTTGATATATTCAGCCAGCTCAAAATTCCCCGCTATTATGGCCACCTAAAGGATTGCAAAACAGGCACAATTAGAAGAGGAACAATTAATACACTGCCTTCCCTCACCAAGGAGGAAAACAAGCACGTTAGAGCACTGAAAGAACCAGCAGGCACATTTCATTTCACAAAAACTCCATATTGCTCCTATTCTGCAGCACATTTTGAAACAACATTGAGAACTGGTGTGTTAATGTATTTGTAAGAGCACATGAGAGAACCAGGGAGGAAGTATCAAGAACTACAGATATTCAGGCACCTCTAAGGCACCAAAAAAAAGGATTGAAAGAGACAAACTGCTAAAGTTTTACATGTGTATAGAGTTTGAATTGTCTTAAGACAACCAAGTTCTGAAATAACAATTGGCATTTTCATTTCTTTTGTGGTTGTTGAACACAGATGTGTAACTATCTATTCAGAATTCTCATCTAAATGCACTTAGAAAGAGAAACATCTCCACCAGCTATAAGGAAAGTCATTTGGTTATGCCATTGCTGTCTCCTCCCTTTTTCTTCTGTTTTTGCCCTGATATTGAGCAATTCCCTCTTCTGGCCCCATTTTGGAGCTGTCAGATGCTGTTCCCCTGACAGCTCTGTGGCTTTCCAGGTGTATGTTCAAGGCATTTATTGGGCTCACCTTTCCCACAGAAGCTTCTGCATCTGCAGGGTGCAAGTAAAAAAAAAAAAAAATTAAAAATCCACCTTAGGTACTCTCCTGGATCTGAGCTGATGACCAAGAAAGATTATCTGCTGATTTGTGCCTTTCCACAGATCTCAGAGATGAAGAACCATGCAAAGGAAGGAGGAATGGTCTTAGGGAGGTGTATGAAGTACAATTAATGTAATATTTTCAATGTAAGAGGCATAAGGTCTTATTTCTGCCCTCAGCACAGGGAATTGAGTGGACAAGTTTATTTACTATCAACCAAACCAAACTATAATGTGGAAATCCTTGACAAATGGAGCCAAGCTACAAGCTACAGCAGAAAACCTTGACTATTATATATATGAGATTTTTCAAACTTGCTTTAAATGGTATGCTCAGAGCAGGCTTCAATCATGCCAATTGCATCCATTTCACCTAAAGATAAAAAAATTCCACACAGAAAACATATGCACTTCTCATCCAGCACCTCCTGTCTTTAGTGAGTCTCCTACTTGGTTAATAGTTAGACTTGATGATCTTGGAGGTCTTTTCTAAATGACTCTCTAAAATGACTTTTCTAAGTGACTCTCAGAGTGAACTTTCTATATATCCTACCACAACTGGAAGAGGTCCCATTGAAACACAGGATTGTGATGATTCTTTGCTGTGGGCATGGGTGCACTGCCTTAGGAAAAAGAATTCACTGCACTACTCCTAAATCAAGCTGGATGGGATTATCATGAATCCTTTCTTTATGCATCCCTGGAAATCCTTGCAGAAGAATTTACATGAATGGTTTCAAACACAGTGATGTAATCTCTGCTTTTAATTGTGCACTAAGCCAGCAATAGTTGGTGCAAAGAGGGACAGACTGACTTAGTTTGGGTTATAAAGTCTACTGGCTAGTTAAAATACAAGCAAGACTTGTACACAAGTGTAGTGCAGTATCAGAATATTTTTTTAGGTTACCACAAAAAATTTAAAGTAAACATCTGAACACACCATTTATCATGTTCATACCCTGAATCTACATCTTCCCTCAGATTCTTTTTTAATGCTTTTCAGGTTCCATCTTTTTTCCTTGGCAAATTATTTCTTGTTCCATTAAACATTTCTATCCAATGCAACAGGTAAATACAGTAATTTTGTTTTCCTTTCATTTCAAGTGCACCTATTTTGTGGCAGAAATTCCATTCCACATTTGTATATCACCTGGAAATTACACTCCATACATTTATACTTGTGTTCTAAAATAATCCTCAGCAGCCATGACCATGGCATGTGCATAATAATGATTTCTGTCCTTTAAACAATTAACACACATATTTAATATCACCACACTTGCCAGTGAAAATCACGTAATTATTTTCCCAATACAATATTAACAGTAAGGGAGTGCTTTGCTTTGGGCACTTTTCAGTTGTGCTACATCAAATGTTGTTGGATTCCTGGGGGGGAAATGCACTAGAATGAATCAATAACACTGGTTCAACTCAATCCTGCTGCTGCTTTTAGACTGCACTTCCTCTCAGATATGTCACAAGGCTTGGGCACATCAGGGTATCTGCAAAGATCAGATCACTGCCCAGAGAAGCTGTGGCTGCCCCACCCCTGGGAGCGTCCAGGGCCAGGTTGGACAGGGCTGGGAGCAGCCTGGGCTGGTGGGAGGTGTCCCTGTCCATGGCAGGAGTGGCACTGGATGGTCTGTAAGGTTCCTTTGAACCCAAACCATTAGTGAGTCTGTGCTGGGGAGGTCAGAGACAGGCAGGTTGGGGCACTGCCACCTCACCACCTCCTGAAATAACCATGTGAAAACAACCATATGAACCACCAGTAAGCCAACCTCCATCCCAGGAACTCCTCCAGAAGGGAACTGCTTCTCAGCATGGCCAACACAGCAGAAGGTGGCCCTCAGGCTGCTCTGCACAGCCCCAGAGGGGAATTGCTCCTCATCCTCCCTGTCACACAGCACAGGGAAAGCAACAGCAGAGCTGTACACTGCTCTCTTTTAACCTTTCCATTCTGCAGCCTGGCTTGGGGCAGGGTCGGATGTGTAGCCTGAGGTTTTCTGTGCATTCTAAGCAACCTCTCTAACACCTCTCTATGACATCAGCCCTAATTAGGATGGAAAATTCCAGCAGGGAATTCAGCAGTGACAGGCAGCTTGCTAGACAGCAGCCATGCTCCTCACATGGAAGCAGTTTTGATGCAGACCAGATTTTAAACCTCAAGTATAAACATGCTCTTCAAGTGATAAACACACTTTATTACTTGAAAAAAACCAGATATTTACAGATAACTAAGAGACAGCTTGACAGGGAATTGTTCCTGTACTTGCTTTGAATCAAGCACTGGATTCAGAAGGAACCATTTTTCCCAATTTAATTCATTTCAGCTCACTAAAAAGAGTATGTAAAACCCGAATGGCAAAATGAAAGGGAAAATATGTTAAGAGCTAAAGAAAGCAAGAAAAAGCTAAAAAGTACAAATATTCCTTGGCATGACATCAATGTACTTCGCTTGAATTTGATGGGTGAAGTGTGTGGGAGAAAGTGAAGTCAGAGAAAAATCGGAAAGACACAAAATTGCACTCATTCAATTTGTAGAGTTGCAAACTACAAAGCAGGGAGACTGCAGCCCCTTTTCCAGACAAATGTATCTTAAGTGTGTCCCAAGTTAGTGTGCACAAATAAAAATGGAAGTGCTAATGCATTAGGACAAGTGAGTAGCCTTCACAAGAGCCAGGGCTTGGACAAAATTAAGGTGGCACAAGGTTCTCCCCTTGCTCAAGATGAAAACCAAATCAGAGACCAACTGAAGTTCTATATTTGTACTAAAATTCTTTGTACTTCAGAAGAAGTACTAATGTAGAGTCTTGGCAGAAAATACTAGAGTTTGATTCTCCCCATGCTTCATCATTTACATGGTTTTAAATAGCCATAGTTTGCTTTTCAGGATGTTCTGCAGACAAGTGCTAGATGTAAAATGGAGAGGTTGTGGCAGGAAAGAAGGCTTTGTTTGAGGTTTCTTTTGATCACAAGACAACTCCTCTTGGCACTGAAAAAGTAGCACAGGCAGCAAAACTACAGTGAAAGTGTTTCCAATTCCAGTAGGAACTGGATTCCAGTCATCCTAATGCATCACCTGGGTGTTTATGGACATGAAATATCACCATGAAAGGCTGGAGGTAGCACTTTACAACCAGAGGCTATCCACGGACTCTGTTGTGCTGAAGTTTCAAAAATTGCAGCTTTTAAAACTGCACATACAGCAATTCAGGTTCTTTCATTACTGCAGCAAATGTTCCTTTCATTCTGTCCTTTTGACACTTATCTTGCATCAAAAATCTGCATGTCCTTTGTCCTGTTATTCTGCAAACCTGATAAAACCTGTTTGTGCATCTTACGAAATTTTTTAAAAATCACTCACATCCAGTTTCCACTAAAATCTGCTGCTTTTTTGCCCATTTTTAAAGGGTGTCTGCACTTTGCATCGGCTCCAGAATCAGAAAGATTTCTCCTGCAGTGTCCCAGCACGGTGTCAATCAAAGCCCAGCAGAAAAGCCTGACTAAGGAGTTCAAGGACAGTGCTTTTCAATCCAAACCAGGAGTTTTCTCTGCTGCACACTTTTGGTTGGGATCTTTGCCACATTCTACTGTACAATACAGAGAGAAGAAAAGATCTTGGGGTGGGTTTTATTTTGCAGTCATCATTAGAGGCAATTTTATACAAATGACAGTAACCAAAGTGAATCATTTATCAGTTCCCTCCCACGTTTAATTGACCCTGCAAAGGCTGTTAACCTAATTATGATCAAATTACCCTTGATAACCTACATGACTGGCCTGGGGAGGTTCCTATGCCTACACCAGGGAAGTGAGCAGAAACTAAAGCTAAGCAGGAAGATGGATCCTTGGAGGAGGTGAAAGCAAAGCTAAGCAGGAAGATGGATCCTGGGAGGAGGTAACTCATACAAAATAAAAAGAAAATAGGGGCAAACCATGCAGCATCACCTCCTATTTCCACAATTCTCTGCCTTCATAGTGTCACTGTGAGAAAAAAGGGTGGACTCACTGAACCAGGTGGCAGTGAGACCCACTGAGGGCCATGAAGCACAAAGCCAGGGGATATCCCCTCACTGGGCAAGGCCCTGGCACAGAGAGCAGAACTGGCTGTCACCGGCAGGCAGTGCCACACAGACCATGGCCACTCCCTCTGTGCTCACACAGGTGTTTGCCAGGCTTGCCACAGTCCCCCAGTGCCTCACTCACTGTCTCACAGGCACATGTGCCTTCCAAACCACCAGTTGGCTGCAGTGCCTCACCGTGTGCCGTGCCAGGCAGTGCCACGTGCTGCGCTGCCAGTTTAAAAGGAGAGAGGGAGTTTAGCTGACACTTGGTGAGTTGCTGCAGGTGGTAACCAAGGGACAGCTCAGCCGAGCGGGAAGTGGAGTGAATGAATGAAGCAGCTGCAAGGCAGAGCCTGGGGGAGCAGCAGGGCATGGAGCATCCCAGCACTGCTGGTGCAGCACAGGGCATGGGACAGGCACTGAGAGCCCCAGCACTGCCAAGGCACCTGCACAAGGGGCTCTTTTCCTCCTGGCACAGCATTGCTCTCACCCCTGGCTCTCTGATAGGCACACTCAGAAACGTTCCCTCTGGGCACAAGCACTTTCAGGGGTCAAGTCAGAAATGAGACATCTGAGGCATCTGGTTAGTTCAGCTGTCCTGAATCCTGCTCCCCAGAGAAATTCAGATGAAATAATGGCAAATAAAACTACTTTGTGTAAACAGTGAGACTGGCCAGATGTCCTGTCACAGGTTTCAGTGTGACAGAGTTTCAGAATGTTTTCAGACTCTGCATCAGAGATGAGTAGCACTGACTCACCAACTCAGCCTCATAAATACAGTTCTCAAGATATTAATTTACTCACTTTCAAGTATTTACATTTTTTTAATCAAAATTAATGCAGTGTTTTGCTCCTTTTGGGAAACTGGAAATTATATGTACACTTTACCTGGCACCAACCTTTCACTATTGGTTTTCTTCTGCTCTTGACATGTGTCACAGGTAGACATTATATTAAATTAGAGCATGATCTTTGTAGCCTGTTAACAAACACAGTTTTAGAGCTTTATGGGTTAGTCCCTGAAAGGTGAAAGGCAAGACTAAATTACATTGTCGCCCTTTGGAACAAACTGCTCCCCTCAAGGAGAAACAACAGCAAAAAAGAGAGACGTTGAAGTTGCCCCCTCCTAAATCCAGGTAATGAACTTTGACAAACTTTTTCCACGGGACTGAGGAGAGTGTCTCTTAGTTCATTTATGCCTCAGACAATCCAGGATGCTGCTCATGTTTAAAGTACAGACAAGGTGAGGCCCAAAGTTCTCAAAGGCAGTGCCCAGCTGGAGAGTGGAGGGAGCAGTTTGGGCTGCAAGGCTGTAGCTGCAACTCACAGCAAGCACACAAGGCACCAGCACTCCCCACCTGCTTTTTCTCCTCCTTCCCTTCTCTTCCAGACAATTTCCCTTTCTGCTGAAATTGCATTTCATTATTCTTTCCTTCAGGACTGCTGTGCTCACCCTTCCCTTGCCTCTGCTTCTCCACAGTGCTTATTTAATGGATGGCTTTTCCAGAAAGCTTGAAATGGCAATGAGTTCAGGTAGGACACTGTACACTAGAGAAGAGAGCTCCATCCCAGGGCAAACTGAGACTCCAGCCAGTGGAAATGCAGATGGACAGACAGGATTCTCTGACAGAAATCACTCAGTGGGAGCTGCAAGGGGTAAGTGATGGAACCCCATGAATGAGACTGTAACCACTGAAACCAGACTTCTGAAATCATCAATTATTTCTTGTTCCACCAAGGACTATGTTATTTGAACAGTGAAGAAACACCACTCCAGCAGCCACAGAGTCACTGTCAGCAGAGACACGTGAGGAATGTTAATGGTTGGGGTCACTTCCTTAAATAAAAGACAGCCAGAAACATCTTCCATGTATCCCAATGAGGATGTGTTTTCTTAGGATTAAAAACAAACTAAGTGTTGTGATTTTTAAGTGTAAGTTTCCAGACAAAAATCCTATCAACAATTGTCCCCATAGCTTCAATAGGGAAATAATAATCCCACACCAAGACAATCCCTAAACCATTCCATTATAACCACAACCTTTGGAGGTGGTTAATTTGATACAAATACCTGATGGTGTTTCCTGTGGGAAATATAACATAGTTAAACTTCAACATATTTCTTTTCTGTTGTGTCTTCCTGAAAGCAAAGCTCTTCCTAATGAAAAGAAGATGTGAAGACTGTTTGGAGTTCTGAAGTTTGCCACAGTGTACCACCAAACACACAGCAGTCATCCACAAGGACATTAGCAAGTGAAATTTAGGTTAACTTTGAATTAAGCCCCAGTTCCCATGTATGTATGACCCTGCCCATGTAGCACAAAACACTGGGAGGTTCCACCCCTGATAAACAGGGACACAAAACCACCCAACACGCTCTGCAAACTGACAAAGAAATTTAAATCTTAAAGGAATGTTCATTAGTTTCTCTCCTATGGGAGAAGCATGCAGATTTGATAACTCTCCTCAGCGGTAATGATGGAAAAGCATCATTCAGCCTGCAAAAGCAAGAAGCAATCTGTGTTGCAAATCTCTTTTCCATAGGTGCAGGAGAAAAATTTATTGATCGAGCCCTGTTGGCTCCTTATGCAGTTTCAGAGAGCTCCTACTTGGAAGCATGTTTATTTATTCAAAAAATACCAGAACACCTCAAGAACTTTCCTTAGGAAATGCATCCTGTGGTCATGCCCTGGCACAATGAGACAACTTGGCAAATTTCTGAGCTCAAACCACAAAATAAATTGCAGGTATTTTCCATCAGAGAAGATGTTAAGAATTCAAAATGGGTCTTTTTCTGAACCAGTTGGGAAATCCTCCACAATTACCACAGCCTTGCAATCTAAAAGGGAACGCTGAATAATCATGAATTCTCTTTCACTCTGCACAATCAAAAGGGCAAAGTATCATCCCACAGTTTTGGAGTTGCATTGATTACAGTTCATTTTTGGCTTTGAGGCAACCACACTGAAAAATAAAACCTGCAGAAGTTTCTTAGTTCACGCTATTGAAAAACAACCCCCAAATGCTTGATTGATACACTATTAATATCCCTAATTCCCTCACTTTATCTCACAGCACTCCTGAACACTCACACTGTGGATGACAAGAAACATGACCTCAAGAAGATACACATGATGATATTATGGAGACACACATTTACATTTACACTCCCAAACTTCACTAAAAAATGATCAGTTTTGAAGTTGAGATGTAATACATTAATCAGAAATATGTCAGAAGCAAGTCACCATTTTGGGAAGTTTATAGCTGGGAAATACTTTGTATTTAATGAGATAATAATGGGTTTGCTGAAAATATATCAGAACTAAGAGGTTTTAATTTTAAAAAATGCAATTAATTGATAAATTTAATCTTATCCATTTGAAGCTTTATTTCAGGTATAACATTTTCAAGTTTCAGTAAAATTCACTGCAGTAAAAAAGATAGACTAAATAAAAACAGTAAATTTTAATTTCTTTTTTCTTTTTTTTAATATTAGCCAGTAAAATTTTATATTAATTGCAGAAATAACCCACATTCTCCACCAGGACAATAAAATGCTGTCTATTTTCCTAAATTACTCTATAGTAATGTTATGAAACTATAAGTAAAAAAATCATACTCAGCATTTTCCTCCATCATCTTTCCTGGACAGAGGAGAGCTCTGAACACTTTTAATTATATAATGTAACACAAGCTCAGTATAATGCATTTTGAAAGGAACTGTGTATATTAATATATCTGATGTCCAGCAGATGGCAAAATACCAACAACCATCACCTTTAATCTTGAAACTTGATTAATTTAAACCCCAAAGTAATTTTTTTTCTTTTTCTTTCCAATCTCCACTTCTATTTCATTGGATAGCAGGATTTAGCTTTACCTTTTGGATGTTTTCTGTACATTATCTGCTTGAAAGACAATTTCATCTTCGTCAGTTCTCGATACAACAAAGCACAATAATGTTCCTATCCTTTAAATAGTCCTTTGAAGACAGTTTCTTCTCCAGGGAAATTTTTTTCTCCCTGAGCATGCTGCTGCTACAGTTCCCAAATTTGCCAGCACATGTTAGCATACTGTGTACTAAAATCTCTTAGCAACAATATCTTAGTGTCTAACATTTCCCTTCTCCCAGCTCTGATTCACAGAGCCATCTGTAGTCAGACATTGACATGCAGGGGCTTAAAATAGACACCTTGCATTTGCTCAACAACGAGTTTGAGCATCTGAAAATACAAATTATGGGGAAAGGGCCAATGTTTCCTTGAGGCTCATCCTTCCCTGGATCATTTTAGCACTGTTTAAACAGTATTAAGGTCAATGGAGTGACGCTTCCCAGGGCTTTCCATAAGCCCTTCGAGAAACCTCAGGATGTTCCCTGGGGAGGAAAACCTCACACTGCTACTCAGGCTACTGTTCAGAGAAATCAAAGACTAGGTTTTTAAACTGCAAGTATAGCTACAGGCAGCACTAAGATCTCTGTTTTTCACAGCCTTGGAGCCTCATGGAAAGCCTCCCACCATGGGTGGGACAAGGGCAATGTCTCAGCTGGGCAATGGCAAAGGGAATTCTGCAGCAGCAGAATGTAGGCAATGCAAGAATATCCCACACTCTGCTCAGGGAATGAAAGAAAATTTACAACCACAGCCTCCCAAGCAATTGCTTTTACCATCCAGAACTCCTGCAAAGCTTTCACTTAGAAAACAAAGCATCTTCTTCTCAGGTACAGCAAGTAATCTATTAGTAGTAAAGACTCTGCATAATGCAAGTTATTGATGACGATGCAGTGTGCAACTTAAAAGAATAGTGCTGTGTGAAAATCAGGAAATTTTAACTTAAAATAATCATATTCAGTAGAATACATTATATAGAATCACAGAATCACCTATTACAGAACCACAGACTACTCTGAGATGGAAAGGATCCACAAGGATTGAGTCCAACCCGTAAGGGAATCGCCTGGACAGGGATAGAAAGAGTTGATAGCTTGGCTTTGAACCGTCTTCAGTGTGAGGAACACACTCCCACCCTAGTGAAGCTCAACAGGCTTTTCTCTACTTCAAAGGAACAGGGATTTTACTGCGAAATGTTTTCAGCATTGTTAATATTTCAACAACAAGCAAACACACAACAACGTGCAGCCAAATACGGCTGAGCACTATCCAAAAAGCACAGTGCAAGCAGAACAGAGCTGGCACCTTCTCAGGGCTAAAATGCTGGGTTTGCTTACAAGAGATTTCCCAGCCCCCAGGGGTCTTCTGCAATACTCTCCATGGCCATGAAACAGTGCCAGAGCTGAGGAGCTCAGCGCATTCCAGTCAGGACTGAGAGGAGGCATCTACAGTGACTGACCTGCTTTCAGTCACCTGCAGGACTCTACACTGGACTCACACCTGAAGTGCCTGTAGGCTGCCTTGGTCCTTTTCCAGGCACATTCAAGAGGCAGAACACCTCTATTTTATTTTACACTGTTCCTTCATGAATGCCCACACAACTGCACCCTTACAATTTAACTAGTCTTATTCATCAGTAAGCCATGACCATATACTTTAGATTAAAATAAGCCTTCATGGACACAAAGATAAAAAAATGGGAGCAAATCATCTCACTGTTGAGGCTTTGGAATGTAAACTTAACTGCTAGGACAAAAGGATTCCTCCTTACGCAAGAACCATCTTGACAGGAAGTGTTGAGCTGAATATGGCAAGTCGAGTGAAGTTCCCACGAAACATGTCAGAAAGCAAAAAAAGAACATGCAGGCAAATTCAGGCCCAACTTCACTGCTTCATGACATTCCTTCATTTCCCCCTGTTTCTCCAGATGAGGAATAACTAGGATTTGTAAGTCATCCTTCAATGTACAGAGTGTATTAAGCCTGCTCCACGGTCACTGCATGTTATTGGGACATTTCATGTTTCTATATATTTTAAAAGTAGAGAAGAAAACCTTGCATCTTCCTTCTGCTTCTCTGCTAAAATGCCACCTAACAAGTCATTCTCAAGCAAAATGTGCTTTTCTATGCTTGTGTTTTAATAATTAAAGTGAAAAAGAAAGAGCTAAGTGTGATACACACACATTTTGCAATTACAGGCTCGTTCCTTGGGAAAATCTAGCTCAGGCTGGAAAGAGCCATCCGAAGGCAGTTATTACATAATGCTCATTACTGCTACACGGGTGAGCAGAGATTTCAGAGGAGTATTTACTAAAAGCAGATAAAGCCAGGTTGCAGCATCAGATGAATCAGATAAGACACAGCCAGCAATAAAATTGACAATTTTCTCCAGCCCCTACAATAATATACGAAAGCAAAAAGCCATGAAATGCAATCTTCTTCAGCTGAACTCTCTTAGAAAAAGACTGAAGACATGTGCTGTTTTCTGGGTTTTGTCTGCCTTGCCAGTCCAGGAAATGTAGGGCTGTGCAGAAAACCCAGCTCAAGGGGAGAAGCTTCCACCTCTCCAGGCAGCCTTTCTTCCTCCATGCAAAAGACAAAATGTGCCACTTCTTTCCCAAACACTTCCAGAAAAAATGCCTTCCTACTCCCAGCAGGCAGTAGATGCTGCCCACTACACCACTGCAACAACTTGAGAGGATTTAATTTTGCAAACACTTAACACAGCGTTGCTTCAGCTGAACCAAAGGGCTGAGAATCCTTTTGGAAAGCACTGAGGATAAAATGCATCGGGTTAATAAAACAGTGTGATAATTATACCTAATATGTTCAGTGGATTCATTCCAAACTCAGTGGGTTAACCATAATAAAAACTTTGGAAACATCTAGTAATAGTCAATGCCAATAACGTACTCTGATGGAGAAGGATATGGGATGGCAGCATATGCCAACTGCATGCCATGAATGCTCCCTCCAAATGGCAGTAAAAAGAGATTCCAAGTCTGTCCCAGAGGCACAGATCCTCCATTTTTATAAGGAACAACTTGGAAACTGCACAGAAATTAATGCTGAATAGTCTGTATAGTCATGCAAAGACCCCACCATACACATGAATGGTATTAATATCTCAAAATTGCATAGGTTAAAATAAGATTATATAATTCTCCATTGCCTCTTGCATGAATGGCATTATATCCCAAAATGACATGGTTTAAATTAAGACTATACAAATCTCCATTACCTCTTGTAGCTTCACCCATGACAACTAATCACGTCTCAATCACACATGAGCCTTTCATAGTTTGAGGCAAAAACTGGTAGTGACCCTTACAATTTACTTTGCTTAATTTGTTCCCCCTTATAACTCAGTTTCAGTTGCTTCTGAGCTTTGAGAAGCTTAGTGGGAAACCCCACAGATTGGCTCAGAGGAGCCAATCCAGGGAAATTGTACTGCCTGTGGGAACACCTGAGGTAGAGAGCTGGACACCCCTGAGTGGGGAGAGATAAAAAGGGGTCTTGGAAAACACAACACAAAAGATGGGCTCAGGGAGACTCCTGCATAAATTTGCTTCCTTTTTTTTAAGGAAAAAGAAATAATACATTCTGTAGTAAGTATTTTTAACGTGTCCAAACATGGCAATATTTTGCCTTGCTCAATAAAAGATAATCATGTGTTTTAATTCCTTTATGCTTTACCAAACTACTTCCATTTGGCTGCTTTTCTGAAAAACAGTTAAGATGAAGGTTAGGAGTGATGAGGCAGCAGAATGCAAACCATCCCTGGGTCATGATGAACAGACTTAACTCCATTCTGGATTCATAGGCATTGTCCTGCTCCCTCATGTATATCTGACTATATCCAGCCTTTACAAAGTCAAGTGAGAGTGTCAGTAAAAGCCTCTTGGGCTGAGGTCTGACTTTTCAAAAGTAGCATCAGTATCTTTAGAAGTAGTAGTAGAAGGTAACTTTGTTGTCTCATGTTTTCAGCAAGAGTATGACCTTCTGCTTCTGTCACCATAAATATCTGTATCTATCTATCTATCTATCTATCTATCTATCTATCTATCTATCTATCTATCTATCTGTCTATCTATCTATCTATCAAACTATTGATCTTTGCTAATTGTACTTCATGTGCCAGTAAAGAGAAGTATCTGCCTAAGAGTTTGTCAATACTGACCACAGCAGGAAAGCTGCTGAGAGCTGAGGCCATTTCAGACTTGCCATCAATGCACTTTCCAGGTGGAAGGGTTATTTGGAACATCTTGGAGCCCTGGGACTCTCAGGAATATTTCATTTGCCAGCTCTTGCCCTGATACCAATTTCCCCCCAGACACCATAACAGAACCACAAAGGCTGATGTGTACCCAAGCTCCAAAGGCAAGGTGTAAAATTCCCAGAAAAGCCTTTTTCTCAAAGGACAACATGTATGTTCCTCTGTATAAACAGCACTTCAAGGTAAGGGATGAGAAACCACATCATAATTAGTCATTGTGTAGATATATCACCCTCAGACCCCTCTTTTTATTATTATTATTATTAGTTTTATTTTAATTATGTCTGCTTAAGAAATCCTGTTAAGTATGCCAAATATATGCATATTCACATACTTTTTTATTTTTAAAGGAAAAATGCATGGTTTGTTCTGGAACAGTCACTTGTAGAGATTTTAAACTTAGACCAAGCAAAGCAAGTATGAAAAAAATCCATTATTTGACTTAAATCAGGACAAAACCTGGAAAAACCTTAAAGTCTGACTAAAGGCAGAATGCCTCATGAGATCATAGCTGTTGCTTTTGCCAATAACACCTAATATTCAATGGTACATTCTTCACACAGGTGCTTCAGGAGAGGAATTAGGATGAAAATTAATACTCAGCAAAACCAAAGTCCTGGTATAATTCATATGTTCCATTAACACAACAGTTACATAGTTCATCATGAGAGAAAGCATTATTTTATACTTGTAAAGATTTTTTTTCTTTAAAATTAGGTTCATCGCCCCTTCAAAAATAAATCAGAGGCAAAAAATACCTGGGAACAACTTCTTGTCCTTTCCTTGCCAACTTCATCAAAAAGATGGCAATGTAAAATTGAAATAACCTCACTACAAGCTGGGCTTTGGGATGCCATTCCAGTGATGTGCTGGATAATAAGCAAGGCTGGTTTTTCCTAGAGCATGAGCAGTGCTGGGAGTGTTGCACACACATCCACCTTGGGACAGCCCTATCCCTCCCAGTGTCTCCCAGTCCAAGGCTTCTTCCCCACCATCACAGCCCAGCTAAGACTCTCATTTTTCATACAGCCCCAATTTCCCCTCTAATCTTATTTTCTTGCTCTTCTGCCCTTGATGAGTAAAGATTTCCCCAAGACTCCCTTATCAACCTTCCTCTGGCTCCATTCCCTCTCGTTTTCTGGGCTCCCAGTCGGAGTCTCAGCCAGGCTCGTGACTTCCCCATGCCCAGTTGTGTCTGCCTATACTCCCCCCCAGCCAGCTCAGCTTCCAAGTCTGGAGCCTGCTTTGGGAGCCCCTGGATCTGAGTCAGACTCCAAGCCCTTCCCTCTGCCAGGATTGAACAGGGAGATCCCCCACAGCAAGCAGTGCTATTACAAACAAACCCAAACCCCACAACACAACGGGGGAGATGGGGCAGGGAGAGGTGGGGCAACAGAGCCCTCCAGCAGGAGCAAAACAATCCATGTTCTCCCTCAGCCATGCTCTCAATGGGCTGAATCACTCTGGTTTTCCCCAACAATGTCTCCCTGAGACACCAGGCATGGAAAATTTCCTTTCAAGGGATTCAAATCTGGCAAAAATAGGAGCGATGGAAAAGAGATGTGGAGACAACAGAATGAGAGGAATGACCGCACCTGCAGGACACTGCTGCTCCTCTGCCATCTGCGTGATGGCAGCACACATTCCCCCTGCTGCTTAGGGACAACAAAGGTCAATAATAAGGCACATCTGAAGTCCAAATCACCCACAGCCCTGCCATTAAAAGATGGCACTAAATGCCACCTCAGCACAGTTCTGTGTATTTTAACACATTGCTTTAAAAACACTGACTAATTTTTAGTGCTATTGGCTAAAATAGTGTTGTGTAGCCCATATGAAAACATATGAATTATTCATATAGAGCTGCTGCTCACTAAGAGAAAAAGGAAAACCACGATAAACAAGGTGTATGTTCCTTTTAACTTACAAAATAAAATTTCAACAGCTTGTAAACACTGAAGAACTGAGATTTCTGAGTTACTGGATTAATATTTGCCAGATCAGTAATACATTATTTTACACTAATCTGGGAGCACATGAAATGTATGGAAAACTAAGCAGCTATGGACAGAGACAGGATATTGTGGCTTTTCTGGAAGGGCATTTCACTAATAAAATAGGAATTAATAAAATAACATGTACGATAGTCAGATTACTCAGCCAAGACAGGATGGATAAGTGATTAATAAGCAGAACTGGCAGTGCAGTGTAATGATGTGGCACAGGTTTCATCTTGGCTCAAATTGGGCAATCACCAAAATGCACAGCACACAAAAAATTCTCACACTCACACCGAGGATGGTGATGCAGGAATTGCCCTGATCTGCTTGGACCACACTCAGGAAGGATGGGGGGAGGAGATTCACCCCATATCCATATATATTTTAATACTTATTAGCAGGAGGGAGACCCTGCAAAAACAACTATACAGAAATATTTCTGCTGCCCCATGTCCTGCAGCTTTTCAGCTGTGGGTGACATCAGCTGTGGTGATTGCTGACTGGGTGGACCCCAGAACTCAGGCAGGATGAAACATATTCCTGCAGGGACAGCTCAGGAAAGCTTAGGTGGGAAACACAGACAAGCTTTTTATGTCCTTTTTCACACATGGCAATGCCATTCCAGTGCTAACGCTGCCAAAAGGCAAAAAGGACAGCCAGTCTCAGGCTGAGGTGTGTGCACAGAGTGGGATCCCTGAAAGAATTGGCACAGAGTTCAGCCCACCTGAGTTTTCTTCCAT
>JAOXXN010000065.1:6566454-6577492 GCA_026770055.1 Myrmophylax atrothorax | reverse complement strand
AGCCATGTTTGTTCCAATAAACACTGAGATTTGGGAAGAAGTGAACACGTGCACCTCAGGAGGTTTTTTTCTGGCAAAATTACACCACATTCATTGGATGCTAAAACTCTGCTGCTCATTTTCATCAAAATAAACAAAGCCTTGGCAGACCCTGAAAGCAACACACCGAGTTCTCCATGTCTGGATCCTTTTATGTTACAGAATCACTCGGTTTTCGTAGCATCATTTTTCTAAGCAGCGATTCATAAAGAATCATCCTTTCAGCTTGCTGAGAAAAGAACATAATGGGGGTTACTCAAAGGAATAGATGCTGCAGCTACAACAGCTCTCATTATGTACATATGAGCTGGCTCGATGTTTCTTGCTGCTGATTACATGAGCAAACATTTTTAGAATGCAAAAGCCTATTAACTCAAGGGGATTCTGCATAATTTTATAACAGCTCCACTCGTGGTGTTTGAGCCACTGGGTCATCAGCAGACAGACAGCAAAGAATTCATTCTGGCACTGCTTTGCTGCAGTGCTGCATTCAGGGTTTCCTCTGCTTACTCTGTTCAAGAAAACTGGAACTTCTCCTGCATCCTCTGTGCCCAAAAGGAAGACTCCATAGAGTGCAAAGATGGAAAGTAATTTCCTTTTTACAAATATGTCAGCCCAGAAAGGGTAAGACAAAACCAACCTAAATGGCAGCCTTGTTTGTATCAGGGGAAGAGCAACCAGTCAAAATAACAACAACCCATTCTATTCCATATGGACAGGACAAAGTTCACTTGGTCAGGATGTGCAACTCCACAGCTACACCCTGAAAATGAATTCTCCTGCCTCCCATGCTCACTTTACTGTATTTACTTTTGGGGAGTCATCTCTCCCTTCTCGATACCCCACAACCCCCAGAACAGCTTTTACAAATCTTTTCTTTCTGGCATCTTCCCCTAATTTTTCTGTTCTAAGAGGAAGTACAGGAATTTTGCAGCAATAAGCACAAAGAAGGCAAATGGAAACTCTTTTATGTGCCATTTACCCTCCCAAAAAATCCTGAAACAGGAAGAAAAGATAATCTCACAGACATAAAGTAACAAATTATAGTAATCCAATCCAAGAGATGTCCCTGGAATTCATCCCTCCAACGCTTAGTGTTTTCTCTTACGCCATTTTCTGGTCATTCCAGGATTTGAGGTGCAGTGATAAGTATTATCCAGTACTCAGTGAATTTGTGCTTGGCCTATATTTAGATGGCAAGCTATTAGCAGTCCAGAAAATGGTGCCTAAAATTAAATTATTAATGCACAGTTTCCCCAGTTTGGGGAAAACGGGCTCAGAAGTAAACCATGATCTGCCTGGGATTTGCAAGAAGAACTATTAAAGCTCTTGAGATGCCAAACTTAGGTCCAGAAAACCTTCAAAATATGGAGATAATGAAACAGATACAGGGGTTTTTTTAAAGGCAGGGTTTTTTTTAAAGACAGGAACTCAGAGGGTTTTTTCCTTTTTATTTTGAAGCATTCCAGCTTCCACCCCAATTTTCTCCCATGTCAGATTGCATTATGAACGTTTCCCTGAAAGCCAGGCTAATTAATCCTGCCTCAGAAACAAGGGCTTAGGGGTGTCAGCCATACCTGACAACCTTTGGACAAACAACCCTCTTCCATTTGAATTTTTAATTAAGCTTTCTGACAATACTTTAATACAGGAAAATGGCAGGAAAAAAGGTCTAGTAACTGACTAATCCAAAGGAAGTCTTAATTTTATTTTGGGGGAAAGAGATAAAAACTTCAGCCTTTAACAGGGACAATGCAGTGAGTTAATCCCAGCCCTGAAGGAACTCAGTCCTTGGATCCCCCTAACGTGGCATCTTGGACCTGCCTTACATGAGACGGGAGATGAACACAGAGCAAGGCACATCCAACCACAGAACACCAAAGATTCCCTCGTTTGTCACCTCAAACTCATCAACAGTGTCACCAGACCTGCTAAGAGTGTGTTTTTCTCTCACTCCTAACTATTCCAGGACATCTTCACTTACTGCATTACACAAAAGCCAAAGTTTTCAAAAGAATAGTGATGTCACCCTGCAGCTGTTTCCAGCCTTATGCAGTGTAAATTCTCCACAAAAACATGACATTTCCTTCCAAATATTTCTATGGGAAGGGGTATTTGGGGTTTATTTACCTGAAATGGAGACTGGCTGTTGTAATTCTTGATCTCCTTGTTGGCTCCTCGGAACAGCAACACTCTTGCACAGCTCTCCTGGAAATGAGAGGAAAACAAACCTGTTAATAAGAGTCTTTAGGTAAATAAGACTCTAAAACTATGACTACTAAGAGGCTATTAAATGTGTTGCTGTTGGGTAAATATTTTCATGAATAAAAAGCAAATAAACTAACTAATCTGAGAAATTCAGTTATTAAAACAGCATTTTGAATATGACAAGGCTTCAGATGCTTTGCAGTGTATTAGAGTAGAAATAACATGCAAGTGTAACAAAATCGTGGGGGAATGCAAGAGGTAAATATCGTATTAAATTTTCAAGAAACTGTAGTGTGAAAATTCCATATTTGATGAATCAGACTTTGCAGAAAATGTGTTAGCTTGAAGTGAAATTTGATCCTCATATGGTTTTTTCCTTATTTTGTAGGAAAACCAGTATTGCTCTCAGGACATTAACAAGTACCTGGGATAAACTGTATCACTGTCTGCTCTGCTGCTAAAAATTTAAAAGAGAATTTTTACCACTTATTTTGTTGGGGGATTTCAACCTATTTTCAATTTTAAGCATTAATGTATGATTATTAATACACCTGAAATTATTTGATCTGTCTATACTTACTGCACTGACCTGTCTCACTGTCTCTCTTTTCCCCTGAAAGTTACTCAAAGTTACAGCTCAAGCCTTTTTCTCTGAAAAGACAAAAGTTGGGCTTCAGACTCTCCAAACTGAGAAAATCTGCCAAGGAAATCTCTTAAAAACAATTTATTTTTGTAGTGTATTGTTTAAGTCACTACTTTCCCCTTGCTGTTAAAAATGATTGACCATAACCTGGTAGAAATCCTCTGTGCTCCTGACTGGTTCCCAGAATTTTGGATGGCTCCTGTATAGATTATTTCCCACCTGTCACCCCTAATGCTCCTCTTAGGATCTTCTACAAACCAGTGCACATTGCAAAAGGGTTTTGAGTCTCCTCACCATAAATCTTGATGTTAACATTGTTGTGCTTTCTGTATTTCTTGACATGTTGTGTTGGGGAGTTCTACCTAATGAGGTATTTTGATGTGCCTCCTCCTTTCACTACAAACAGCAAAGTGCAGTCAGAGAAAACAACACATCATTCAGCTGGTTTGGTGTCAGAAATGAAGCTTATTTACCAGCCTCTGAGTCACAGAGTGCAGCAATTACAATTGACAATCATTTCTGTCATTGTGTTTTCTGATTTCCCACTCTGGATTCTTGATCCCATTAAGTCTCCTTCATCACAGGGCTGCCCTAAGTTCTCTGGAAAGGAAGTTTCTGACTGAAATAGCAGAATGGATCCTATGTCAAGATGGCATGTTAAAAATCATCTCTTGGACTATCATTTTTGAATGATGTATAATTGTCTCATTTGCTTGCACTGAAATCTGCACCTCAGGTTTGTTCTCAGTATCTCTAAATACATGATGGCCAATGCCAAATTTTGATCAAGAACTTGAGGATATAGGTAATTATATTGAGAAATAGAATGTATTTATTGGCTGATTATTCATTTTGTTATCAGAATAAATAGTCCAACATTACAAAAGCAAAAGAATTTAAAAACCCTCTACAAATTTCACTAAGCTGTCTCTGGTGCAAGAAAAACCTGCAAAGGGATTTATTAATTAAATGGGTTTGGTTATAAAAGTTTTGCCAGAAGTCATCAGAGTTGTTCAACATTAAAAAAAAATTTTTTAAAATTACTTAGATTAAGTTCTGTATTTTCTTATTTATTTTTATTTAGTCTTTTGAAACAAACAGAAGAATTTTTAGCTTCATCTCCTCTCCTTTTTGTCTCCTCCCCATCCATCTAGTATTAAGGGGAATAAATCAGGAAGAATAACCAAAAACATCACCACCAGAAATTCTTTGTTTTACTTTTCCTTTCCTAATTCAATGGAAATCCCACATTTTAGAGCTCTCTGCTTTTAAGGTACCACCTACAAATGCCAGAACTCCCGTTTGCACATATTTTAGCTCTGACAACCTAATAACTCCTGATATTGAGAGTTTAGCACTCTTCATTTATTATATCATGAACTGAATATGTAGTGGCTTTTTAGACTTCATGAGATTAAAAAGATTTTCACAGAGAGCTGTTTGCTTGACAGCAGATTAGATTCAATTTGCTGTCTCCAGCTAATTACCTGATTAAATACCACCCCAGTTGTCATCTGGAAGCCAATCCTTGGAGTGCAAGAAGGCACACTGAGCATTTATTTGCGAAATGCAGAGGCACAACATCCACCTGGACTGCACTGACTGACTGCAGGGCCAGGGAATAACTTCCAAACCCAGGAGTTTACTCAGAGCAGGACTTAGCAAAACCAACGGACCAGCTTCAGAAAGCATCCCAAGAAAACTCTCCAGGGAAGACTGGAAGGGAAAATCCAGTGGGTAACGACTCCATCTACAGGAATCTGGAGGTAAGGAGGGTTCCCACCACCTCCAGCCAGGAAAGACAGCACTGCTCCTTCCACATGGGCTAATAACAACTTCCAACAAAAAGAACTCTGACAAAATCAGGTTATGGTCCCCAGAGCCCTGTGAAAAACCTTTTATTCCCATCTACAGTTGATTAAGGAAAACAGAAGGATGAGGGCATAGACAAGATGTTAAACTTCCATTCACAAAGCCAAGTTCAACACCATGAAAAGATCTGCAAATCTGTAGATGCAGTTTCAGCTGGAGACTCTCAATCCTCCACAGAACAACTTCTTCCACTGAGGTCAGGAAAACACATCTCCACGGGAATACTGTCCTTCCACGGGGTTATTCTAATCTCATCATCATCCTGCTTAACCTTTACTAAAAGTGAACTGTCTTGTAAAACAATTGTGGCCACTGCAATAAAACAGTTACCAAAACAATCAGGATTTTGTAAGTTTATATGGTGTCTTATGGTCTGGCCTTCGACATTCTTACTCAGGAGAAGCAAAGTAAATGAGGTTGAAGGGAATATTTTAAAATATTTACCAATAGATACATTTCAATTATACATGTTAAACTAAATGCAAAATTTTTGTTTGTCAGGAGTCTTGAAAAATGTCAACTTATCCCCCAAATTCTTTTTTTTTTCCAAGAAGTTGAGGCTATTTTAGACCTAATTGAGGAATCTGTCTTGACAAGACTTTAGAAAAAATCTAAGATGGTAATTAATTAAGAGGCAAATGCTTTAACAGATGTTTCTCTGTTTACAGGCCCATCTCATGCTTTCTTAATTTTATGTAATATTATATGTGCTGATTTCTAACACAGTTGTAAAACTCATTCCCTCCCCATCTCATGCCTGCAAAGAGAGTAAAAAATGCTACCCAATTGAATCATTCTATTATTTGTAAATGACTACACAAATTGTAAACAGCAAAGGATCTGGTATCTTCTGTGTCTAGTACAGACATATGCACAGTATTTTCCAACTGTCTCTTATTTAATTCTAATTTACATTCTAGCAGAACAGCAATAAATTTTGCATAGGAAACAAATATTTAGATATAATATAAAAAAAAAGCTGGTGGAATATAATGTTTTATTTTCTAATTAATATGTATCCTCTCGCTACCTGTAATGAGCAGCCTTATTTGAAATCACTGAATAAAACAGTAATAAAGTAGTTTTTAATTACATTATTTCTAGCTTCTGAGACCATTTTTTAAAACCTGAAACCCTTCATAGCATATTAAAAAAAATCAAATGAAAAATAACAGGTTGCTCTTCAGTGTAACTCACCTCATAGGTTAATACTAATGGGAAAATTATGGAAGTTGGAGCATTTGTAGCTCAATTATGCCTTTTTTTCCCCTGGCTACATGTCATTCTCTCACAGCACTGGTTTCCAGCCTCCACTGGACTGGAATCACCTTCCCCCAAAGGCAGACATCCCTTCCCACTCAGCCACGCAGAGGAGACCCCACGCACAGCAGACTTGTCCCATCTTTCCTCTAAGCTGCTTTCCTGAAGGGAACGGAAGGAGTGAGACTGTTCACAAGGGACAGGACAAGGGGGAACGGCTTCAGATTGAGAGAGAGTGGGTTTAGGTTGTATAATGGGGGGAAATTCTTTACTGTGAGGGTGGTGAGGAACTGGAACAGGTTTCCAGAGATGTCCCATCCCTGGAGGTTGTTATGGGTTTAGATAAGTAGGCCTAAATTTAGGTTTTAGCTTTCAGGGTAGGCCTGGGGCTGTTGGCTGACTTGAGCTGGGCTGGGCCAGCTGACCGCTGACTTCTTCTAGCCAGTAGTATTCCATACTATATTCCCACATCATCTCAAAGGGCCAGTGTGGGAGTGGCTGTGGTCCCAGGAAAACACACTGTGCTGTCCCAAGAGGGACCAGAGGCCCAAGCCCACAGCACTGGCTTACCCCCATGTTATCTTAGGGAAGTAAAATGTTTGTTCTTGGTTTTTCTCTCTACTTAAGTCTGTCTCAGGGGAATTAACTTCTCTAAAGTGATTTGTAGTTAGAATGGTGGGATTTGTGTTCACTGGGGAATGGGAAGTTATTTCTTGTTATCTCTAACTTGTGTGTTTTATATTGTAGTTTTAGTTTTTTCTGTATCAATATATATAGTTAGTTTAAGCCTAAACCTAGTTTGAAGGGTTTTTTTCCTTTCCTCCCTTTTCTCGGCTGGTGGGAGAGAAACTCTGACTCTGTGTTGGGCAGTTGGCATTTTGCCAGCTCAACCCAAGACAGAGGTGTCCAAGGCCAGGTTGGATGAGGCTTGGAGCAACCTGGTCTGGCAGAAGGTGTCCCTGCCCATGGCAGGGGTCAGAACTGGATGATCTTAGTGCCATGGTCTGGTGATCACAGTGGGGTTGGATCAAGGGTTGGACTTGGTGATCTCAGAGGTCTCTTCCAACCCAGTTCATTCTATGATTCTATGACCTTCAAGGTCCCTTCCAACCCAAACCACTCTGTGATTCTACAGCTCTGTGACCTCTGAACTCCTGCTGGGCAACTTTGTGTGGCTACAGGGGGCCGGGGGAACCCGTGGCCCGGGGTCTCACCTGGTTGTAGAGGGCACAGATGTGCAGGGCCGTGTTCCCCGAGGCGTTCTGCGCACACATGTCAGCGCCGTAGAACAGGAGGTGCTCCAGGTGCTGCACATGGCCGTACCTGCAGGCCTGTTCAGACAGTATTTTGGTTATTACACAGCCTAGACCTGCTCAATGCTACTTCAAGGCATCCATAAAATACTACGTTGGGAACTTTTTATCCACTGATATTCATGACTTAAATGTGAGACAGAATTTTTTCAGTCCTGATGCTCTCTGGAGCTTTGCCCACTAGATGGCACTGAAGATGGTCACATTTCCAAAGCTTTCTCCTCGTTTTTGGCCAGCTTTCCCCAAAAGTCAAGCAATAACTTCCTTGGTTCTGTGATGTCAAGTAGACACACAGTATACAAATGGCACAGATTCAAAAGAGGGGAAAATCTTCAGGGGTCACTTTTTCTGGCACACAAATAAAAGGTTAGATCCTGAACACCTGGAAATAAGCCTGTAAGATTCCACTGAAATTCAAAACTTTCCTGTTGAGCAAATAAGTTTGAGAAAAATCTCAGTATTTTTATTCATCAGCCTCATTTAGTTGCCTATCTTCCCCCTGGCACACTGACAGACCTAATGTTTTTAACTCCTAGTTTCTAATGTTTTTAACTTCACACCATCTCAGATCAGCATCACTCCTGCATAAAACAGATTTTAAGCTGAGAGATGGAGGTATGGAAAGCTATTGATTCTGTCTTAGGTACCCAATTACTGCTGAATTCAGAGGGAGGTACAAACTGACACACCTGGGTTGGATCTACAGTTTGGATGAGAAAAATGAAGTGTACTCTCAATGCACAAGTGAAATCTGTGCCACAGATCATTCATCAGGGCTCCCAATCCAGAGACAGACAGGGACCTGCAGAGGATATCCTCATTGTTACTATCCTGTCCCAGGATAGCAATAATCCACTTCACCTTTCCTGTAAGGGTAACCCAGAGCCTTATCTCCTAAAGCTAAAGAATGTATTAACAAAATGAAAACTGTACTTGCTCCCAATTATTTCCTTGTCATGCAAGGTAACTTCAGCTTCTGCACATAGACAACAATATATGGGACTGTATCTGATCACCACCCTTCTTAATTCCTTGATGAAGGCTTGTCTTATTGATTACTGAGCACACAGTGCCTCTAATCCAGATGTAGACATTGATTTATTCAGGATTACAGCCAATATAGTGGGTTTAGAAAGCTCTGTTTCATTGCAAGAAATAACGACATTGTATGTATGAGGCTGGGGCTTAAAAATAGGGAATTCCTGTCTTTATTTTCAGATTTTTTATGATTCCTCGAACTCATCCATACAGAGAAAAGGCACAAAGTAGCTGCACTGACACTGGGATGCTGGAGCCTTTAAACTTTGTGTATTACTGAGTTTATCACTCTGTAAAAAGAAATGATTAAAGCACTCCTACACAACTGCTGCATAATACTCTGTTTCCAAAGAAGACACTAAGAGTTCAAAGATGTTTTTATGAATCTCAGAAGAATACTTTTAAAAAATATTTTTTCTTTATAGAGCACACTCTCACCTTTATCCACACATTACATATGCAAGAGAGGAAAGGAATACCCAAACAGCAAAAGGAAAATTATTAAAAACCCAGTTTGCACACTCAAGGAGACCAACAGTGGCATCTAACAAAGAGAAAAAGCTACACTTTTTTAGTGAAGTGCCACTAAAACAGATGCTAAACTTCAGGAGACCACAACATAAATGCAACCAGTGCAATTGCTGCAGCAAAATGCACAGGAACTGTAGGATTTCAATGTTACAGAAGTCCACTGGAACAGTTTCCACTTCTAATTCAACACAAGAGGATGAAAAGTGCATAAATGTGTAAAAAATAGAAAAATGAAATAGAAAACAGGGAGACATTCCATTCTTGAATGTGCATGGACTAAGCATATCCCAAGGGCCTTCAAAATGGCATTTAAACATGGCACAAAGACAGCACATTTCCTCAAGCAAGTTCAGCTCCAGAGCAAAGGGAATCTTTCCTACCTGGTGGATTTCTTGCCACCCATTTTCATCCTTGCAGCTGACTGTGGCATGTTCATGGAGTAAGAGCTCACAGCAGAAGGGATCCCCTCCCACCACAGCCGTGTGGTACAGCGGGGTCAGGCCACAGCTGTCCTTGTAGTTGGGGGATGCTCCCAGCTCCAAAAGGGTCTGAAAGCAACCACAGGCTGTGAAAAATGTCTTTTGGAGGCACTCTTACCTATAAAGGGCCTTTACCTGAGAAAGTATTTATAAGGTTGGTGCTTGCCATAATGTATATTCTTTGCTCACCTATTTATCTGCTGATGATTTGTGCCCCAGCCCATTCTAGGCTAAGCAAGAAATGACCTCAAAAGAATTAGGATCTAAAGGAACCTATGGGGATAGCACAGAGGAGTGAGTGGCAGTGAATGCAATTTCCATCCTCTCCCTAAGCTCAGAAACCTCAGTTCTGAAAATGCCACATCACCTTTGCAGCACATTCACCTCTTCAGTCACGTGGTGCTTTATCAAAAATGTCATGCAATTTGAGTCTGTTAAAAGGAAATAAGCAAAAGCCATAAGCCTAAGGCTTAATCTGGACTATCAGTGAGATTTAAGAACACTTGTTAAAATACAAAAGAAAACAGAAGGGGCTGTGTTAAGATATAATGTGCAATTCAGGACACTGCCAGTTGCTTTCAGAGAGATAAATGACAATAACTCCATTCCTATTTCCTCTGACAGATCTTTCCCAATGTATCAAAGAATAAGCTTAAATTTCACCACTTTTTCTTCCCACCAAAAAAAAAGAAAATCAGAAATGAAAAGGCCTTTTATTGAAAGAAAATCCTAAGATTTGAAAGCCACAAGAGAGCTTCAGAACAAGGGCATATTAAAGGATCCACCTAGGACAGGACAGTAATTAACTGAAAACATTCTCCTTTATGTTTAGGGGGTTTTATGAGATAATATATAACTTGCTATTGAAAGCATTTACCTTGAGGGCTACTTGATTCTTGGCCCTGGCTGCTTTGTGCAGAGCTGTCATTCCATCTTTGGCTCTGAAGTCTAAATGTGCTCCTCCATTTTTCAGAGCTTTTATCACTTCCACTGTATTGTCAAGCTGAGCTGCCAAAGTTAGGGGTGTTTCTAAAGAAGAGAATGGTATGTGCTTGGGAAAAAGGTGAGCAAAATTATAAAATACAAATACAGAACATATGCTTTAAAGAGTGTTAAGTTAAAAATGGTGTTCAAAAAAAATGATAAATTATCAATTCTCTCCTCTGGACAGCAAAACCATCCAGATGCCATTAGTCCGAGTTCTGATGGGTGAAATTCAGCCTGCTAATCTATTCAGGTTTAACAAACTCAAGGGACTAGTTTTATTGTTCTCACCTCCACTTTCTACGTCATGATAGTTCGGGTCCAGTCCTCGGTCCAACATCTTGGTCATTTTTTCCACAGAGAGGTGGTGGACATGATCCATGAATTTCCTCAGATTAGCCTGAGAAAAAGAGTGACAAATGAATCATCCCCAGGTTTTAAAAATAAATTTTTTGACTAAAAGTGGAATAGTGTCTGTCAATTGTTGCCAACACCCATTGGCACAACTGAAAGCAGTTAATTTGCATTCCTGGAGCCCCTGACTTTATACTGAGAGCATAAAACTTGGGGTTTATAAAGCTCAAAAGTCAAACAAAGTGTCCTAGTTCAGCAGATGGGACCAGTTATCTCTGTGTATGGGTGATCAAAGCCATGTATTCTACCCCCTCTAT
>JAOXXN010000065.1:6552650-6566354 GCA_026770055.1 Myrmophylax atrothorax | reverse complement strand
AATTGTAATTCTGACTCATAATCTCTTGTGTGGAGTTCCTTTCTCCTGCTGGTTTACCTCTAAACCAGCACACAAAGTAAGAGAGTCTTGGTTTAAGAGCTTTAAGGAGAAAAAGAGTGAAAGATTCGTTGAGTAAGAAATTGGGCTGGTGTATAATGATCATTATTATTATTCTGATCTGCCAATGAGTCTAAAAACCAGGTCAGCATTTTTGCAGCATGTTGAAAGCACGTTGTATTTACAAAGTAAGGTTCATTTAAAATTACTTTTATATCTATGCATGAGTCCCATATGGGAATTTTTCTATGAGAAAATGGGAACTTTTCTATGGGGAAACATTCCCAGATGACAATTCACACACTGGCAGCACATCCTGTTTGCTGTTCAGCAGATTTTGAATTCCTACTTATTTCCAGTTTCTCCCATCCCTTTGCTGGGCAGACACCTGCTGAGTTCAGCAGGAACTTGGGAATACCTTGGTGTGGAGCTTGGCCAGCTGCTTCTCATCCAGGCTGTACTGTTTGTACACTCTTTTCTTGTATCGAAACTGAGGGAGGGAAAGAAGAATAAATTTTAAAACTTAAAACTCCTCATATAATTTTCTGACCTTACCAGGAAGTATCATCCACAATTATGTGATTTAGGCAAAACAAATGGTCTGCTTAACATACCAACATCATCATTTTACAGTTCATTTAAGCAAAATCCATATCTCATATGAATACATTGAAATCAATAGAAGTGTGTGGGAAATGAGCTCAGACTCTGGAATCCAGATAAATAAGCAGGAATTACACTGAAAAGAGCTTTTCCCTGAGGATTTCTGGGCACTTTCATTTCTAGTCTCAGGCAGAAAGAACTGGGAAGGCATGTTAAAAAAAAAATACACATTTCAAAATAGTTGCTTAGCATTTGTGAAATTTAAACAAAAATGATACCTGAAAAGTCCCTTAATCACCGTGGGAGGAACTTACACTTGGGAATAGTTCTGCTGCTGAGCAGGACTGGTTTTGTGAAATGAGGTTCAGAGCATTGTTCTCTTTTTCTGCTAAAACTCACATTGTACCCTGAGCAGTTTTTACCCTATGGCTGCAGCAGCAAAAATCACAGAGGGTTCCATGGTTATCATTTACTACTAATGGAATTGCCTGCTATAATTTAATAATTGTCCTTTGCAGAATTCAAAGAATTTCTCTTGGACAAGGGGACTGCCCTGAATGAGGCTTTACCACCAGCTTTGCACACTTTTAACCCCTGAATTGCCACAGTGAGAATTTTGCAAACAGAAAAAACATTTGAAAAAATTGAAGTGGCTGTTTAATCTGTTTCCAGCTGTAATAAGGACATCAGATACTGGATCTCTGAAATAAGCTGCTAGAAAAGGTAAGACTTGAAGCCTTCTCCAGACTGATCCTTTTCCCTTGGATTTGTGTTATAGTGGAGGAAGTTTATTCACTGCACACTATTAGTGGTTGATGTACCACTATACAGGCAACACCACAACTAATTAACCCCCAGTTTCACGCCCCAGTTTGCTGCTATAGTGTGTTTCTGTGGGATCTGGCTCTGCTCCATGTTTTCCCAGGGCCATAATAGTTCTGCCCAGTTCATCACCAGCTGCAGGGGCAGCAGTGAGGGGGGAAATTCCAGCACTACACGTGACTGCTTCCCATCCACACCCTCTCCTGCCTTGCCAGGGGAAACCTGTGCACTCTGAAGGATGGCACACAGGGAAGCAGATGGGGAAAATAATCCTTCACCGAGACAGAAACATCACTTCTTTTGGAGAAAGCAAAGGCTGGTTGTGCAGCAAACTGCTTCCCTCCCACTGCAAACCACACACCTCCAGAGAAGGAACTCCCTTGTTCACTGGCTGTGGGTATTCCCTTAGGAGTCGCTCCTCATCCAAGAATTTTCCATCTCTACCATTGCTTGCAGGCTGGAACAGGCCATAATTCAGGACATCTTTCAAACTCTGGTTCAAAGTGCACAAAATCCGCTGCTTTGCAACCCACACTGAGGCCTCTGGGTTAAACTGGATGCATTTCTGCGAAGAGAAAGCACTTACATTAACGACTAATTAATGGAAAAAAGTGCCAACAGTATCTTACAGTCTAAAATTACAAATGCAGTAAATAATTAGAACCATACTCAATACATCTACAAATTCCCAATAAATCTACAAATTCCATGACAAAACACAAATCAACAGAGTTGTATTTCAAATGTGCACTCACAATAACTAATGCACAAGTAGTGTGAAAACCCAGGATGTTTTGAGTCTTTCCACAAATGTCAGAGACCACATCCTTCTTCAGAGGGAGAGAGCACTTGGAAAACTTGTTCAACAAGCCAAGTGAAAGAGGTGGGACACAGTTACTGCATTCTAGGCTGTTCTGATATGATAATCAGTTTGAGCCACAGGAATTTCACCCAAAAAAATGGTATCCAGGCAAGAATTCTAGTTCACCTTTAGCAATATTTATCTTAGGGTAAATTTATGGGAGGAACTGTACTATGTGGGGCAGCAGAGGACTTGTAAACCTTGATAATCCTTTCCAGTTATCTGCTTCTTACAGAGCTGCCAGTCAGGAGTTTAAGAAATTCAGGAATTTTGCAACAGCACAGGAATCCTGTGTTTGCCCACTCTGTTAAAGGTACAACCAGGGCATGAAGGATTCTCAATGTACAACTGTTTTTAACTCAGCAAACACCACAGTCAGCCAGCTCTTTGTGTGTATTTATCAGAACAACTGTAAGCACATGAGATACTAGATTTTGTCACAAATAAAGCTGGATAGGAGACACCTTTCATTCCCCTCACACACCTTTTATTTCAAGGAGTTATGAGAAAAGTTGAGCAGTTTTAAATGTTGAAGGGAAGTAGAGGAGGAGACAGAAAGTTGATTATAAATGGTATTTTCATTCACAAACATCCCATTAATTACAATACCAACTTATCAGGAAAGGCACTGGCTTTGAACTGATTTTGGACTTTTATGACACTGTTTTGATTTTAAAAATACAAGCCAGTAACTTCTGACCACACTTTAGTTAAGTCTGCAGGTTTTCAATGCACCTTGAGAATTCAACATGTTCAGTTTTATTCAGTTTATTCTTGTGTTCTCTCTATTCTAGAGCGAATGCAAATATTGCAGATAATGGTGTGTATTTCTAATTCCCAAATATCTGCTAAACTGGCAGAATTATAAACGGTTTCTAATTACTTCACAATAGATTTCAGTGGAAAATAAATCTCTTTATGGTGTTCATGCACACTGCAGTGGTAATCCACAATATTATCTTCCGGAATACTTTTCTTTCCACAAATCTGACTGGCACACTCATTTCAAGCATGAGGACAGGACATAATAGTTTGACCACCTTCACTGGGCTGACAAGACAGTGAGGAATTCTTTTTGTGTAGCAGCTTATTTTAAAATGAGTTATATGATAACTACACCACTGTTGTACTTTTACCACCCTAGGTACAGTATTTTAGAGTTCTCAAGAGCAGAATAAATATGGGAACACTTTGAAACTGGTAATTTCACAACCTCAGAGCCCCAGAGATCCATAAGAACCATGAGATGTACATGGCATGGTGGCACAAGTGAGACAGCAGCTGAGTCAAAAAAGCTGCTCAACTCTTTCTAATCTTCAGCACCTTATTACCAAACAAACAATCAGAAAAGAGGGTTATTTTAATGATAACTGCAGAAGCACATCAGAAGTACAGTGAAACAGAGAGATGTTTTGCCTTACAGATGTGGGATCTATTCTTTCCACTCTTTGCGTTGCATCCCAAGACCAGATGAAATGTGATGGTTTGCCAGCTACACTCACTGTAAAACCTGCAGCAATTATTTCAAATGAAAGCCAGTAAAGAAGCCCTGAATGGATTGAAATCACTGTCAAAACCACACTAGGCCACTCCAAATCCTAGTGTAGCAGCAAGACAGCAAGTCAGCACTGGCTGGGATAACCTCCCATTCCTGCGTGCTGGTGAGAGCAAGGACACTGAGCACAGCAGGGCTGGAAGCACAACTCACCCACTGCAGCTAAAGGGAAGGTATTGATTCAATGGCAACAAAGCTCATGATACAGAATCTCGGAGGAATAACATTCATCCATTGAAAAATCCATCAGCCAACACAACTCTCTCCTCAGCCTCAAAAAGTTGTCAATCACACAGAACTGTGCTGTGACAGAGGAACGTGGCAAACATGGACTGCTGCCTCCAAACATCATTGCCACAAAATCAAAATACAAGTTACTCCTTTCAGCATAAGACTCTAGATGTGACAACCAAAAAGTGGAAAAGGCAAATGAGAGTTTGGCATCAGAAAAAAAAATAAATAAAAAAATAAAAAAACCCAGAGCAAGTCACTCCTTTTGTTCTGTGCTCAGTGTTCCACTTCATTCTCAGAATCACTGCTTTCCTTCATCAAAATGTGTTCAGGAAACAGAATTCATGAGATGAAAGGGCAAAGAAAGCAGTGTGGCAAGTCAGATCACCTGTCCAGACCAAGGGCATGAGGACGGATGTCAGCAGCACCCACAGTGTTCCCACTGTCAGAGTGAAGACAGACAGAAGGAAGAGCAGCTGTAAACAGAAAGCAGCAATGGACAATCAGACACAAAATGGGACACAGAAGAACACTCATGAAAAGCTGCAAAGGAAAAGCTGGCATAGATTTGAGGCAGTGGATGGCGAAGGAGACTGCAAACAAGTCAAAGTGGAGGCATCCTATGCAAAAAGGGGAGTAAATACTGAACAAACTAAACATGAGTTTTGTCGAAGAAAGAAAAGCACTAAAGGAAAAGATTCTTAATCTTAAAAAAATTAATGGGGCGGGGAGGGGGAAGTAAGGAAAGGATGCAAAAGGATTAAAAAGCAATGCAGAAATGGAACACCATCAAGTAGCTGCAAGTTAAGCTGCTGTTTTACCAAACTGCCACTTACCAAACAACATTTTGGAGTCAATAAATTCTCCTCACAGAACTTAATAAAAAGTGATTCTGAGCATTTGCACTTTAAACATAACCTAGAGGGAGCACATAAATACAGGGGAAAAGGAAACAGTGGAGCAACCATGTGCTGGAAATACCATGGTGAAAACATTCCTTAGAATGACTGGCTGACAGAACTGATCTCTGTGTCTGGGGAAGAGAGCAATTTTAGGCACAAACATCATCCCTGTCAGAACATCATCCAAAATGAGATTTTCTTGACAACAGTTACTGGAGAAGAACCAGACTCATTCCTGTTACAGGCAGCATAACATGGGCTGAAAAAAGAAGAGGATATGGGATGATTTAGCCTGGATTTGGCCCAAAAAGGTTCAGGGAGGGGTAAGATATGCCAGGGAGCAGAGAGGGAAGCACAAACACATCACTGCACAAGAGCTTCAATGTCCAAAAGACAACTGACACCGGGCACAGGCACAACTGCCTTGAGGCACAATAAATTCAGCACAAAGCAGGGGGCTGGGGGCTGTTGGCTGCCAGCTTTGCTTCCAGGGAAGGGAAGAGTCCAACCTGACACCAAGCCACTGCACTGGGCTGCCCTGGGCATGGAGCAGCCTCACCCTAAGGGCAAACACCACTCAGTACTGCCCAAGCTGCCAAAAAATTCCTGCACCAATTGCACAGAGAGGTGAAACTGCTCAGGACCTGTCATTTCCATCTCAGTAGCAAGGAGTTGGGGTCATGTCAAGTCAGGGCCCTCTGAGCTGGATGCAAATAAGCTTCTGGTCAAAAGGGATTGTACCGGCTGAGCCTCCTGGTTTATAAAATCAGGAAATTAAAGCCTGATAATGCAGTCTTTTGCCCCACTCTCCATCACATATTTGTGACGGTGAAGGGGTTTCTATGCTCTCCATTCCCTCAGTAACTCCACTGAGATGAGGAAATCTGTCAGGCTCTTGTTTAAATCACCTCCCCCCTCCCGTGCTAAGGGTGTCACTTGAATGCAGGTGATGCACAGAGGCAATAGGAAATCACTCTTTCTACAAAATATTGTTTTAATAAATTGGATTATCACCTGAACTGAAAAGGAGACAAAAAAGAATTGATGTAAGAACCGAAAACTGAGTGTTCTTAAGGGCTTTGTACTTGTCAAAGTCTACATGAGCTTTAAAAGCTTCAAATGAGAATAAAAGGGCAACAACACACATTTCTTACAATAGGTGGTAATTTATAAACCTTTCTAGAGCAGCACATCCTACTTGTGATGCTTGGTGCTTGCCTCATCCCTGCAATGAAATAAAGGCAGTTTATACCACAGCCAGTGCAGATGAGCAAACTTTATTCCTAGTGAGTTTGGCTGTGGGGTTAAAGCTCCTCAGGTGGCTGAATTTTATCTAAACCCCTGAACTTGTCTTCTTCTAAACAAACATAGTCTTGATAATACTTTCTAAAAGACAAAAAGGCAGAAAACTAAATTATGTCATTTCAGGGTTCTTTGATTAAACAGACTAATTTTAAACACCTCGTATGCAAATTAATTGTAATTATACAGAAAATGGAGTGTGTGTTGGCTCTAGCTTGTAGTTACTCAACAACTCATAAACTGTGATCTTCCCCACTGTTTGCTACCCCACATTTAAGGCACCAGCCCTTCCTGTTTGCTAAGCTGGTTCCAGCTTTCACTTTTCTCCACAAAGAGCTGATAAATTAAATCAGAAATAGATCATCTGCTATAGAACTCTTTGTTTTAAACAAGTCAGGTACTTTTCATTATGAGTTTATTGGAAAGGGAAAAAAAGTACAAAAAGTAAAGCAATAAAATTGAACAAATGAAACACGAAAACAAAAATGCTTTCTGGTTTATTTAATTTCCTGCAAAAAATTAATTTTTTAAAAAAATAAAATGTCTCAATAGCATCAAGAAATCACTTGCTATTGGTCTAAACAACAGAGTGATGAAATAAGAGGGCTTCAGGAAGCTAACAGCTCCCTGGCTTTAACAGTGGAGCAAACCCAGAAAGAAAAGCTGGTATTTCCATCCCAGTGGATCAATTCATTGAGCACTGACATGGTCTCAGGCAGAGCAAATAAAATCCTAATCATGTCCAGTCAGAGCTTATCCTGGCAGGGGACCTCACTACAGGCAAAATCCCTTTAAGTTTAAGATGCAGAGTGGTGGATTTCAGTACTTAGCCAGTCCTGGAATGAAGACCCAAGTGCTGCAGGATTTCACAGCAATTCCATGTGTGCCCCAGAGCAGCCTCAGCTCTGCCCTGCCCAGTTCAGGTGCCCAGCCCTTCCTCCTCAAGCCATATAAACTCAGGGATGGCACTGCAATTCCAGCCACAATCCCCAACTAAAAGGTATTTTTTAATACAAGAATTAAAGAGACAACACCCCCAAGCCCAACACTGATCTCTCTGAGTTTCTGTGTGGATTGGGCTTTAGAAAGAGAGTTCCAACCACACCTGAGGGCACACTGTCACAACAGCTCTTCCCTGTCAGCCTGCAGACAGGCCATCTCTACCACTCCAAAAATGAACTTAATTAAAAGGAAAGGAATATTTCATCTGAGGCAGATCCTCAATGGCAGCAGAGAGTGATGGAGATCCAGGGTGTCAGCACAGAGTGATGCGTGTGGATGTGTTTTCATAAGCAGCTTTGAAATTCCCAAAGTCTGATGCCTCCCACTGAAAAGCAGCATTCAAGGAGGCCCAGGGTAATCCAGATAATGAATCACAGACTTGGGCAAGCTTTGGTTCCAGACAGAATCGTAAGTCACTGCTAAGACCTTTCCCAGGATACCACTGTTACTCCTGCCATTCCTATCCACTTGTGGAGGACAAGGACTCATTTACTTGCAAAGTTGCAACAAACTTCTCCAGGTTTATTCTGCTAATACTGCAGACATTGAATTTTACACATTCAACCACAAAAGAAACACAACTTAATAGTTCTTTGTGAGATATTTGGGCCATAATTTCAAATACTTAAGGAACATCCAAGATACTTTTTTAATTAAAAAATAACTTTCATTTCTTTTACTAAATTAATCAGACTTTTTTAACAAATAAAAAGCCATTTCAATTCTTCCTGGAAGATGTGAGATATTAAATACTATGTTGAAAAATCCCTATTTTCATCCCATATACTTAGGGATGTGAGATACAGCCATAGATCTACAAGTTAGCTTCTCTGGGAAAAACAGGAAAGGGGAATTTTATCCTCTCTGATGTTTCCAGTATAAGCAATGAGGAGGTGGGAGAGAATAAAATAACAATTTGATGTCATTGTGAAAACTGTGGAACAGTTTGATGCCCTCCTTTATTCTTGCCCTACTCTGAGTGTATGGATTTCTGTGGGGAGGAAGTCTGAGAAACAACACCAAAAGGTAAAGGCACAGCACCAAAGGAGGAAGGAAAGATTCATTTGTGCTTCTCTTTCCACATCTTTAAGCTCTAAAAGCCACCAGCTGCCTAACAGGGATGTCTTTTTGTGGGAGGGTGGCAGAGAAGGCAATAAATATGGTAAAGAGAGAGAGAGAGT
Organism: Myrmophylax atrothorax; assembly: GCA_026770055.1. Classification (NCBI taxonomy): domain Eukaryota; kingdom Metazoa; phylum Chordata; class Aves; order Passeriformes; family Thamnophilidae; genus Myrmophylax; species Myrmophylax atrothorax. The sequence goes on along the minus strand of JAOXXN010000065.1, from coordinate 6,557,837 downwards.
ATTTGATGGCCTCTCTCTAGACCCCAGTGGAGTGTCAGTGACAATCTCATAAGAGAGAAACCAGTGGGGTTTCATCTATGGGAAGCTTTCAGCAATAACAGGTGACTTTTGAATTCAACCTTCATCTTCTGATGAGATTCCTAATTCTCTTTCTTCTACCCAAGTGCTTCTGAATGCAGATCAGACAGATATTTTGCTTTATGATCACAGCTTTCACCGAGTTAACACACTGAATCTGCTCCCTTGGAAGGGATGGGGCAGGCAGGCAGATAAACCACTGGGGTACAAAGTGCAGAGATTGAAAGAAAACACAACATAAATTTTGCCTGTAAAGAAAAGAGAAGAGATGAGCAGATTGAAGGCAGCAAAGCTAATAATGACATTTTGCATTTTGTTTTAATTGTAATGCCATCAGCCTTACTGTTTGCTGCAGGTCAGGTATTATAATTCGAATCACTAATGTGTTGCTCTGACTGTCTTCCATTCTGCTGCTTGGCTTTTCTGCAGTTGCTCTAATTGTGTCATAAATGGTTTCTTCTTTGGAGCTGTCTGATTCAGATTCCACGGAATAGTCGGAAAAGCTCTGTGCCATTTCATCTTCACTGGATGTCGGGCTACGAGGCATGGTCAAGTTTTTTATCCTGCCAATGCAAAGGAGAAAAAGGGAAAAAAAACATGTTTCAGTTCAAGTCTTAAAAATGAATCAGCTACAAGTTTTGTTTTCTTGGAAATAGCACGAATTTAACAAGGAAGTTTTATGGTTTATCCTCCTTTTTCATCTCTTTCTGTCACTTATGTGGGTAGGCAGAGTGTAAAGGAAATAAATCTGGCTACCAATTTACTACAGAAGAGGAAGGACAGGAGAAGGAAAAAAGAGTAATATAAAAGAAGATGACCTTTCTTCCAGGGACACCCAACCTCCCAAAGGATCCAGAAAAACCAGCATGATTACCCAGTCCTACCCAGCACTGTTGTAAACTCAGAACTAGGTCTGGCTTTGAAGCCTCCTTCTCCCAGGGAAAAGATATTTCAGGAAATTAATGTAAGTGCTGAACTAACACCATCCTGTACACACTGAGAAACTGCACAGGGGAGGCTTCAAGAGGAATCAGTTTTTCCAAATAGTGGAATGAACCAAAAAATGGAATACCACAGGGAGCCAGGCAGACACAGATGCTGCTCTGTGGTTTGTGGCTCACACAACATCCTTTCCCATCAACACTACCCAAACCTGCCTATTAAACATACTCAGATACAGAAGCATTTTTAGTCTGTGATATAGATTAGGCTGAAATGAAAGTCATTTTAATCCAAACTAAAGACATCTGTGCTTGAAGTTCTCACAGTAAGAACAGCAGAATAATTTCCTTCTGGGTTTTTTCAGCCACAACACCAAAAGAATTTTTCTTGTCCCACAAACTCAAGACTTCCAGGGAATTTAAGTTATCATTCTATGGGAAAATGAGGATAAAAATTATACCAGGGAAAAACATTTTGAAAAGACCATCATAAAATTTGCAGTGCTTGATAACCATGTACTTTTCCAGTTTTTAAGAGACCAGAGAAACATACAATTATTTTTTATTTTTTTCCTTGAGAAACCTCCCAAGACAATTCTCTGCTTTTTAATTAAAAAACCTCAGTTGAAAGAAAAAAAATAGTAATAACTAAGAAAGCAAACCAAACAACCAAGCAATTCCACTGTCAACTCACATTTCAAAAGAGACATTAAAGCCAAAGTAAAGCACAGAAGGGTGACCTGACTTGCCCAAGGTCACTCCTCTACCAGGTGACTGTACCAAGACACAAATCTGTGTTTTCTAGAATGGTCCCACAGCCAGAACCCCAGAGCAAACAAAGCCAAGCAACAGCAAGGACTGCCAGAACAACTTCTGCCATGGGGTTTAGCAGTCTAGGTTGAGCCAAGTCCATACCAGAACCAGATCAGCCAGTGCCACCCAGAGCCTGGCCATTCCCAAGGCAGGAATCAGAGCCTGGCCATTCCCAAGGCAGGAATCAGAGCCTGGCCATTCCCAAGGCAGGGATCAGAGCCTGGCCATTCCCAAGGCAGGGACCAGAGCCTGGCCATTTCCAAGGCAGGGATCAGAGCCTGGCTGTTCCCAAGGCAGGGACTCCAGCACAGGAATCAGAGCCTGCCACTCTCACCCAGCTCAAGAATGAGCCCAGGGGCTGGATGGGCAGTGGAAAGCCTGCGGTCGGGGCCAAGCATTTCCAAAGCACATCACATCCCCACATCATCCAGCCTTACTGTTCTGTCTGATGAAGGCTAATTCCAGAGTTATTACCCTCTGCTATAATTGCTAATGAAGACAAACCCAGTGCATTCAGAAAGCTGAAGGCATGCCAGTTCACAGCAGCTTAATGCAAGGCTCTACTTACAAAAGAAAACTCTTGAGGGAGTATTTCAAGTTTTTGCTGCTTCACTGAACTGTAGATTAATGCTGCTCTCCAAAGCACCTTAAGTCAATAAAAAGCATAAACATTTTGATGGGTTCTTTATTTATCTACCCATACTAGAAGAACATGAACCCAAAATATAGCAGGGCAATACACAGTATTTAAGGGCATCAGAAGCCTGTGAGTGTGAGCAAAAAGACATAAAGACCATCACATGGTTTGCCTCTCCCTCAAGCCATTTGTGAGTGCAAAATATTCCAGGGCAATGGATTCGAGGCAGAGCAGTACACTGCAAATACTCAGCATACAAATAAAGAGTTGAGTTAGGGAAAAAAACTTCCCATGGTTTTGGCAAGTGGATTTTCACGCAAACACCACCCAGCAAGATCTCATTATAGCATAAGAAAGGGAGATCACCAGCTGAAGAACCAGCTCACAGGAATCAAGCCTTCAAATTTAATAAATGGTGGGACAAAGAACTCCATGGAGACTTTTCAACAAGTCACAAGTCACCTAAATTTCTGGAATACATGTTCAAATAAAATAACCCCCAAGTAACCATGGAAAGGACAATGAAAGCCTGTATCCACAGTGGCAAAAAGAGCAGAGCCCCAACAGTGCTACGGAGAAGCAGATGATTTAAACACCACTGTTTAAACAAGACAATTCCAGTAGAGGAGAAACCACACCGGTACAGGTGCCATGCAGGGCAGAGCTGCACAGGAGCAGAGGTCAAGCATTTGAGATCTGGACTTGATGATCTATGTGGGTCCCTTCCAACTCAGAATATTCTGTGATGTCTCCTTAAAACTATATTTGGCTCTTAAGTTGTGTGAAAATGGAATACCACCATTTAATAACCAGAGACTCATTTTCACAGCTTGCACAGGGAAGTTTTTACCTCTCAGTGATATTCCAAAGGATTTTCCCCAAACAAACCTGTAACCTCAGGAAAAGTAAGGCACGTTTGCCTGACTTACTTAGGCTGGGACAGCCAATGAAGATACAGCATCCCAGTTTCCTAATTGCTTGGCAATTCACTGATTCCAAAGGATGTTGTACAGCTAAAATACAGATCAGGGTTTGCCGAAATTATCAGCTGGGATGCCTCCTTTCCTTTTCTTCAAAAAAGCAACAGATTCCCTTTTTGTCTACCTTTCACAGGATTCTCCAGCGATTTCTTACCCTGCTGTTTGTTACCACTGCACCATTAAGGAGGGTCTAAACCACACGCAAGTGGTATGACCATCAAACTGCCTAGTTCTTTAAGAAAGAAACAAAACATTAAAAGAACATTATAAAAGGCTGGAATTAACAAGAAATTCAGCTCCAAGAGCTGCCTTACTCTCTGCCTGAAAGGTGTTTTCCACTACATGCAAAGTGACAAAACAGGGGGGAAAAGCAAGAGCAGTGACAGACTGAGCCAATTTTTGGAGCCTTGTGGTTCTTAAACATCATATGAAATTAATGTATTAAACATACATGTCTAAATTTATTTTTAACTAGCTTAAGTGTTACCAACTTGTCATGAAAGGGTTTAAACTTGATATGAAAGGGTTGGAATTATCACTGATAGGGACACACATTGCACTAGGGACCTTCACTAAACCTACATGTATTATAAGATACACAAAACACTCATCCACTACAATCATGTTTGAAAATCTTCACCTTAATTATGGCCATGTGCAACTTTATTGATGCTGCAAAGCAACAAACCCTCCTCCCCACTTTCACATTGGTCAATATGGAGCATAATTATAAATACAGCCACAAAAAGCTGTTCTAAAAGATCTATCCCATGTGAAGTTCATCTCGTGTGTGTAGCCCTAATATCGAGACCAACTTTTGGGAGGGAAATCACAACAGAGGACACTGAAGGATACAATCCTTCCTTCCCCAACCTTTCAGATTTTGGTTTTGTTCACATGAACATAGGTTGGAGCCTCACAGCAGTGGAAATACAGGAGTTATTAGTTCTTCTCCCTCCAAAATGCAGCTGAGACACAAATCAAAAGCCCAAGGCCAACAGGGCCAGGTCTCAGAGCAAGATTTCAGATCCAAGGGTCACTGGCTCCTGGGCACGGTAACAACAAGCTATTTTTGTATCAACACCCATTTGCACAATAGCAGCCCTGTTGCCCTGTTGCAAGCAGGGAGCAGCCCTCTAGGCTGCTCTTGCCAGGCCACTTCCAAACCTACCTGTGGGAATATTTGGGATACAGAGTCAGCATTGTTACAGGCTGAGTAATGCCACGAACCAGACTGTGAGAAAAGTTTGCTGATAGAACAGCCACTGCTAGAAAGAGGTTTTTAATCAACTCTGAATTAAAACTATTCAGGAAAGGGATTTCTGTCTGTGTCAAACCTGCCAGACCTCCCAGTGCTGGATTCTATATAGGATTATAGATACCACCTCAAGAACCAGCTCAACAAGTTACTAAATTAAAATGCTTTCCTTGTGGCATTTTTCAGAGGCCATATCATATTCGCTCCAACACTTCTACAAATGAAATCGCTCACGTGTTCAGGACAGCTACAGTGATGTACCCTGCTGCTTGGTCCACGGACATGGTGTCACTAATCAAAAAGGTGAGGGCAGCCGTGGAAGTGGGTGGCTTAGGGTCTGGGATGTATTGTATCTGGGCGCCTGCTGAAAGCAGCGGAGTCCTTCCATCGTGCCGTGTAGCCTTTGCAGTAAATTGTGGGGATTCATTGCAAATTGTGTCCAGACGCAGTGTTAGTGACCTTCAGATGGTACCATATGGT
>JAOXXN010000065.1:6521781-6533571 GCA_026770055.1 Myrmophylax atrothorax | reverse complement strand
GGGAGAGGGGGATACTCGCCTTTGGGTGCCTGTCCCGCTCGACCCTCTCAGCCAGCGCCGCTCCACGCGTACTTCATTTTTTGGGGGGATTCTGGTGGGGTTTAATCTCGCTGCCCCTCGGCGTGGCACCCCGAGAGTTCTCCCCTCAGTGGGTGCATCCCGCGCGGAGGGGCGCGGGGAGGATGCCCAAGGCTCCGTGCGGCAGCTCCGCACCGCCCCTCACTCCGCTGCTGCTGCTGCCGCCGCTGCCGCGAGAGGAGTCCCAAACTTCCCCCGACACACCGATGTCCTCGAGGAGTGCGAGGCGCCAGGCTCAAGCCGTGAGGTGATGCAGGCGCGGGGATCGCGGAACTCCAGCCGCGGGTGCGAACAGGCGGGCAGAGCGGGCGGGCACAGCCCGGACGGTGCTGCTCTCACGCACCCCGAGGGCGCCGCTGCTGCTGCTCCGCACCTTCCCCGCCTGCGTCCATCCAGGGGCAGCTCCGGCTCCGCAGGTAACTCCGAACGCACCAGGGACGTGCACGGCACCGGCTGGAGCTGAGCTCGCTCCGGTAAACACCCATTTCTAGCTACGGTCGCTGCCAAACCAGTGGAAGGATTGGGACATGTGAAGCACAGTTTGAGTCCTCGGTGGGTGCAAAAAAGTTTGGACGTTTGGTAAAATATCACTCTCAAAATGAACTTGTGTCTTTTTCTCTCCAAATGACACCAATCCTGGAATCAATAATGCCACTCGGAGCAAATCACATGTTACTCCATGCAAGAATATGGATTTTGGAGCACTCGAAGGTGTCAGCCCTTAGGCACAATGCCACACTGAACTTCAACAATGACACTCACTGTATTTGTCTATATAAGCTGTTTCAAATTAAATAGGATAGAAAATACACATAAATATCTTTGGTAACTCCGTCTTGGACTTTTTGAACAGCTTTGTATGCCTACCAAACTTTTTACTCTGTTAGCTCTCAAATAGCTCTTTTTCAACAAGAAATGTCCTTGAAAAGGAGAATATTCTTTAATATACACAGAGCAACTGTTACCTCATGAATATTAATAAACATTAAACTTCGTGCCATGAAAATAATTTTCTTGCAAAAGGTCTTGTGCCCGTAAGTGGATTCACTGGCATAAGTGGATTGAGTGGATTCACATTCCATGTGTCACACCACACATGGAGGTCTTTCCTTTTAGATGCAGTGAAGGATATTGGGAATGCCAAGCTCTCAAAATGTATCATCCTTAGGGGAAATTAAAAGCAAACAAAAGCAGCCAGAATTAAGCAAGCAAACAAACCCAAAGAAGGCTGTTTGGTTTGAATGGGAATTTCTTACCTCTCCTGAGCTAATTTACCCATCCCTACATTTTGCTCTTTAAATTTTAAAGCATCTGAACATTTGTTCTCTCAGTCGAGAAAAAATGGACTTACTTAAACTCATGTTAGATCCCCTGGGGATATCATGGGGAAAATAGGACAGCCGTGCTAGGGAGAAAAACTCCATCTACAGCATCTTTTACAATTAAAAACTTGCAAACAGTGAACAGCAACAACAGGAAATGAACACCCCAACAAACCAACAGTGAGAAGCATTTCATTCGTTTTTATACGTTAATTCAAAAGTCAGTATTGCATCCAATGGCCAGTGTACCAAAAGGGAAATTGAAAATCACAGATGTCAGTGGCAAAAGCTGAGAGTTGCTCAGTTCTACATCTGTATTTTTACTGACATCTAATTGACATATCAAATCTTCATCAAATTTCACATGAAAATCCCAAAGTAGGACCAAATTAAACAGCACATCATTTTGTCATATCTGAGATCCTTCAAATATGTTTTAAGGACTGACAGAGACAACAGCAAAGCACAAATTTAAGTCACACAACTTCTTAACTGTGATGTCTAAAACCTTCCCCTGATGAGGGAGGTCCTGCCAAAGCTTTATCTATAACTAAATACATTTTCAGTTTCTAGATGTTTAGGTTTCATCCTTTAAAAAACATTATTATGACCTTTGGGAGCTTCAGCTGAGTAAGAGTGAAGAAAACCAGGACAAAGCAGCTTCTCCCACCTATAACCAGTTGCCTGGAAAACTTGGTAGGTTGGGATGTGATTTTTGGAAGTTTTGTCTGTGATACTTTATCCTTTACAAAAAGGAGGTACAGCAAGAGAGAATCTCTGTATTTCATAGACACTACACAGCTGTGCAGCTTCAGGGAATGTCCTTCCATGGGTCCACTGACTATTTATTACACAGACCTGGAGAATGGACACTTTGGAGGGTTGAAACCCATGTTTCTAATTCACAGCAAAGGAATTTTCAAGGACTTTTTAACTCTCATTGCTTCAGATTAATGACCTGGTTTCAGGGCACTCTGGTCATTCTGAATGCAAGTCCAGCATTGGACTTGTTATATGATTTTTAAAACTCTGACAAACAGACCCTGTAGCTGAATTACAAAAAATGAGAGTAGGATTGAAGCAGAATGTGGCAGACTCCAAACTTAAATTTCTTGTACAAGAGGTAAAAATTTAAATACTTTGTTTTAAAACCCCAACCCCCTACATATTCCTTGGCATTTTTTGAGTTTCCAAAATGATCTAGTTGTATAAATTAGCTAGGAATTTTATTTGGTGCTTTTTGGTTTTGTTAAATACCCCTAAAATACTTTTATGGCCAAATTAACTCATTATTTTGAAGAATGTATTTGCTTCCAAGACAAGATCTCAACACCCTCACTCTTCAGCACCACTTACATAATCTTGTGCATACAATCCCCACACTGAATTCCCACCCTTTTCTGTGCTGTGTTCAATCCTCTCCCAGTCTGACTTCCCAAGCTCTTTTCAGGTGGGATGTTTTGACATCTCTATGCCATTATTGTACTTTGCTTCCATACTCCTTCAGTAACTTTTTTCCCCCTTCTATTCAGAAATGGTTTATCAGTTGGACTTTTTAAGAAACTCATTAAGCTTAAACCAATATAAAGTTAAATTAATGCAGAAATTTTTTTCCTGACTGTGAATAAATTTCTCCAGCAGGTCTTTATGTTCTTTCAGAATAATAGAAGTCATTAAAAGCACCAGTTAGACACAGATCTGGAAGAGGTGTAAAACACATGAATGTCTCCTGATGTAAGATTATGGTGCCCTTTAAAATACCAAGGTATTTAAATGTAACAAACTTTATGTCAATTTTTACTAGGTTCCTTGGTCTCCAAGATAAAATACTTGTTTAAATTAATGACTGACATAGAAAGAAATCTGTTCCTTTGCAATTACAGATAAATTACCACCCAGCCATTTGCTGCAAGTTTCTTGCTATTAAAAAAAAAAAAGAGGGAATAAAAGGTTTCCCTGATTTCCCCTCCTTACCTTGTTCATGTTGAAGAAAATAATTCTTCAATAAATTAGTATACAAGCAAAAACTTTTATTGCATAGCAAAAATTAAATAATAAATCATCTGAATGTCTTGTATCTAACATTTGGGTGTCTTTCTCTTGTCTCCTGATGAATGTGTGATCGGTAACATGGATGCTCAGATTTCCATGGTTAATTCATTTCCTCCTCAGGTTACACCTGTAATGACACAGTCACACAACAGTTTGTTTTAAGAGCTTGTTTCTCCTTGCCCTGTCATGTGTTGGGCATCACCACGACCTCCCAGGCCACACCTTCCCCTGGTACCTCCAGTGGTTGATTATACTGGTTAGTTGGTTACTGCTCCACATCCCCACAGCTTCTTCCAGCTGCAAATGTGGTTTCTAAATACAGAATCTCCTCATTTTTATTGCTGTGTGCAGCAGATGTTGCATTGTGTGCCTCTGCTTCACTCTGAGCCCACAGTCACTGGAAGCCTTTAATCAATCAGATTTGCTGGCTGAACTAATTGAAATCAATGAGAACAATAAAATAGAACACAACAAAGAGAAATTGGAGTTTAAATGTACCTCAGGCTTTCACTGAATATCCCCCAAGTCTCACAGCCAGCTATGCTGGTTGATACAAATTATTTTAGACACACTTCTATTTTCTTAAACTAAGTAATCCCACCTTCTTTTTTTTTTTGGCATGAAGATTCTCCATACTTTCTGTAATTCCATCTATATCTGGATTCTTCTTAATTCATTTTTTTTAAAGTTGGAGCCACCAGCTCTTAGTGTAGAAAAAAGGAACAGAGACATTATTGTGTTAGATTGTGCATTAATAACCCTCTTCTTACAGACTGGATGGATCAGTGTTCTCTTCTGTATCTCTTCCTCCAGTTTGGCTTTTTGGACAACAGATCCATTACCTACTGCCAAAGGTGGTCCAGATACAGTCAGACTTACCTCTGTTCCTTGCTGGATCTGGGTGGTACTAAACTGAGACTCAGGACTCATCCAGACACTTCCACAAGTAATCAGAGAAGCAGCTCATTTTCCACACTTTTGGCCAAGGACAAAGATGAGTGAGGGCAAGTGACCAAAGAAGATCCACCAGAGGTGTGTGTCAATCACAAATACTATGGAAAGTGTTACCTTGTTCAAATGCATGTGCTGTTTGCAAAGAGTTTCTCTCTAAAAATAGGTTTAATTTAAAATATATATTCCTCTCAAAGGAATTTAGCATTTGACTCTCACAGGAGCTGTGTCAAAATGAAGCCCCATACACAAAATGTAAATCAGGGAATCAGAGTAAAAATCCTGCTCTTCTGCATCTGCCAAACTGAGTGACAGGGATAACAAACCAACTGTGTGCTCTCTAGCCAGTGTAGAATTAGCTTTGGTAGGTTCATTTGTTCAGCATCAGGACAGGGAATCTTCATGGCATGGAAGGCCCTGCTCCTGGAGGCACAGAGGGAATGTGGCTTCAGGCTGAGGAAGCTCCAGCTTGGTGTGTCCAGGTCCCAAAATTCCAGCAAAGCCAGGAAGGGCCCTCCAGTTGGGACTGGAGTTGTCATCCCAGCCCACTCTACCCTGGAGTAACAGAAGGTCTTTCCATTGATGTCCCATGGCAGGGGATGTTTGGGATGATCACACACATCACCTGAACACAAATGCTGTGGCAGCTGCCAGTGCTTGAACTGCTGCATGAGAAGTTGCTACACATCCCTGGCCACAGATCCCATGGATTGCCCACAGCTCAATTCCTTCCTGAGAGGAGAGAAAGCTTCACACATCCCTGGCCACAGATCCCATGGATTGCCTACAGCTCAATTCCTTCCTGAGAGGAGAGAAAGCTTCACACATCCCTGGCCACAGATCCCATGGATTGCCCACAGCTTAATTCCTTCCTGAGAGGAGAGAAAGCTTCATACAGACCTGTCAGGAACAAGTGAAGTGACAGAACCACAGGAAGGTTTGGGTTGGAAGGGGCCTTTAAGGCTCATTTAGTCCAGTTTCTCTGTAACCAGGAAGGACATGAGCTAGAGCAGGGTGCTCAGAGCCCCAGTCAACTTACCTTTGAGTGCCACCAGGTGCGGGGCATCCACAGCCTCTCCGGGCAATTGTTCCAGTGCCTCACCACCCTCATCAGACTTTGTTCCTTCAGTCAGTTTATCACAGCAGCACTCCCAGGCAAAACTCCTGTGGCTTATCCTTCAGGGAATGAAGAAAAACAGTGAAACATCCTGGAGGTTATTCCTGTTTCCACAATTAACACACCTGTCTTTAAGAATTAACATAACAGACAGCCAGGGTTAGTTATGTTGGCATTCAGAGTCACCTCACCCTTACCCCAAACCTCCCTGAGATTCAGAGGTGTTTGATTTGACAGATCCACTTTAAATCAGAAATATCTCTGCACAGAGAGAGTTTAGGGAAAAAGCAGCCCAGAGCTGTTTGGAGCCCGTGGTGCCAAGTCCAGGGTGGCACTGAAACTCTCAGGACCAGACCTACAACAAAAGCTTAAAAGAATGGAAATTCTACATTCTCACTGTTGCCTCAGCATCTGTGGGAAAATATAAGCACATGCTTAAATTGGATTTTGCTCAGTGTTTTGCATGTGCTTCTGTGCATTTCTGGGTAGGACCAGACATAATACTTGAGTGAATTTAATACTAAATAGTCCAGTGAAGACAAGACCAAATGAGGCCATTTCGTGCCCACAGATTTCAGTGTGAACATGCACTCACAGGCAAACAGCCATGACAGGAGTTCCTGAGGCTATCAAGGAAAGAATTAAAAAGTAAAGTGAAGTTTCATGATTTCAATGCTTTTAGAGTGATTTCCAGCAGCTCCAAAAGACAAACATCTCTGTGCACTGCACTGCTGAGCTCTCCCCCAGCCCCAGCTCATTAGCTGGAGGCTGTGCTGCTGCTAACTCAGGCAACAAACCACTCCTGACTTCAGCAGATGTTCTCCTTTTCCTGCCAATAGGAATAATTACTAACATTTTTTTCATGTTATGGCTCTGCATCTCAAAACTTATTCCTCAGGATCAGGAATACGCCACATTAAACCACTCAGAGCTGGAAATATCCACTTCATAAGGTTGGCTCTTGCTTGCAAGTTACACCAGATCTTTATGGAGTTGAATTATACAACCCAGGGATTACACAGACCTCACGTCTTTAACAATGAGAATTTATTGAAGGTTGTTGTTAAAAGAAGGAGCTCACCAAACCCATGAAGGATTTCTGCTGGCAGCATTCACTAACCAGAACCTCAGGGAAGTCTAAGAAACCTTTGATAAAGAAAAAGCAGATAAGTTTCTTTTCTTTAAGGTTAATATTTAAAGGTCTTTACCAATCATTGTCTACTTGGTTTTATTTACAAAATTCACAAATACCTTTAGTGCAAGTTCATTTTCCACAGGGATCTGGTAAAAATAAAGATTAAGAAACTTTCCCAAGGGCATGAGTTAGCCACAGTGAATGAAGAATTCATAATTCCTGCTTCTTGCTGAGTCCAAATTGTGTTCCCTCTTCTATTAGTCAGGAGTTTCTGTACTGTAGTGAATGCTCCCAAGTGTTGGGTAAGCTGAGCTTTTATTGCCTCTCAGCCTCTTGAAACTGGAAATCAATTTTAAAACATGAGCTCTATGTGATGGCTGCAGGTTACAGAGACCCAGGGCAAACAGAAAAGGTGGGAAACAGGATTTTATTCGCTCTCTCTGGATTGTTTTTTGTTGTTTTGAATCAACAACACAGACCACAGCAGCAGGTTATGATGATTCCAAGAGTTTGTATTTCCCATGAACCCATTTTACTCCTCATTGCAAGGCTGGAGGAGTCTGCACATGGCTGCACACCTCAGTTAAGGGGCAGGGGAACTCAAATTTAAATAGCCATCTATTAAAATGAGCTCCTTATGGCTAATCTGGTGCATTTGTTGTTAAGAAACAGCACGTGTGTACATAACCATCACCAGGCAGCAGGATCCCAAAATTTGCTAGTTTGTCTCTTTGATTCTCTGACTGTATCTTGAGTGAGTCAATGGCGAAAATAACTTACAAGAAATAACTTACAGGGCTCTATTTTGAGTCCAGTCTGGAGTATTAAAACACACAAGCACAGTGGCCTAAGGGATGAACAGTGAATGCAAATCTTCCAGTCTAAAAAACCATATTCTGGTAAGATTATTAATTGACATGACTATGGTGATCAGAAATCCTTTTCCTTGCAGACAAAAAATAATAATACAATAAATACAAAACAAAACCATGAACATCCTGTGTAAGAGATTCTCAAATCCCTTGTCACACTGAAAAACTGGAAGCACTTTGACATGACCATTTCAGTTGGCTTTATCACTGAAGAGTAATTCTAGCAAGGCAGGTTCACATATGGGAATTGAAAACCCAAACTGGGTGTTTATCTCCTACAATTCACTCTTCAGCTTGTTGAATATATAAGAATAAATGCCTGTCCTTGGTGGCAGATCACCAGTTAATGGTTTAACCTTTCCAGAGTGAGAAACAACAGATCAGCACTCCAAGGGAAGTTACACTGAAACCCTCTGTGTCCTTTTTCTCCTTCACTTCCTTGTACAGCCATTACATTCCATTTCCTTCGCCACTGGCTTTGCCTGATTTCATCAAAAGCACAGTTATTGAAGCAAGTAAAAGGAGTTTCAAAGAGCAAAGTCACAGCTCTCTGCTCTCTGGAGCTCAGCTCCCACACGTGCCAACTTCCAAATGCCACCAACCATCTCCTGGAGACACCTTGGCAACCTCTGCCACCTCTTGACTCAAGGGGCATTTTGAGCCAAGTGACCAACTAATAACATTTTTTTCCCCAAGGTAACATAAAACAACTGAAAGCAAAAATATTTCACTGGCATTTTATGCATTTCCTGTGAGTAAATTCACTTGTCCATAACATGAATAGTCCTGGTAGAAAATATGGAGGGGTCAGAGGAGACCCAGAGGCTGGGAAACACCCCAGGAGTGTGTTCAACAGCTCCAAAATTCCAGCTCTGCTCGTGTTTCCAGGAAAACATCCGAGGCAACACAGCAGAAAAACAAACCCCCAAGTGTAGACAGCGAGAAACTAAAGTATTTGGGAAGTGAAGAAGTCAAAAAAAGAAACTGCTCAGAACTCTGTTCCATGACACTCAGGCTTCCCAGATGGGAAATGTGAGATACAGGCGAGGCCAACTTGGTCAGTGACTTCCAGAGTTTCCACGGTGGAATTACTGAAGTGGAATTAATTATTTTAATTATTATTTAGTTCAAGCACAGATTTTCAGGCCCATACAGCAATTATGGTAACACCAGCCGGGTGACAGAGCCATGAAACAGAAACCAAGACATGGACCTGGGAATGGACAACTCTCCAGGTTTAACAGAAGTTAAAGGCATTGGCCAGAGCAAGCAGAAGTTTGATGCCATGACCAGGTGTAATGTGGGGTTTTATCAAATTCAGCAACCCCTTTGTGGCCTCAAAGGTTTTATTTAGTTGTCTGTATAGAACATTCCTCTTTTTCACTTCAAACTAAAGGCCCACGAGATGTTTATATCTTCAATAGTTAAAATTAAATCCAAACTCGTAAAGAAAAGAACTTCACCTTTGTGCAGATGTTACCAAAAATGACATTTCCTTGGGATAAACTATGGTATTCAAAATATCAAGATTAATTTTCAGGGTAAAGAAAGTCCCAGAGGGGGCTGGACAGACAATGCCAAAATTAAAGTTCTGATGGGGACCATGGTCTCTTATTCCATAATACAGTGAAGTAATGGAGCTGTATAAGAATATTTACAGAAGGGCAAGCTATAAATGAACTGAAATAATAAAGTTGATTTTACAGTTCTAAAGAGTGATTTCCTACTGTTTAAAAAAATAAAATAAAACAACAAACATGGGAGCATAACCAGCATAGGATGAACCTGAAATCACCAAACCACCAGAACACCAATTCACTACTACACGTACTCAAAGTATCACAAAATAGAATCATAGAATGGTTTGGGTCTCATTCAGCTCCTTGGAATTACAAGAAAAAGTGATATTCCATGGATTTATTGTTATATCACAGATGAGGATGATGATGGTGTTCAACCACTGCAAAACCTCAGTTTTTCATAGACCTCAACACTGACTTGCAGAAACACATCATGTTTTAGCAGCTTCCCTTTGAGATTCTTCAGCTGAATACTCTGGGAATGTGAAAGCCAGAATGTTTTTACAAGATGTCAGTAGAATAATTCCCTGCCTTCTCAGGATTGCTCATCTATTATAACAAATCATTCTAAGCCTCAACTGAAGGTAGTTAAAAGTGGTGGAAATTGTGGGTTTCATTTGATGTAAAACACTGTTGCTTCATAGCAAACATTTTTCTATTATGGTAGTTTTAGTTCAAGATTTTTCCTTTTATGATGGAAAAATGCTAATATTAATTAGTGTTTCAATGCCAATTAGTATTTAAACTGAATTACAACTACAAGGATGTTAAAGACAAGGTAAATTATTACAGTGTTTGTTTGAGGGGTGGGGAAAGGCCTCAAGTTTAGCTTCTTTATTTATTTTCCACAGTAGATGATTGTAATGATGGCAACACTTTTCTTCAGGCAGAGCTGTCTGAGGACAAACTGATCCTGCCCTAATTGAGGGGTCACCACCATTCTCAGCTGCTGTAGAGCACAGTAACATGTGCAACATTTACAATCCCTGTGGGAATTGATTTACACAACATCAATCCTTTGAGTCAATGCTGCAGCCAATTCTTTGGGGGCTTTTGTTTGCCTGTTTTACCAAAATCCCTTTTATTTTAGTTTCATTTTTATTTTTAAGTCAGCAGAGAGCTTGCTTTGAACTAGTATTTGTTTTCCACGGTCACTCACTCTGACTCCTCCCTAATTAAACATGGTTATCTTTCCCTATGGCTTTCCAAAGCAATAAATTGCCCCTGACTTCAGGGGGGACGGGAATCAATCCAGGCTTCAGGAACCAGAGCAGTGGCAGCTCACAGATGATTTCTCAGCCCCCAGAAGAACTGGAGAATCACCTACTATCAAAATATGTCAACACCTAAGAGCAACATCCTGCATTTTCTTATCTCAGAGATCCATCTCAGTCCAACCTCTTCTTGCAGAAAAAGCATAAGCAGCCCTAGCACTTTGCAAACCATTTTACTGTTCCTTGAGAAAAACATATATCAGTTGACCCAGTAAGAAACAAAACAAACCGGAACACACAACCAACATATTCATAGGGATTAAACCTCCTGCTTTTCTACCTCTTGTGCTAATGGCAGTGACATGTAACTCCACTGAAATCACTTTATACCATCGAGGTGCCTGTCACTCAGCATTTCCAGAACATCATCTCACATGTCATGGCACTGCTGGGTTAACTCCATGATCTTAGAGGTCTTTTCCAACCTTAACTACTCTGTAATTCCATCACTGCTTAAAATCCTGTTGTCCTGGAAATCTGATGGAGTGGATGAGTGGTGGGACACACCCAGGGAAGTCAGCCTTTGACTTCAGTGAATTGTGGCTAAAATGCTGTCCCCTGAGTTTCCTGCTTGACTGAGGGATATGAATGAGAAATGTGCTGCATTAACATCCATAGCCTCCTGTTTGGCACTATCACTTCATTGATACTTAATATAATATTTTATATAAACTTATATAACATGTGTGTGTGTGTGTATATATATATATATATATATATATGATTTTATCTTAATGCCACTGCATAAATACATCATTTTACCACTCTTTTTTTTTCCCTGAGTCATTTTCTGAAGCTGAAGAACCTCCTGCTTGACTTCACAGCAATGTGGTCTGAAAGCAGAAAGGAGGCACCAGAAAGGAAAACAATGTAGCTTTGCTCTAATGGCTGTTCCTGCCATAAAACATACATAAACCTTTGTCAATCTCATACAGTTTTTATTGCCCTCAGAAAAAAACAGAATCATTCTGTTACACATATTGGCTGTTCTAGAAGTACCAGTGGATGGAGAATTCTGGTTTCTCTTTCCCTTTAGGAATGCACTTGGTCACTAAAAAGAAGGAAAACTAAGGAAGAAAACTGTCCTGGACTTGGGCATGGGATCAACCTTGTCCTGAACTGGGGGACAACAAACAGGACCTCACATTCAGAGGGTTTCCCTCCCTTGGCACAAACCCCAGTGTAGTGGTAGTAAAACACTCCAAGAAGCAGCCAGGGAAAGCCAAAATGTGGCCCCAAAACAGCCATGAAATCAAAAGTCACCATGGATCCTCAATCCAATGAATTAAAAAAGAAGAGTAGCCCCCACCTCTGCAAGGCCAGCTCTAAACACATGTTTAGCCTGGAGAAGAGGAGGCTCAGAGGTGACCTCAGCACTGTCTAGAACTACCTGAAGGGAAGTTCTGGCC
>JAOXXN010000065.1:6500876-6512854 GCA_026770055.1 Myrmophylax atrothorax | reverse complement strand
CCTTTGTCTCCTCTACCACAGAACATTTGATATTCAGCTCTTGAATCTGAGTTGTTTTGTCTTTTAATTCCTCCTGTAAGGCCACTATTCTTTTATTACTCTCTTCTATCTGTCTCTCCTTATTTTGGATGGCCTCTTTGAACTGCAGTTCCCAGGTTTTCATTTCAGAGATGACCCTGTCCCTGTCATCTTGGAGAGAGGACATACACTTCGTAAAAGCAGCCAGTCGTGCTAAGGCTGCATTCAAATCCCCCTGGAGCTGCTTGTTTTGAGAGTCCTTGGTGCTGATCTCCTCCTGCAAACCCTCAATCTCACTGACTGCCCGAGCCTTTTCTCTCTCAAGGGCTCCGTGTTGCTCCTCAAGGTTGGAAAACTCTCTTTTGTGCAGCAACTTTAATTGCTGGAGATGAAATTCCAGTTGTCTCTCATATTCTCTCTTTTGGAGTTGCAGTTCCTCTTCTTTCTTCTTAAGTTCTTTCCTCCAGTTCAGGTTCTCACCTTTAAGCCTCTCCACTTCACTCCTTGCCTGATCCAACAAGTCCATCTGTGCTGAAAGCTTTCCTTGGAGATGACACGTTTCTTCATTTGCTTTCACCACCTTTTCTGATGCATTACATAAGTCCTTCTCCAATTTTTCACATTTTGACTGTGACAGTTTCACTGACCTTTCCAAGTCCAGGATCAGCTCCTGGAACTTTATAGAATCGTTTTGCAAATGACTGATCTCCTGCTGTTTCTCCTTTAAGAGTTCTTGCAATTCTTTAGTTTTGTTTTTAGTTCCACTGTTGTCCCTCTGAGCACCTTTCACCTTCTCCTCAAACATCCTTACAAGATGGAGCTGCTGCTCTTCCTTTTCTTTAACCACATGGCACTTCTCTGCCTTCAATTCTTCCAGCTGCTGTAACAGCAAGTTATTCTGTACCTGTGCTGATTTCATTCTATCAGTAAGATGGTCAACCTTTTTAACATGATTAAGCAACTCTGTCTCAAGAAATTCTCTCTCATTCTTTACTTTGTAAGAACTTTCTTGCACGTTTTCTAGTTCTTCTTGTAACAGACATTTATCATCCTCTAAAATCTTGACTTTTTCATTCAGACTAACAATTTCTTGGGTAAGGCTTTTACACTCCATGTCCAGCTTTGTTAGACAGTGATTTTTATGGGCCAAAGATTTTTCAGCTTCTTGCACTTTTTCCAAAATTAATTTTTTTTCTTGTTCAAGGACAAGCACATCTTGCTCTTTTTCAGACAGTTTATCCTTCAACACATTGACATCCTTCAACAGTGATTCATTCTCACATAATGCACCACTGATTTTGGACTGTGTGTCACTTTGGTACACTTCCATCTGAACCTGGAGCTCTCCCAGGGCCGCTTTAGTTACAGTGATGTTATTCTGAAGGGTCTCATTTTCACCCTGGATTTTCTCTAAGGCCTGCTTGAGGTTCTCAGAGGTTTGCTTCAGCTGCTCATTCTCCTCCATCAGCTGGTGGTTCTGCTCAGTGAGCTCCCCAAGGCGATGCTGGTGTTCCTTCATCCTCACCTCCTGCTCACGGATCTGCCTTTCCGCTTTACTTTGTAACTCGTCCACCTCCGTCTTCTTGGACTCGCCCAGTTGTTTCAGCTGATTCTTAATAACCTTATTTTCATCCAGGAGACTTTGTAAATGCTTCTCCAGAGCCTCCTTCTCAGATTCTCCTTCCCTGAGTCTTTGAAGTGCCTCCTGTTTCTCCTTCCTACTGAGATCAATAACTTGCCTCATATCTGCCACTTTACTACTGATATTCTCATACGCCTGAAGAAGTGATTCATACTCCTGCTTTAGTTCGCTATGTTTAGCCTTCCACCCTGTCAATTCAACTGTCTGAGAATCTTTTAAGGTATTTAGCTGGAAAGAAAAGGCCTCTTTTTCCTGAACTATGGACTCCATGGTGGATTTCAGACTCTCACAGGCGGCGGTGAGGTTCTCGTTCTCTGTCAGCAGCCTTGCGTTTTCAGAGACAAGGCTCTCCTCCCCAGCCAAGGCAGCACCAGCACTTGAGCTCTGCTTTTCTCTGCCAAGCTCTAACAAGTGCTGCAGCCTCCCTGCCTTGTTCACCAGCTCCTCTCTTTCCAGCATCAGCTGATCAAGCTGCTCTTTCAGACATTTGTTTTGTCTCAGGGCCTCTTTACGGGATATTAAAGCCGCCTGTAGTTTCCTCTGAAGGCGCTCTCCAGGTTTCTCCTCTGTTACAGTTCTTTGCTGCTCTTGGGGTTTTGAATAATTTATATTTGCAGGTTTTCCCAGTGGCTCTTCCATCATTTGCATCTGTTTCTGCGTTTCACGTTCTGTTCCTTCTCTCAATTTAGTTTTCCTGGAGTAATCAGTCTCGAAGAGTTGAAAATCGGTGCCTTTACCTTCTAACTTCCCTTCAAGGAAATTACTTTCTGAACCAACCTCTCCCAGCTCCTTTTCAGTATCATTTCCTTCCTGAAGCTCTTTGCCAGATACCACAGGTCTCCTAATCTCAGCCTTCTCACGCAGCGTGCACAGCTCTGCCACAAGATTTTTGTTTTCCTCACTGAAACGTTCTACCTCCTTTTTCATATTCCTTAGTTCCAAACTGGACTTTTCTAAAGAGCTGAGCAGTCCCTCTTTTTCACTCTTCATTTCTTCCAGTGCTGTTTTGTAACTGTGGGCTTCTTCTTGGCCCTCCTTTATAGCTTTGTTTAATAATTCCTTTTCCAGCTCAAGCTTATCTTTGAAATCCATGAACGAACACCTCAGTGCACTTATTTCCTCACTCCTTTCTGCAACCTCCTTCTCAGCTTCAGTTCTTGACCTCTGCAGTTTCTCCTGGCTCAGCTTGTAATCCTCAACTTTTTTGGTAAGTGCTTCTTTCTCTTTACGCACATGCCCAAGCATTGTCTTAAGATCCACAGTTTCAGCCTCATATGCCTTCAGCTTTTGCTGGAGCTGCTTTAGGTCCTCCAACAAGCTGTTCTGACATTGCTCCTGTTGTCTCAAAGACTCATCGCCAAATTCCACCAGTATTTTTCTCAATTCTTTCCTTAACATTTCTGTTTCCTCCTCAAGCTTTGCATAATCACTTCTTAGTTCTTTTAACTCGGTGCCTTCACTTGCCACTGAATGTTCTTGTTTGAGCTGCTCAAGGTGGGCTTTTTGTTCACCAACATCTGCTCCAAGTTTGTTGCGCTCTTCCCTTTCTTGCTGAAGTGTTTTCATATCTTCTTTCATGACCAAAAGCTCCCTCTGTAAAACTTCTTTTTCTAATTGATTCATGACACCAGTGTCATTGTTGGGGTCCACCCACTCCTTCCTGTCCCCACAATTTAAACCAGGCTCTTCTAAACTGAAGTTTTCCAATGATTCCTCCTTCTTCTTAAGTTCAGACTTCACCTTTCCAAGAGCTAAGAGCAGCTGAGAACGTTCCTCTTCATATGCAGTTGCTTTCTCATCAAGCATAGCCTGCATGTGAGCAAGCCTGCAGTCCTTTTCCTCTAAAGATTTTAGGTTCTGCTCACAAATGTTTTGTTTTTCAGCAATGACATCATTTAGTTCTGCGATGTTGTGCTGAAGTTCCTCTAAATAAGAAGCTTTTGAAGACAAAATTTCGGTCAAATGGCTTATTTTGGCATCTTTTTCTAAAAGCTGTTGATTCAAAGTTCCAAGATGAGACTCAGAATCTTTGTGTTTTCCTTCAATTAGTTTCAGCTTGTCTGTTAACTCATTAACTTCCTTCAACAGCTTCTCTGCTTTTTTTTGCTCTTTTTCTAGTTCTTCCTGACCACTCTTCTCTAGTTTTCCAACCTTTTGCATTAGATCTCTTCTTACTATCAGTGCTGCTTGGAGTTTCTTTTTCAGATTCTCTTTTTCCTTGCCCATTTTCTCCAGATTAAGCTGCACCTCCTCTTTTTCATTCATTAAATCCTTAAACTCAGCTTCTCTATTGTTTAACAGCCCCTGACTATGCTCCAGTTCTTTCTTACAATCCTCAAGTTCCTGCAACACTCTGTTCACCTCTGCCACAGATCTGTTATGAACAGCCTCAAGCTCTTGCAATTTGGCATTTAATGTATTTTTCTCTTCAGAAAAACGCAGCATTTCGTTAGACAATGATTCCATGACCTGGGTAACAGAAGAGTCTTTTTCTTTCAGTTGCTGGCTCAGACCAGAGATTAAATCCTTCTGCTGATTTATCTGGGAAGTTAAATTTTTGATGAGTTGGTCTTTTTCTCCAATTTCTTCAAGGAGATTTGCTACTTTTTTACCTTCAACCTGCAGCTCTTCTTGACTGGCCCTTAGTATTTCTTCTGATTTATTTATCTTGCCTTGAAGAAATTCAACCTGCTTATTGATTTCTGCAAAGGACTCTTCCCTCTCTTGCAGGAGAGACTGTTGTTCAGATAATGTTTCCTTGACTGTGAGCATTTCTTTTGACAGACATTCCATTTCAGAGGTGTATTTGCCCTTCATCTTTTCCATGTCATTCTGCAGCACCTCCTTCTGCTTTTGGAGCAACTCCATCCTTCTTAATTCTTCTTTCATGGTGTCTATTTCTTTCTGTTTTTCTAAAAGCAGCACCTGCAATTGCTCTTCTTCTGTTTCTGTGCTCAGAATATAATTTATCAGAGCAGAGAATGTTTCCAGCTGAGTTTTACTATCAGTTTGCTCCAGCTCAGAATCTGAAGCCTGTGCCTTCTTTTCTTTACAGAAAAGCCTACTACTAAGTAATGGAGACAAGCTTTGAGTTAATTTCTCTTTTATAAGATCCAGCTCTTGCTGCAAAGACTGGACTTTGCTATCCTTTGATTTCATTTCACTTTCTAAACTGCTCAATTGCTCAGTAAGATTATTATTCTGCCAATTTGCCCTGTCAAGCTCTGTCACCCGTTTGTTTTCTGACTCAAGCAAACTCTGTTCTAGAGTTTCACACTTAAGTTCTAATTTAGAAAGCTCTTCACCCTTCACACTAACCTGCATCTGTAACTTCTCTTTTTCAGTCTTCATCTGCAGTTTGACAGCATCTATCTGCATTCTTGAATAATTCTCACTCGTTTCTAGTTTTTCACGGATTTCCTGGAGCTCTTCCAATTTCTCCTGCAGATCCTTCTGAGATGCACTCAGTTGGGTGTTTTCAGCCATCAGCTTAGCAACATCTTCTTGTAACAGATTTTTTTCTTTCTCCAAAGACTCCACCTGGCACTGGAGACTATTTATTAAAAGCACATTATCATGAGAGTCTTGAGATGATTTGGAGTTTGCGCTGTCCAACTGTGACCTCAGACCCTCCAAGCTCTCTGCCTGCTCAGTGCACCTCACACTCAGAGACTCCACAGCCAGTTCTTTCTGCTGCAGTTCTTGTTCCTGTGTGTTTATTTGGTCCAGTGCTTTTTGGTGTTCGCTTTTAAGAGACTCAAGTTCAACAGTCAGTGAATCGATTTTTCTCTGATTAACATCAAGCTTCTCGTTCTTTTCTTGAAATTCCTCAGTAAGGGTTTTCATGGCTGTTGAACTCTGCCCTAGTTTTTCTCTGAGAACTTCAATCTCACTGGAGAGAACACTAACATTGCTCTCTGCCAACTCTACCCTGGCATCCTTCTCCTTTAAGGAATTAAGCAGTCCAGCAATTACTTCTTCTTTTTTCCCAAGAGCCACGTTCACTTCAGTTCTCAGTTCATACTGTGCTTCAATGTTCTCCTGAAGAGATAAAAAGGCATTTTCTTTCTCATAGAGTAGGTCTTTAGATTTTTGTAGTTCGTGCCTTACTTCATGTACCTGATTTTGGAGCTGAGAAATTAAATTTGACTTCTCTTCATCTTTCTTTGCTTTCTCCTCCAGAGTTTTGAGGAGACTTTCATTTTCCAGAAGAGAGGATTCCTTTTCTGATAGGGACTGGCCCATCTCAATTATTGCATTCTTCAGCTGCTGTACTTCTTTTTGGAAATTCACTTCCGCTTCCTCCAGCTTTCCCACCTGTTCCTTTAAGATATCACATTCATTCTGTTTCTCTTGAAGTTGCATCTTTAAATTCTCACTGAATATTGAAATATTGGTGATGGCTGAGTCTTTTTCTGAAATAAGTGCGTTTAACTCTTCTGCTTCAGAGGCTAAAACCTGTAGGTGCTTCTCCTGCAGAACAGAAGATTCCTGTACCTTAGAAAGCTGTGCTTTTAAACTGATGCATTCATCTACTTTTTGCCTTAGAGATACATCTTTCTGTACAATTGAATCATTCAACTGGGCTGATTGCTCTGTCACGTTTTTAAGCTGATGCTGAAGGTCAGAAATAACCTCCATATTCTCAGACAGTTGAACCCTAAGGACATCAGACTCTTCAGATTTATCTTTTAATAACTTTAATTCCTGGGCTTGCCTCTTACATTCACTTTCCTTTTCCTGCACTGTGTGTCTGAGCTGGCTGGTTTCAAACCCCAGGGCTTGTATTTGGTTTTGCAGATCTGAAATGATTTGCATGTATTGCCCTTCCCCTGCCACTTTACTGTCTTTCATTTGCTGAATCAAAGCCTCCTTTTCAGAAAGCAGAGTTTCTTTTTCTTCAAAGGCCATTTTTAAGTTTTCTTTCTCAATCAACAAGCCATCAATTTGGTCCTTCAGAGCTAAAATATTATGACTTTGTTGGGACAAGTGTGAAGTTAAAGCAGCTACTTCCTCTGACTTTTTCCTTACTGTACCATGAACTGTTTCCATGTCTGCTTTCAATTTCTCATTTTCTAGAGCTGCTGTTTGTGCTTGGTGCTTTGCTGAAGTCATTTCAGACTGAAAAAATTCACTTTCACGTGATTTCTCACTCAGTAAGTTTGAAAACTCCCCCTTCTCATGCCTAAGTGCCTCCACTTCTTTGCTCAATACCTGCAGCTGACTATTTAACACTGTATTTTCCTGCGTTTTTTCAGAAACTTGCCTCTGAAACTTCTCAAGTTCTGAACCCTGACTTTTCACAGCCAGGTCTTTTTCCTCTACCAGCTGAGAGAACTTTGCTTTTTCATCTCTAAGATTTTTAATTTCACCCTGCAACTCTACAACACAAAGCTTAGTCTCTTCCATTTCCGTACGCAGTGAATCATTTTGAAGGTTTTTCTCTTCTAGAGACCTGTTTGCAGCTTCAAAATCTAAAGTTATGCTTTGAATTTGCTCCTGCAGGAGTAAATTCTCTTCCTTAGTCTGGCTGAGCTCTTGGATTAGGCCACTGCATTCAGATAATTTACTATTTAACAGTTCTTCCTTCTTTATTTCTTCATCTCTACTGCCCTGCAGCTGAGTGAGCAGTGATTGCACTTGTTTGTGCAGTTGTTGGGTCTGGGCCTTGCTCTCAGACAGGAGCTCAGCCAGCACATCACACTCCTTTGTTTTCTCCTGCAGCTGTTCTGCAACTGCACTTTCCTTTTGCTCTGCAGCCACTGAAAGTTGTTCCACCTTTTCTGCCAGAGCATTTTTATCACAGTTCAGTGCCGAGAGAGTTTTTTCGTACTCAGCAGTGCTAACAGATAACTTGTTCTCTGTTTCTGCCACAGCCTGGCTTTTCTTTAACAACTCACACTCTTTTACATCCAGGAGTTTGGACAAACTCTCATTCTGTCTGATTAGCTGCTCCTTCTCTTTTTCCATTGTACCTATACTTGTTTTCAAGTATTCATTTGCTTTTATTTGCTCTGCCAATTTTTCTTGTTTCCCTTCAAGATCTGCCTGTAATTGGTTATTAGCTGAAGCTTTCTCCTCTGTCTCCATTTCCAGTTTGTTAATTTGTTTCTGTATTTCATTTAATTGGTTATTAAGTTCTTTGCAACACATCTCTTTGGCTTTCAGATCTCCAGTTAATTTAAGTTTAGTCTCTTCATTTTGCTGCTCCAAAACCCCAAGTTTCTGCTCTAATGAAATAACAAGCTCTTGCTTCTCTAGTAGCTCTTTTTTAACTGTTTCCTGATGTTCAGTATGTTCTATAAGTTTCTTGGATAACTCAGCCAACTCTTCATCTTTTTTAGCATTTTCCAAAACCAGTTTGTTGTATGAATCTTTCATTGATTTTAACTCATTTTCAAGTGTCTCTGCTTTACTCTCTTTCTCTTTAAGCAAATTGTTCCACTTTTCCTTCAGAGCATCATTTTCCTCCAGCTGAGATTTCAAATACTCGGTTTCTTTTCTTTGTTTATCCTCTGCTTCTTGTAGTTTTTCAGATGATTTACTGATTTGTTCTTTCAGCAAAGCAATCTGTGACTCACACTCTGCAAGTTTGTTATGGTAGGCAACACTGCTGGCTTTGATTTCAGCTCGGAGCTCCTTAATCGTCACGCTGTTCTCTGTGCTTTGTCTCACCAATTCCTCATTCTCTTTGGTTTTAGCCTCATTCTCAACTCTGACTCTCTCCAGCTCTTGCCTCATCGTGTTGCCCTGCTCAGAAAGCACAGAGATCTTCATGCTTGCATCTCCCACATCAGCTGTCTGCACTTCCTTCAGTAATCGAGCCTCCCTCTCAGCCTTTGCCAAAGCCTCCTCCATCTCTCTCATTTCCTCCTCTTTGCACTGCACTTGGTGCTTCAGGACCACAACCTGCTCAGAGTACTCTGCCATGTTCCCTGACAGGGCACACATCTCCCTGTCCTTTTCTGCCAGTGCCTCTTTGAGATTATCAATTTCCCGTTCCCGTTTCTGCAGGTCCTGAATGAGCTGAGACCTCTCCTCTAAATGGCTTGAATTCAGTTTGTCCAGCTCTTCATTTGCCTGCTCCAGATCCAGCTGCATGGACTCCACCACGCTGTCTTGTTTCAAGGTCTAAACAGCAAGGAAATAACGTTACAAGAACACTCCAGACATGCCAGAGGGACAACATTCTGCATGTAGATGGAGTATTTAAAGTAAGCAACCTGCACTCAACTGGAAAGTCACAAGTTTACCACATTATTCTTCAGGCTGTTTTTGCATGCAGAAGGTTCAGTGTATAAAGTTTGAAGCAGCTAATGCTGGAGTTAAGAAATAATCAAATCCAATAGAATAGAACAAAATTGTTCCTTTTATTCAGCGCTGGGAACATGGGGGGGTAACCCCACCAAAGGCATGTTCGATGACACTTTTGTGTTTCCAGGTTTATATACTTAGTGACAACTGAAAACTCTTCCCCAAAGTTAAGCAGGATATTTTAAGTGACTTAACAGCTCTAATGGCTGTTCCGTATTTCTTTTTAACTAAAAAATCTTACAGCTTCAAGCCTCTAACCTAGACAGCTTTTCTGATTTACTTCTTGCTGCTCAGCTTCTAATCTAAACACGCTTTTTGGTTTCTTTCTTAAAGTTCATCTTACAGCTACAGGGTTAAATTCCTCTTTATCTAAAGCCATGCATGGTTAAGATAACTGACACACTTGGGTACAAGCTGAAATCAAAATTTAATATAAAACACCATATGAAAAGGCATAAAATCCATTTTCTTGTGGGGTCCCTGTACCAATCCCCTGGAGCAGCATCCAGCAACACCCCTGGAGCATCACCCAGCAGTGCCGCTGGAGCAGCATCCAGCAGTGCCCCTGGAGCATCACCCAGCAGTGCCCCTGGGGCAGCACCCAGCAGTGCCCTGGAGCATCACCCAGCAGTGCCCCTAGGGCAGGCCCCCTGCGTGCGGGAGGGGCCCGCTGGCAGAGGGGCAGCGAGGGCCGTGCGGGGCTGTTCGGTGGCAGCAGAGCCGGCGTGCCCCGCATCCCCCGGCCCCGCACCGCGCATGCTGCTCACGTCGGCGCCACTGCAGCTTGCGCAGCGGTTACTCGCGTTCATTGACTGCCAGTAACCTCCTTCCCCAGCACGGCGGGGCAGCGGCGCTGGGGGCTGCGGCCAAGGCTTCCCCACCAGCTCCTCCAGCTCTGCCTGGCTTAGGGGAGAAGGGCGACCCTCCCACCGGCACCCTGGTACCCCTCAGCATCTCCTGGGTGGTCCAGCTGCCCGAGGTTTGCCCTCTCCCTCCCTGCAAGGCAAGGCACGCAGCCACTCCCCACCCAGTCTGCCCTGGCAGACCCCACGGCTGTGCCACGGCTCCTCCCGGGATGCGGCCTCAGCATCCCAGATAAACGGGTGGGCATCGATGTCCCCTTGCCCCTCAGTGCCTCAGTTTCCCGAGCTGCACAGCCTGGCTGGGGGCAGGGGCAGAGGCTCCATCCAGCACTCGTGGCTCGCAGGGCACCTCCCTGAGCAGCCCTGTGACCCCTGTCCCTGCTCAGCCCTGCCTGCCTTCGGCTTCTGCAGATCGGCTCCCCCCCCATCTTATCGGGCTGCCTGATTGGCATCCCATTAACTGAGAGCGCTAATTAAAGCAGACTACCACCCACCAGCCGCCATCTGCCTCCCCTCTCCCCTCCCTGAGCTCTCGGCCAGTCACACACAGGAAAGGGAGCCATGACCTCAGCTGGAGAGGAAATCCCCTGCAAACCACACGTTCTCCTTGCCAGGCTCTGAGCTGGGGCACCCCTGGGGTCTCCCGCTCTTGGCACATCCCACACAGCCATCATCCTCCAAACAGCAGTGCTGGGGAAACCCATCCATCCTGGCTGCCCTGGGAGATCTGCCCCATCTCCCCACGCAGGCCTGGCCAGAGGTTTCCATGGAATGTGCTCTGCTTTCCTTTGGCATTGCACAGCAAAGACACACAGCAACTGCTGCGGGACAGGAGCCTTCCCTCCTCCCACGGGCACCCAGCACCAAGAGCCAGACACAGCCCCTGGCACTGGGACAGAGCAGGGTGAGATCATGGCATGCAGAACAGGAGTGGGGTGTCCCTCCCCTGCCCTTCCCCACCCGCCAGCTCCTACCTCTCTTCCTCCACCAGGATCCTTCCCGCACGGAGTAGGACAGGTCGATGAACTCGATGTTGACGGCCGAGCGCTTTGGGAGGTGGGAAAACCTCTGGGCCTCTGTGATGTGGTTCTCCACCTTCTTCAGGTGGGTGGTGAGGAGCGGGGCATCCGGGGGGCTGGCGTGGCACACGGTGTCCTCCAGCGCGATGGACACGCAGGCGGGGTCCATGCCCTTCTCCGCCATCCCTGTGCTCTGTGGGGAGCACACAGGGTCCGGCTGGCAGCAGCTCCCTCTCCCAGGCACTGCAGGCACCAGCCCACAGCCAGTCAGTCCTCTCTGCCCCTTCCCTGCTGGCTCCAGGCCTCACTGCCCGCCCTGCCCTGTGATCCGCCTCCCAGGTGGGTCCAGCACCCACATCTGGATGAAGGATGGAGCCTGCACCGAGGGGCTCAGGGCAAGGAGCAGCTGATGAGCTCCACAGTCAATAATTCATGCACCTCCTGCGGCTGGGGCTGGCCTGGCAGCAGAGCTGGCACAGTGCTCAGCTCTGCCAGCCCCGGGGCTGCTGGGCTCCCTGCCCCAATCCTGCCTGTCACAGGATGGGAGGCGGGAGAGCTGATGCCCTGCCCTATGCCTGGATGTCCCCAAGGGCTCACCAGGAACTACCCCTGCCTGGCCTGGCCTCAGGAAACACAGACATTAAACCCTCAGCAAGCTGACTGTTCCAGCTGGTTGGTTGGACAAAGCCTGCCATGCCTCACCCAGGCTCCTGGAGCAGATCTGGCCTGGATAGACCAGACCCCAACCCAGGGTCCTCACGGGCTTGCTGGGATAGTCTTAACAGACAGGGAGGGCACCCTGGTAGTGACAATCCTTCTCTGCCTCCCTGGGGTCATCGTGTCACCTTCCTGACTCTAACCAGCACAGCCTCAGAGGCCAGGCCAGCACAACTGGGGCCACGATGCTGAGCCCCAGACCTGCCCAAACGTTCTCCTGCCTGCAGTCCTCCCTCAGCGGCTGCAGCACAGCCCAGCTCCTCCTGCCTGCTTGGCTGGGGGCTCTGCGGTGCTGAACCAAGCAGGGTGGGGAGCACACTGAGCCCAGGTCTCAGAGCCTGGGAGGGGGTCGGGGATCCCTAGAGCAGCAGCAAAAGGAGCCCGGGCTGTGCCCAGCACCCACCT
>JAOXXN010000065.1:6490706-6500776 GCA_026770055.1 Myrmophylax atrothorax | reverse complement strand
TTTTAACTAAACAATGTTACAGCTTCAAGCCTCAACCCAGACAGGTTTTCTGATTTATTTCTTACAGCTCAGCCTTTAATCTAAACAAGGTTTTGGGTTATTTCTTAAAGTTCAGCTTACAGGGTTAAATTCCTCTTTGTCTAAAGCTCTGCATGGTTAAGATCACTGACAAACTAAGGTACAAGCTAAAATAAAAAATTAATATAAAATACAAAGTTAGTGCAGTTCTGATTAAAAATTAGTAAAGACCATTATGATTTTATGGAGAAGGGATAAAATCCATTTCCTTGAGGGGTCCCTGAATCATGCTGCTGCTTTTGCTGAGATGTAAACAGGCTGTGACAAAGGAACAAAATATTTCTTCTCTTACTTTACTTTTATGAGTTACCTTTTCCTTCAGCGAAGCAACTTTTTCTGTAAGATCACTGATGAGTGTTTTCTGCTCAGTGTTCTCCACTTCATGCACACTGCACTTCTTTAAGGCTTCATTCAGCTTAGTATTGAAAAGAAAAATTCATGGGATAAAAACAAATAGAATTCTATTAAAATTCTGATGTCACCAGTTAAAATATCAAGTTCACACAACAGTGAAGTTTACACTTTGAAATTTATACATAACAGTAAGTTATCACCCCAATAAAACATAAATACTTTCATTCAAAGCTGTGCTGGGTCTAAAAAATCCTTACAGGAAACTTATGAACTTGAAATGAACAAAACTGTGAAGACACAGCAAAAACCTCCAGACTGGGAAAACAACAATGTTGCTGCTGGGACACAAATAAAAGTTTATGGCTAAAGCTCCTCAGTTCCAATAAATCAAATGCTAACAAGAAATTTAACTTACCTTTTGCTCAGTATGCACAAACTTTTCACCAAGCTCTTTGTTGAGAACATCCTTTTCTTGAAGCAGTTTCCTCAAAGTTTCAATTTGATCCAGTTTTTCTGTTGTGCTCAACAGTTTTTGTTCTTTTTCTCCAAGTGAATTCTCAAGGAAATTATTTCTGTCACTTAATCTAAGAAGAAAATATTTAGACATTTTGAAAACAAAGCTTAAGTTTTCTAGACTTACTAGCCCCAAACTGTTTTCCTAAGAG
The DNA here is from genome assembly GCA_026770055.1 of Myrmophylax atrothorax. Taxonomy (NCBI): domain Eukaryota; kingdom Metazoa; phylum Chordata; class Aves; order Passeriformes; family Thamnophilidae; genus Myrmophylax; species Myrmophylax atrothorax. The sequence continues at coordinate 6,499,679 of JAOXXN010000065.1, read as the reverse complement.
AGCAGTGACTTTTATACTTTCCACTTAAAATTTCAAGGACAAAAATACCACGACTGAAAGCAACTTCCAAGCCCCAAACTAACCTTGATGCACACACAAACAAGAATCAAGCAGCTCTTTTTCAAGTGTTTTAAGAAATGATACTCATTTAAGCTTAAAGCAAAATAAGCTAATCAAAGCCTGGAGTTGTAAAGAACCTTCACTTTACCCTTTCAGCTGCTCGTTGAGGCCAGAGATGAGCAGTTGATGCTTCTCCACATCTCGCAGTTGTTGGCTCCGTAACTGGGTGAGTTGAGTTTGCAAACGTTCGTTCTCATTCTGCAACAAAACAGCAACAAAGAGCCTTCACCATGAAAAGGAACAGCCACACAGCTCTGCTGGGTTTCAAAACACAGGACAAATCTCCTACTCTAGTCAGATCCACTGCACCAACTCAAAATTAAAACCACAAAAAAAAAAAAAGACAAAGAAAGAAAAAAAGTAGTTCAACAGCAACCAAAAAGCAAAAGCAAAACACATCCAGAACCAACAGCAAGTAGGACAAACATGGCAAACTTGTCACCAGTCATGGAAATAAGGTGGCATTTTGGAGGAGGCAGAACACACCTGCTGACCTTCTTCCTCTATACCAAACGTTACCTGTATTGAGAGGCTTTGTTACAAGATTCTCAAGGAATAATTAATGTCTTCCATCTTATAATCATTCATTCTTTTCTATACATATGCAACTCAGCAGATAAAGAACTGTGAGTAATGCACCAAGAGTTTGAGTCAGAGCAGTTGTGTTACTTACTGAAAATAAGGTTCACAAATGATCTCTGTAATTTGTCACTCAGGCAATATTAAAAATAAGCTTTCCTTTGAAAAGAACTTTATTTTGTGGGGCCTTCACCAAATAGTTTTACAATATAAATATATCAAATCAATATCTGGGGTTTAGACTGGTCATATATAGATGTTACATCACTGACTATTTTTCTATACAGTTTCCTTTCTATAAATGTGCTTATAAACATTTACATATAAAATATTAAATACACACATATACGTATAGAAAAGAAACTGGAGGGATATAAGAAGAGGGAGACTTATGCAAGTCATAACAAAAATCTAATTCTGGACCTTCTGGCAAAGGCCTCCACAAAGAATGATGACAATCATGTTGTCTTTCACTGTGTTCCTGAAACAAATTAAAAAAGCTTAATCCTAAATATGTTTCTCCATGTGCTGAACAGAAGCAACAGGCTTCAACTTCAGAGCATAAAATAGTAAGTGTATACTCTCTACCAACAAAATTATGAGTATAAATTAGAGCTTAGCCATTTTTTGTTGCCTGCAAATTGATGATTTTGACTTCCTGTAGGCTATGATTGTAAGAACATGAATTGAGAACAGAATTATTCTCTTGCATCATCAGGTTTACACAACTCCAAAGCTCACCTGAAGAGCCTCCATTCTACCTTGAAGCTGAAATCTGTCTTCCAAATCCTGACAACGCTCTTCCAGAAAAAGGATTTGTTCCTGCAGTTGATTTCTTTCCAGTTCCAGCTCTTCAACTACACTCTGTAAACCTACTCAAGTCCAAGAAGAAAAATTATTTCCAGAAGTCAGGTAAAATTCCTCAAGTCTAGAAATGGTTTCAGCTTCTTATTCATGATTCTCACCAGTGCTGGGCACACTCAGAGCTCACCCATTTCTAGTGGAAATAAATGCCTGAGGCCTTGCATTCTCAAAATTTAGATGGTAAAAGTACCCTTAGCTACTGAAAAAACAAAACAAGAGTTGCAGAGCTCCAGAACTCAAAGAACCTGGCAGGACAATTCTGATAATACTGAGACACAACTATCGTGGCTTAATCAATAGTGTGACTCATGTCACTTTAACCACAAGTTAATCAAGTACTTGCAGGATCAGATCTTAAGTGATTATTAATAAACTGGTGGGTATCAAAATTTCTGAGTCAATTCCATCTTAACAATAAAATGTATTTACAATCTTTACCACTGCTATAAAAACATCAGCATTACAAACTAAGAACTGTTTTTAAATCAAAAGCAAACAACAATGGGATGCAATTTTGGTTTGCAACAGAACTGTAGTATAAACTGGGCACACATTCACAGGAACAAGACTCAACTGAAAAGAACACATGATCTTGGCCCAGAGGAGATTGGATGGGCACCAAGGCTCATCCAATCCGTGTCCAGCCATGCCCAGACTCTGCTCCTGACCCAGAACTAGGCAGTTCATCCAGCACGCACATGCTTGGAAATGAAAGGGGGAAAACACGAGCCAAAAAAATCCAACAAAGATTAGAATACACCACAAATGGGCTGTTAGTTGAATTTGAAAACAAAAGTGGACATGAAATACAGATGCTGTGTGCATGCCTTAATAAACTGTCTAGTGGCTGTCACACCTGCATTAGGTGAACTGTACTCTGGCCACCAACCTCCCATGTTCTCTCCTTCAGCTGAGTCAGTGCTGTCCAAGGTGACATTCAGCTCCTGAAAGCACTCCTTGCCATCCAAGCTGTATTCCTCCTACACACGGAACATGAGAAGGAAGTTGAATTTAAAGAAGGAAGGCAGCAAGGGCAAAACAGTCCTGTTACTAAAAGCATAGTTTCAACTACAAGGCCTAAAACTCAGCATGTGATTCAGGTGTCTAAATGCAAATGTCTGGGATTGCTGGGGACACTGGGGTACCCTGCCCAGCTTCCAGCTATTATTTTCACAAAACTCAAGTCTCACACAGGTTTTTTAAGGTATCTGCCAGCCTTTAAAAACACTCTCAGGCTTCTGAGAGGCCAATGGATAACTATGTTTGGATAGTCCCCTGATTTCTACAGTTACTAGAGTTCTCTGAATACAGGAGGCAACACGAAGTTGTTCTTTCAATGGTGTGTTGATGTGAAAATGACGTAATAATTCTTACAGAATTTTTTTGTGCAAGCTACAGCACAAACTACCTGGAAGTTCACCTGATAGGGACAGATACCAATTACTCAATAAAGCTCCACCAACACATTTGTATCTATTTTATCTCAACCAAAAATGGCCCTAATACAGGAAGCATGCACACAGCTTCAGGCTGTGGAAATTCCTGAGGGAAGACTGTGTGGACTCAAGAATAAAGAGGTGTGATGCCACTGGAATACTCATCTTCTGGCTACCTACACAATCATTTTATTTACCAGCGTTTTTGGTTCCATTGCTGCGCTTTAATATTTTCAAGCCCAAAGCATCACATAAATAACAGCCCTTCCCATCCTTTTATGAACATAATAAATAATCTCTTGCCTCTGCTCACCCACCTGAAGCTTCCTGCTGGTGTGGGAGCCCTTCCTCCGTGGCTGCTGCAGCCTGCCCATTCCTGGAGCTGTGGCCAGTTCCTCCTCCAGCTCCTGCTGCCCTGAGACCATGGCTGGATCGGAGCAGCCAGGAAAGAACCAGTCATCCTCAATCAGTTTTGTGCCACAGGAAAGCAGTTACATTTATATCAGACACTACCACATGAAGAGAGACCAGGGACAGGGTGAAGTAGTCCCTATGGAATGACTGACAGGAACAAGATTAAAGATTAAAATCCACTCTGCCCATTTTGTGATTTCCCTCCAATGTTGATAAGGAGAGCACAAAGGCTGATGAGGATCTCGCTAAGGAGGAGCAAAGTGAAGTCTAACTTCACTTCTGCACCAGCTCTACATGAAGACTTTACACAGGAGAGTGGAAAGGGTGAGGTCATCCCAATACAAAAAAAAAATTCCAATGCTAAATTCCATCTCAATTCAATTTACCAGGTTAAAATATACCTAATTTGCGTGGTAAAAACCACAGCTTTTTCAGCTGGTGACTTAATAATCTGAACAATCACATTGACTTTTATAGAAATGACATGTGTCCCTTTCAACTTGGATTTTAGTCTGAGCTATAAAGTCAGATAATTCCAGGGAGCCACAAGCACATGTTACTCTGCAAACTGGCATCAAACCACCTACCACAAATTAGTAACATCATTCTTTTGAAGACAAACACAGACTCACTGGTAAATAAACACACAACAAACTGAGAATATGAAAGCTTAGGTGTGCATCCTGTTCATGGTTAGAAATGATCTGTCACTTAAAGTACATTCCCATCTGTTTTGTGACACAACAAAACATATTTGGGGGAAGAGCTCAGGAAATGGACATTTCATGCAAAGCAGACAAAACAGAACAGGCAAGGAAAAGAAGGGAAAGCAAAGGAGGCTCCATACTTAAACGGAAATTAATTAGATAATTACAAATTTGGCTTGCAGTTTAACCACAGCAATCCACAGTTGTGCTCACAGCATGCAAAATCCAGAGAACTTATGTTGAGGCATCTGGGAAACTATTTGGAGATTCAGCCTTACTGGGAATGCTCTCCTTTCAATTGAGTTGTCCAAGGATTACTTACACCACAGATTTCAGTACCACACCATTCTCTAACACCTGCCAGATTTAAGTTCTTCCTGTAATGTTTTTAAAATTCCACACCTAATGTGTTGTCAGAAAAGATGAGTGGAGAAAAGTTGAAGAAAAAAAATAATGCTCCTTTTAAAGTGGGGTTGATAAATTGGATTATACTTCTGATTTCAATTACACTTTGGCTCCTTGCACTGTTAATTTATCAGCATTTGCTTTACACATCTTTGTTTATTTTCTAGGTTCTACAATGTTTTTTATCTTTATATATACCTTTTCAAAACGAAAAAATTGCCAAGTTTTGATCCCAGGCCTTAAAGCTGGGTTTACAAGAGCTGCCAGTGAAACGGTTCAAGGAACAAACATTATTCCAGGTAATAATTTAACCCCTTCTTTGACACTGTCATTTGGAACCGAAAATATTTAGGCTTCTAAGCCTTTGATAATGAAGAAAACAAAACTACTGTTGTTACATGAAAAATGAAAGGCTAGAAATGGAAGCTTTAGAATGATTTAGAACACTTAGAGAAGTGTTAAAACACTTCCAGTTAAACTAAGCATTGCTTTAACAACAATTAGTAAGTAAATACATTTTCTCATGTTTTACAGAAGCTTAGGGAGCTTTTCAATTGCAGTGATATAAAAAAAACCTGGAAAACTTCCCAGTGAACCTTTAAGTTTTGCAGCTCCCCAAAGAGACAATTGTCATATGTGGGAATTTGTCAGTGGGATGACATTGCTTCAATTATTGGTAACTAATATTAACCACCCAGTTCTGCAGGTTATGGGATGGAGTGTAACTGTGTGGAGTTTTTCTTAAATATTCCTGGATTTCAAGGGCTACTAAAAACATTGAAGTGATTTTCTTTCTTAGTCACAACCACTTGTGGCAAGCCAAGAAATTTAACATGGATTGTAATACATAAATATGGAGTCTGCTGTTCCCCCCCAAAGGAAAATGGAGATAGTTTGGTTAATCCAAAGGAAGAAACAGACACTGCAAGGCAGGAGAAACTCAAGGTAAAACCCAGCACTTGTTACACACGTTGCTAAGAACCACAATGGCAAATTTTATAAGGCACTGCTGGCGATTTTCTCCAAAAAAAAGGCAAAAGCAGGAGAAATCAGCAGCAGTACCTTACAATTGCCATTGCTGCAGGAACCTGCATGCACAAAACTGATGGGAAACTGCTGTCCCTGGCTGCCCAAATCGCAGCAGAGGGAGGGAGTGGAGGGGGAAGGGGCGCTCAGGGCTCACCAGGAACGGCAGGAAAAAAAGAAACACAGAGGTCATGCTCACCCCAAGGGGGAAAAATGCAAAATTCAACCTAGACTGAGGCAGAGGAAATTTTACAACTGTTATCAGTGTTGCATGTGGCTCTGGAGGCATGACAGGGAACAGGCAGGTTTAATGAATTGATATTATCCTTTCAGTCCCAAAGCATTATGTGACAAAATCCCTCAGAAAGAAGGGCCGTGATCCTGAAAACATTTCTGTGCTTACACACCAAACTTCAATTATTTGCCACTTCCATGATCAATTTGCAATTAAAAGGAGAAGGCTCAAATTAACTAACTGGAATAATTATGATGGCAGGCCTCGTGCATTAAAATATGCCATTAATCCCCACACAGTTAACTCAGAGGACAAAAATTATAATTTAGTAGCAGATAGCACGGAAAAGGCAGTAAAAACTCTCTGAAAATTAACCAGACTTTTATAAGTTTTAATAGAAGCTGCTTCAGTTTCTCATCACCTGATTAATTAATAATTTAGAAAACCATAAAAGCTGACATTATGCGGAATGTGATTTTCTATAGGTAATATATTTTCAACCAGCTCCAAGCCAGAGCCAGTTAAAATTAGTCAGCTGGTCTAGACAAGGGACACTCACTAACAGATTACTGAATATTCTAAATATAATTAGGGAGGAATTTCTTAAAGAGAAACTCCATCTCAAGCACAGTTTGCTAAAGTGCCCCACACCTTCAGCAGCTGTTCTAGGGAGGCAGCTTCAGTATTTCAATAGGAAGGGTTTTATTAAAGCTTGTTTTGTATTTTTTATCATTTATCATACGCAGACAATAAGCTTTTGAAGTCAGTTCAACGAGTCTTACAGAGCAGCAGCTGAGATGGGGAAACAGAACAAGCACATCTACTCATAAAAATGATGCAAAAAAAAAAAGATGAGTGTATGGAAAACAAACTCAAGGAAGGAAGAAAAAAGCAGAAATTGCCAATTTAAGCAATTTCACTAACTATACAAATTACATGACTACAGAAACGAGCCGTAGTGGTGTGCTATCAATTCAGTCTGAAGCACAACAGACACACACAGAGATACGTAACAAGATATTATTATTGTACTGTAAATAAACAATTCACCTTCTCTCTCCTCCTCAATCTGAGCCATCCTCAAGGCCATGGCAGACTTCTCTTCTCTGACTTGCTCCCGGGACTCCTCTGACTCCGGGACACTCTCCTGCCATTCCAGGAGCTGACTCTGCAACTCATCCACACTACCTGATTCACTGGCCTAACGAGAGAAATTGGGCCTTAAAACACATTTACTAAACCACACTGCCAATGGGAAGAACATTTGAAATTGGCAAACCATTATAATTCATCACTTTGCAAAAATAAAAACCTTTGAAAGTGGTAATTGCTACCCCAGATCGTGTGAAAAATGAGCCCCAGCAACTTCATGAAGTATCAGGAAGGTTTTGCCTACAAAATAACAGCCACACTTTGGTGACTCATGTTAACCAAATAAACAGTAATCAGCTTGAAAAAATGTAATTGAAGGTACGTGGCAAAGGAGGTAGAAATTAATCTTCTTAAGTAGTTCAAAAGCTGTCACCTTGTTATCCAACTGAACAGCTACTGACACCGACAATCCCACCTATGACTACACTGAGTCTCAGCTCCAAAATCCAGCTGACACTGATTTTCAAACTCTGATTAGCCCCATTAATCAGTAACTGATAGAAATCAATTTGCAAGTTAACCTGGGAAGCTGCTCTTTTGGTAACTTGGTCAAGATCAGCCTGCAGCTTCCTCTGCTGCTCTTCATACACCTCCAGCTTTTTCAGCAGCTCATCTACAAAAACATGATAAATTCGGTTCATCAGGACAGACCTCTAGCAGGAAGATGAAGAAAAATTGAAAAGAAATATTCAAAATGAAAGTTCAGAGCACATGTAATATTAGTAACAGAACCCTACTTTAAAATACCTGAGGTTTTAAGCTAAAACTCCCTCTCAAATCTTTAATAATTTCTTAGTTTACCTGCAACTCACAGCTCTTAAACGTTTATTGTATACATGCTGATAAATATTCTAGGTATATTTGGTCTCACTTGTCCTCCTAAGGTGCCTCTTCCTGGAAAGTTTGCACCTCTTCTGCCTAAACCTAAAAGCAACAAGAACTATGCACAGGCAGATTTAGAGAAGGAAAAGTGAGCTGGAACTCTTACTCAAACACTCTCTGCTACTGTTTACATCTGCATGAAGTTACTTCAGAAAATGTTTAAAAAAAAAATTCATTTGTCTCTACTTTGAATCATCTGCAAAAGGAAAAGATCTTCTTTTACCATTGTGAGCTCTGATTTCATGTAAGCATTGCAGCTTTGACTGTAGCTCTTCATTTTCAGCTTCTAATTCTGAGACACGATGGTTTAAGGCAGACACATCATTATTCTTTGAGGAAAACTAAAAGATAAAACAGTTGTGGGGTTCAATGCAGCAAAAAAACAGCAAAGTCAATGCAACCTTTTTTCTTCCCTTGTTTTTTAATAAAACTTAGAATAGCTGTTTTTCTAATATTTAAAGTGCAATAAAGTAGCTCATCTCCAGGAAGTTTTCTCCTGAGTGCTGTTAATACCAGCTTGTATTATTTTTGTTTAAACTTCATATTGCATCAAACTTTTTGTCCATTCCATATTTATACATTAATTCATCTACAAAGATACTTTGAGTAAATTATTTTAACATTCTATTTATCCCACATCTCACTTTTCTTCACTCAAATCTATAAGCACAGGAGTTTAAGAAAGACAGAGTATTGAACCAAGTTACACATACATTTTTCAGTTCATCCTCCAGCTGTTTGATTCTTGATTTAGACCAGGCCTTCATTTTCAGAAACTTGGCTTCAGATTTGCTGGCCTCTTCTGTTTTCAGTTTCACTTGCACTAAGAACCAAGCAGCAAATGTTATTTAAAACTGCAGAAAGAATATTAATACAAGCCCCGTGTTAATTCCTTTAGCAACTGGAACTTAAGATACTTGCAGAAGAGAATGGCATTTACAGAAAAACATAATAATTAGAAATGTAGTGAGAAATTTACAGTTCATGAGATTATCTTGGTGATCTTCCAACCCTCATTATTACAGCACTTGATCAAAGATACTCTAAGAGGGGTGGCAATAATATTCCACTAAATTTCATAGAATCATAGAATCGATTGGGTTGGAAAAGACCTCCAAGATCATCAAGTCCAACCCTTGGTCCAACTCCAGTC
>JAOXXN010000065.1:6442240-6452488 GCA_026770055.1 Myrmophylax atrothorax | reverse complement strand
CTTCAGCCCTCAGCCCCAGCCCTTGGATGACGGCCCTCAACACTCAGCCCTCAGCCGCAGCTCCCGGCCCTCGGAACTCGGCCCTGCGACCCGGCGGGCTCAATGCTCCCCGCCTGGGCTGTGGGGCTCTGGGACGGGCAGACCCCCAGGGCCGCCTCGGTGGCTAAACGTGCCCTAAAATCAGACAGTCCTGGAATGGTGAGGGGTTGAAAAGGACTTTAAAGATCGTCCTGCCCTTTGCCATGGGCAGGGACACCTTCCACCAGCCCAGGGTGCTCCAAGCCTCATCCAGCCTGGCCTTGGACACTTCCAGGGATGGGGCAGCCACAGCTGCTCTGGGCACCTGTGCCAGGGCCTGCCCACCCTCGCAGGGAAGAATTTCTCCCTAACACGTAACCTGAATTTCCTCTCTTTCAATTTGTGCCCCATCGCTACAGTTTCTGACAATGAGTCCCGCCCTGGCTGTTCCACAGGTCCCCTTCAGGTACTGGGAAGGTGCTCTGAGGTCTCCACGTGAACTTCTCCGGGATGAACATCCTGACCTTTCTTTGCCCACTTCCATAGGGAAGGTGCTCCAGTCCTCTTATCAGCATCATGGCTTTCTCTGGGCTTGCCCCAACAGTTCCATGTCCCTCTTATGTTGAGGACACCTGAACTGGACACCATTCTCCAGGTCGGATGTCACAAAAGCAGAAGGGGAAAATCCACTTCTTTGCCCTTTAGATGCAGCCCAGGATCCCACTGGCTTTCCAAGCAGCAAGCACACACTGCCAGACCTTGTGCTTGGTTCTGCTGAACCCTGGCCCGTGGGGATGCTGGGCTCAGACAGAACTGCTGGGCTCAGACAGAACTGCTGGGCTCAGGCAGAGCTGCTGCCCCATGGGGAGCTGAGGCCACCAGGCTTGGGTGGGAGCTGAGGCCACCAGGCTTGGGTGGGCTCTGCCCTGGTGCTGCTCAGCCCTTGCTGGCTGTGCCTGCCTGCAAGCCCTGGCCAGGTGTCTCCATGTCCTTGAGCATCCCAGATGGTGTCTGGCTCCTGTGGTTTGGGGACTGGCAGGAGCCCAGCTTGCCAGTCTGGGGTTTAACACGTGCACACAAAGCTGTGCTTTCCCTCTAATGAATATTAAGAGATCAAGTGCCTTAATTTGCTTTCCTGAAACAGAAAAGTTTGTTCAACCGAGTAGTTGGACCACCAAATTTTCATGTGAATATATTGTAGGATCAGGCCATGGAGAACCCTGAAAGCTGAGGGGGCACTGACTGCTTCCAACAAGAGATTGTTTGCAATTGCTTTGAAGCTTTCTGTTTACCGAAGGGACAAGAATTAATAGAGGGAATTGGGATTGTGCACCTAGGAGAAGTTAAGAGCCTCTTCCAGTGCCTCATGGGGCTCCAAGAGAGCTGGAGAGGGACTTTGGACAAGGGCCTGGAGTGACAGGACAAGGGGAAATGTCTTCAAACAAAAAAAGTGTTGCATCTTGAGGGTATATGTGGGATCACATTTTATATGAAAAATCTCACATGATGTGCGACAGCTGCAGCAAAAATAGAAACTGCTCTTTTTGTGTCCCTCACTTTTAGTGAGTTTGTTCTGATTTGAGAGAAAGAATTGTTTCTACTGCATGATTTAACTCTACTGATCCTTCTTCTCTCTCTTCTTTTTCAGGTATCAGTGGGATGTTAATGGAACTGTTCATTATCCTAGCAACATCGCTCAAATAAGAAGTGGAAAAGAACAAGCTGCTGGGTTTAATTGTATCATTGTACAGTTCCCTGTAGAGAAGAAAGTGCAACAGTAAAGGTATATTTAAAGTGTTACTAAAATGCTACTAATTGTGTTTGTCCTTGGGTTTTTGGTCTAGGAAGATCTAAGAGTGCAGAGCCAATAGAAGGTCCAGAATTCTTTATTTCCGTCACGTTTTGCCAGAAGATTGATCCAAGGCCTGGAGAGTTTTGCTTCTAGTACTTGCATAGATATGAGGTGTTACTGAAGGGTTTAGCATTTTACTTCCCTAAAGGATCTCCTAAAAACTGCAAAAAAACACATAGTAAAAGGGAAATGTCTGTTCCTGAGACTGAAAATTAACTAAACCCAACCAACGAAACAAACCCCACAAAACCAAAAGGAAACATAAACCCACTTAAAACTGTAGTATTTTGACATTGCACCCACAGCAGCCTCTGCACTCTCTGTCCAATAACTGACAGCTGCACAAACTGACACCAGTAAGTTATCATGGAATTTTTCCAGCTCAGTCGAGACAATAAAGTTCTTTTCTACTTTAATAATGGAGTCTAATTTTTCTTCCATTATCACCAGTCATGGAGCCCAAATGGCCAAATAGATCAGAGGTGCTCCTCAGGCTGAAAATTTCTCAGATTGCTTCATGCATTCCATGTTTAATCTTTGAAGGATGATGAGGCTTTTAGCATCCTTCATTTATTTTTACTTACTGCAAATCTAGTGAAATGACACACTAGGGATCTTCAGCACCGGGTGCTGAGTGCCTCTTGAAATACAACTAATGGGCTAAGGTTTCTGGTCAGGGAATGATCTGCTTTTCACAAGATCAGCTTCTTGGTGCTCTAAATGGACAATAATAAATGGGCAAAACTGAGACTTTGAGGGGAGTAGACAGCTTGGGAAATTGGTAGGAAGAAAGAAGCTGAGGTCCAGAAAATTTGTATTGTTATTATACTGTTATTATTGGGTTTGTTCTTTACTGTGGCAAAGATGCAATAAGGTCAGGCCTTCATTGGAACAACGAGGCAGTGACCTTTGCCTGGAAATCTGATCATCTCAAATTAACCAGAACACAATGAGTGACTATAATAAAGAGCACAGAAGGAGTAAGGGAAGAAAATTAAAAATGGGAGCTGGAGGATCATGCAGTGAATCACATAAACACAGTTCAGCAGTCCCTTGAGAAGGGTCTAAAATATTTATGTATGTTTGGAGAGTTTGAAATGCCACTTAGAGAGGAATGTTGATAGACTGGGCATTTTTCTTCAGATGAAAGATTCACTGTTAACACAAACTGGCATAGCCAAGTTTTATTCTGTCCCAAGGTTGCTTAGCTTGCAGTTGGTTTACTTTTCATATTAAGCTCTTTCGCATAAATAAGATAGAAAATACCACTAAAAATGGAAACACTAACCTGTGGAAGTATAAAAAATAAAGTTTATTTCCTTTACAGAGCATGGATGGCGTAGAAAAGCATGATTCTTGCCTCCAAGAGCTAACACATGAAACCAAGCAGATATTGTGTCAGAGGTGGATATTCAGAGGTGTCTCAGCACAGGTGAGTGGTACCTGTGCTCAGGTTTTGTATGTCCACAGTTGTGTGTGCTGGATTTACACTGGCAGAGACTGGCACTGACAATGTCCACAGGAGCCCAAGAGTGCTAGTTTCAATCTTAACTTGGTCTGAAAAGGCAGCAGTAAAGCCTCAGGAATATTTATAATTTCATGTGCTTTCAGTGTTTTCACTGTGGGTGGTTCCTGATGCCATGACACGATTCACCATCCAAGGACTGTGTGAAAAACCCCACCAAAAGCAAGGGTTGCAGGAGTATTTCATGATCCTTTGGAAAGTGCTGAGCCCCTGGTTGTTTTGTGTAGGAGCTCAGAAGGTCTTTCTGTACCTGAGGAACATGGAGAATAATGAGAAGAAAACTGCTGCTGTAGAGCATTTCCTGAACTAAAAAACCCCATCTGTATGAACCTGATAGCAGCTCACTTTTCAGCTCCACAGTCTTTCTAATTTAGGTCATTAGCTGAGACTGTTGATGAGCTGGGCAGTCACACGTGGCTGCAGTGGTGGCGTGTTTTGGCTACCAACACCTGAACCCAGAGCACATTCATCAGAGGACAACAAATGCCTGAAGTGCTGAGCTGGGTTTGAAGAGTCAGCACACACACAAAAGCCTCCAGAAGCCCTTTGCTTTTCCCTTAGTCATCCATTCCCACCAAAAGCTTCCCTTTTGAAGCTTCCAGGAAGCCTGATGTGACCTTTGGTCGTCCTTTTGGTCACAGCTCTTATCTGTGTAGTGCAGACCCTCCTCCCTCTGCTTGTCCTGCTCAAAAACAGCTATTATGGGATAAACAAACCGTATTTGCTGGTGCACGTTCTTAGTTCCCTTATCAGCTGAACAACACACTTCTCCTGCATGTTGGGTCAAACTGGCTGCTGGCCCAGCTCCAAGAATTCCAGGGCAACTTCATCACAGCTTGTTTGGCACTTGCTCACAGCTATGGACTGCAAAAAATCACAACAACGTGGGGATGGAGCTGACTGACAGGTTCCTGGTGCTGCAAAGCATCTTTAGGTTGATGGTTGCAGGTCTTAGGTCTTTTTTTAGGAGATGTAGCCATGATAAGCACTGGTTTAGGTAGCTGTCAAGATGCTTCAGGATATGGTCAGACTGAAGATTGTGTCTTATTGAAGAAGAATTTCAGTTTTATTGTGATTGTCTCTTTAAAATATAAATAAATAAATAAAGCATCTGACTCTCAAAACCGTTCACAGCTGTTCTGAAATACATTGGTGGAGTTGTCTGAGATGAGACACACATCTGAGGAGAGGGGAAAACCAAATCCCTGGGAGCTTTTACCAACTCAGCTAAGAAGTTGCAGCCCTGAAGAGGGTTTCCTCTGGAATCACATGAAACTTGGCTGGCACAGAGCTACTGGACTAAAAAGAAGAGTTAGTTCTCTTGGGTCACACTTTAAAAGGTTATTCCTTCCTCAACACCACAAAGCAACAGCTTTCCATCGCTCTAGTCACTCCTGTTCCAGCATTCCTTGTTGCTCCCCCTCCAAATCCAGCGCCTCCACAGAAATCAACCTTCTTGCAGTCCATTCACCCCTGGTTACAGGCTTTGCTGTCTTACATCAACCTGTAAATGTAACCAGACAGCCAGACAGAGAGCAGAGGTGATCACAGAGCACTTGGCAAAAGGTGTGTTCAATTTTTTCATTAAAAAAAGAAAAATGTCTACCCTGAAAATCTTTTTTAAAAAATCTGATTTTTTTCATGCATTATCTGCTTGTCACCCTGCAAAAAATTTAAATATCTGCAAATTAACTTTTTAATGGAGAAACAGTTAAACAGGGGCCTTTTGTTCATCCCTTTGCTGTTGGTGAAGAACACAGATACGAGAGCTTCAGGAATTGCCTGTGTAATGCTGCAGAGAGCAAAATGATGGGCCAATCTCTTGTTTGAAGACTAAAAGATGTCACCAAATGTGTTTATTTTAGCAGAAGTTCATGGCTTTTTACCACCTATGTCTAAATGTCCACACAGAGCCTGTTGAGTAATTCATGCTTGAAAATGGAACATGGTGTATACTCCTGTAAACTCTGTTTAATTAACCATCAGAGATCTGCTGATTTATTAGGAACCTTTCTGAGATGTGCCTTCTCATTAGCCTGGTACAAAGCAACCCACAGCAGGAGGGAACAAGTTGCTTCAAACACGGTTCAACTTTTAGCCAGTTTAATCTTCATCCCATTGACAGACTTCTGACCCTTATTTTAATTACAGTTCCTTAAATGTTTTGTGATATCATATCTCAATCTCTCTGTTCTATGTCTTTTTGTGTTTTTTTTAGTTGTTGTTGGACAGAGGAATAGATAATTTTTTCCAGTGTCCATTAAAATTCCCTTTGCCTGCAGTGCAGTATATGCTCCATAAAAAGAGATGAACCTGCTGCAAGTGAAATAAGCTGATGCTGCACTGTCTTTTCAGAGCAACAAAAATCTTTATAGATTATTTCCCCAAGTGCCATGAATCTCCTTCAAAGCCTTAAGCCACTGATATCAATTAATAAACTTAATAGTCTCATTTCCAATTCGCATTCGGGCCACACAGGGCGGATGCTCGCCCTGGCAAATGCTGGAAAGCTTTGCCTGTCAGAGATAAAATGTTACCTTGTGTGTTGATAGGGGTGTTGGGGGGGGTGATTCAGGAGCAGAAAGACCTGGTAAAGTGCAGCACCTGAGGCCTTCTTGTTTTTAGAATTTACAGTCTGGGGCTGGCAGTCGTATAAATGAGTGATGCTCTCTGATGTTCTCTTCCAGGCTGGCTACAAAATTGGCAGGGAGTCTTGGGTTTTGTGCTGATGTGTCCAGAATTCAAATAATTTGATTCTTGGGTATAATGACAATTGGAGGCAGAGTATTACCTTGAGAAAAGAGAGGGGAGAGGCAGCTTCTGGATCCTGTATTGAATTAACAACCGATTCCCATTTACTCTCTCCGCTGAAAACTCTATTATGCAGGGCTCTTATTGCCCTTATTCAAGGGCAGGGAATTAAAAAAGTGATATGGATGGTAATGCTCCCATCCTCCTACCATGACATTGAATAATGGGGACAAAGAAGGGAAATCTTGACGGATGATACGCCCTTTAAAATACTGCTGAGAGTGAAAACACAGGGAGGACAGTGTATTTGAGCATCAGTGATGAAGTCACATTCAGATTTTTGTGCTTTTTGCTTACGAGTTTGAATCATCTTTGCTTTTATTTTCTCTGTTGGTTTTGGAACATTTTATCTTGTTATTCCAGGAGATAATCCTTACTGTAAGGAACATAATTGAGATGAGGACAGAGGTGAAGCGTTGGGTACACTAGTTGCAGGGGAAATCTGCTCTCTTTTCTCCTGGATTTGAACAGCAAGAGTTGGGAATCTGGCAGGGAAAAGTCCACCAACAGAGTGGTTTAATTATACAGGTAGAACAATAATCTGCTCAAGTGGAGGCTCTTCTTTCCAGCTCAGCCTAAGCTCTTTCTGAAGTTACATAGACTGGATCACACTGGTGGCCTTAAAACAAAGTAAGGACACCCTGCAGCATCCTTCCTTTACAAATACATTCATTTAGGTTAAAAAATGTATTTTCCTGTGTAAACCACACCTCACACAAAATGAGTGTGTTTGCATGAGGAAATTTTAATAATGTGACAATGTCTCTGTTCCACAAGTGGCTCATTGAGAAACAGAATATTTAACACCTTGCCAAAAGTCACTCAGGGAATACTTTCTGAGGTGAGAACAACACATGGATCTTGGTCTAGTTAGTGCAAAACCACAGAGCTCCCTGAACTGTGGACACCCTTACCTGGTCTCAGCCCAGATGTTAACAGGCCCCTTACAGTAAATTTTCCACCAAACCTCTCTGTGAGGTGGAATCATGACAATCAGCTCTGCAGCATGACCTAGGGGAGGGGTAAAAATGACGCTGGGAAGGGTTTAGGGAAGAAGTGTCAAAACTCTTACCTGTACCAATGCCTGTTGCCTCTGACCAAACCAGTGCTGTTATGTTGGTGTAACTCTGATTTTAGAGTCAATGACACCATCCTGCTGCAGGAGAGGAACATGCAGCTCCAAACCTCTGAGGAGCCAAAACCACAGCTTGCTTTGTCAGAGGGGAGCTCATTTTACCTCCCAGTGCCCCTCACCGACCAGGACTATGAGCAGATGCCAACCTGTCATCCCAAACATCTGGTGCTCATTCAGAGCCCCTGGGAAGGAGCTGAATCCCACTCTCCCCAGCATGGCAAGGACATGGCAGGCATGGTGACCTGGAAAGCTTTAAAGGCATCTGCCATGAACCCCTGTACAGACCTGGAGCACCACTGTGCACCTCAGTCAGCATCCTGGGTACACCCACCATGCCACGTTAATTAATTAATTAAGACTTTGTTTCTAGTGAATGAAGAGAGCTGATGGCTGCCTTTCCCTTGTGCTTTCCTCTGGAGGCAGGAATTTAGGGGAGTCCTAACCAGCTGCCTGTGGCCTCCAGAGGTCAGCACATCACCAGAGAAGAGCCGAATCACAGCGCCCTCAAACTGTACTTTCAAACGTGATCTCATTAGGTCTGGTTTCCACTTTGACTGGTAATGAGATTAAAAGGCTTTTCCCCCAATGCCCGTTGTGACAACAAAAGCAAGAAAAGGCAAACGAGCTCTCAGAATATCCATTGTCAAATGGGAAATGTTGTCGCTGATCTGTGCTGCCACTTGGATGGGCAATCCCTTAGGTGACAAATTTACTGAAAACAATCAAATTGATATCCTAGGCTTAGTTCTATTCCTGATGTGGGGCATGGACAAGTCAAGAGTTTTCTGAGTGGATGGCACTTGTTTAGCCGTGTGAAAAGCTTTAATTTTTAGTGTATTTGAACACAACTTGCAGTTCTAGTGATACCTATCTCTGAAAGGGTAACATAGAAGCACAAAACAGAGAGAGATGGGAAACAGAGATTATCAAAGGCATGAAAGAGCACTGATGTGAGAAGGAACTTTGAGTATTCATCTCATTAAAAAACGAGTTGGAGGGAATATGCTATCATAGAACCATAGAATGCTTTGGGTTGGAAGGGGCCTTAGAGACCACCCAGCTCCAAACCCCTGCCATGGGCAGGGACACCTTCCACTAGATCATCACACTCCAGGTCTGGCCTTTGAGGCCAAAAAGTCTTTAAAGTCAAGAATATTGGGAAAAAGGTGGTAGGAAATGACTGTTCACTCTCTCTCATGGTGATCCACCAAGGCAACAGGCTTTGAAATAAACTCAGCATAGAATTAAATGGTGAAAATAGTTCCTTTGGATTTTTATTGAGGGTCACCAGCCTCACAACATCCTCATAACCACCAAAGAGCCTCTACAGCACAATCTAGTTTCTTAGCATGAAGAGCTCCACGGGATTTACTGAGACCTCAGTGTTCTCACATTGCTGCTTTGAAATGCAGCCTGAAGTGGATCCAGCTGTTGGCAAAGTATACAAACCCTCCTACAAAATATAAAATTAATAATACAAACAAAACAATCCAGTCCAGCTAAAAAGAATAACAACACTCAAATCTTCCATGATTTTTATTAAGCTGCAGAGTCTTACTACACACAACAAATATTTTATCGATATAATCTAAGTTAATAAAATAGTTGAACAACTCTTTAGATTTATATTTGTATAGAAATGATCTGGGGAACACCTCATCTTGAAAGCGGTGCCTGAAAACAACTATTCAGGCAGGATTTTTTAAAAGAAGAGTTTGGGACTAGAGGATGCACTGTTCATTCCCAAAGGGGAAAAAAAAAATCCATGCAAAAATAACCCCCACCCCCTTCCTGCTTTCTCTCCCACCCAAAGCATAAGGTCATATGGAATGACCACAGCAGGGGTGGCTCTTCCAGTATTCCTCCTCACATCCCCTTTGGGAGCTGAAGTCTAAACTCGATAATTAAAACAAGACAAAGAAAATTCAATTGCACAATCCTAGTCTGCAGGTGACAATGTCATAACATCTCTTTACAGAAGTCCCTACTCTTTTCCAGCTGGGAGAACCGGTCCTGGTGTGCTGTTTGTCCCCGTGGCCAATGTCAGTTCCTGTCCGTGTGGTTAACGCAAGTCAGCCTATCTACTATTGCTTTGCTCTCCCTCCTTCACCTACGTGTACTTTATATCCTACGTGGCACTGCCTGCCCGGGGCCGGCTCCGTGGTGTGTCCCCCCATTGTCAGTCCCCCAGCCCCAGTGCTGGTGCCCTCCCTGCAGCCGGGCACCAGCGCTGCCCACGAGGCGTGTGGCACAGACCAGGCAGCGCATCCTCGCTAGATCATCCCGTTGAGCTTAGTCCACTCGTAGATGTCCTGCTCGCACACTATGTCCGAGTTGATGAGGAGGTACCTGTCCCCAACACAGAAGTGCTTCTGGCAGGCAGCGCACTTGAAGCACTCCAGGTGGTACACCTTGTCCTTCACCCTCATGGTCATCTCGTAGGCACGGATGCGCTTGTCGCAGGAGGCGCAGAGCCCGTCCTGGCCGAAGAGCCTGCAACGACACGGCAGGGAAGGGAGCAGAACTCCTTGGTGGGGAGGTGGGACAAGCCACAGCAAACCCAGGATACAGCATTGAGTCAGAAAGACTCAGGAAAGACACGGATTTGCAACACCAAAAATTGAACCAGGAAATCCAAGGTTCTCACCTCTTTTCAGTATCATGGAATCATGGAATGGTTTGGCTTGGAAGGAACTTTAAAGTCCATCCAGTTCCACTCCCTCTGCTACAGGCAGAGACATACTCCAATAGAACAGGTTGCTCCAACCTGGCCTTGGACACTTCCAGGGATGGGACAGCCACAGCTTCTCTGGGCACACTGTGGCAGGGCCTGCCCACCCTCATGGGGGACAATTTCTACCCAATATCCCACCTAAATCTGCTCAAATCCATCAATAGAATTGACTT
>JAOXXN010000065.1:6413363-6428360 GCA_026770055.1 Myrmophylax atrothorax | reverse complement strand
GTCAGCAGCTGCTGTTCCCTGAGTGTCACACATGGCAAGAGGAGCTTGATAGATCTGCTGGTGGGGGGGATTTTGGTTCTGCTGGTCTTGAGAGCAGGGCAGGTGCAGGGATGTAAATGTGCTGGGTATTCTGTTACCTGTTGTTGGTGTTACTCTTCACTATTTGAATTTTGGTTCAGGAGGGCTGTATTAGGTGGCAGTAAGAGCAGAGATGTTTTTCTGCAGTGGACAGTACAGTGATTGTGTGAGTGACCCATGTTTGATCCCTGTCAGGCTTCAGGATCTGTGTTCTTCTGTCCCTTGGCCACTAGTGACCTGCTGAGCAGGGTGTTCTCATAGTTACGGCAGTCACTGTGCTCTTTCATCCCAGAGTCTTGGAGCTGCAAAGTTCAGCTGAGAGGATGGAAAAATGCTGTTCATTTTGATCCTCAACAGGCATTCAAATCTCTATTAGATTTTCCCATGGTAATGTCTTAAGTGAGGAACCACATAGTGGTGTAGGTGAGGAGGCAGTGATAGGACAGCTGAATGTTTTTCTTCCAGGGTTGAGTTAAAACATACACAGGAACAAGGTAGAAATCATCACGAGTCCTTGTGCAAGGGCTCCAATCTCATCTACTGGCACTATGAGAGGTTTTAGGGATGGGACCGTGCTGGGTTCCTCCCTCACCTAAATACCCTCAAGCTTACCAATTTCTGTCCTGAAAAGTGTGAGGTTTTCAACATGAAAAGTGTGTTAAGCTCTGTAGGGCAACGAGTGCCCTTGGACTCTAATTAGTACAGGACCTTGCACACTGGATCTTACACTTCAGGACCACAGGTAGCAGGGTGATCTCAGCTGATGTTTTTGTGTAACAAGAAAAACTTGAAATCACAGCAAGTAGCTCTATGGCTACCAGAAATGAACCACCAGTAATTTCCCTTCAGAATAATGATGCCTTTTTTTTCTGGGGGAGAGAACCGCTATCACTGTGTTATGTGAATATTCATATCACATGCTCTTTTTGCATGTTTTTGTGACGGCCCTTGTACATTGGTGGAAAATAAGAGAGCAAAACTCATGGCTTGATATAAATGCAGAGAGATGACTCACCAATTACTGTCATGGACGAAACAGACTCAACTTGGAAAACTGACTTGAATTTATTGCCACTTGAAAAGTGAGTAGAGTGAGGAGAAACAAAGACTAAACTGGTACCTGCTGCTTCAACCTCCCATTCATCCCAGGCTCAGCTTCTCTCTTTCATTCCCAGATCCTCTACCTTCTCCCCTACAGCAGTGTAGGGGAACAGACAATGGGGTTTGCAGTCAGACCATAAACAGCTGTCTCCACTCCTTCTGCCTCACAAGCTTTTCTCCTGCCCCAGTGTGGGTCTGTGCCATGGGCTACAGTCCTTCAGGATACACTCTAGTGTGCTGTGGGGTTATCTCAAGCTCCCCCAAGGACTTTTGTGGGCTGCAGATGGGCAGATGCCTCACCATGGTACTCTCCATGGCCTGCAAGGGAATGTCTTCACCCGCACATGGAGCAATCCCTCCTTGTCCTTCCCTGGCCCTGTTTGCTGCAGGACTGTTTCTCACATTATTCTACACTCCTCCCTGCTGGGCCATCTTTATTCTCTTAAATATATTTTCCCAGAGGAGCCATGACGATCACTGGTGGGCTGAGGTGGTTCTGTGCGTTATCCATTGGATTGCCTGGATCAGGCTTTCCCTGGCATGGGGCAGCCTTGACCTTGTCTAACTGAGAACCCCCTGGATCCCACTCACCAGCACCCTGCCTGAGCACCCTGTCCATCTGCCTGTTGGTCACTGTGGGATGAAAGCAGGATGAGATTCACACTGCAGCTTGTACACAAAACAAGTAAAAGTAGACCAGGAGAAGTCACACAGAGCAGGGCAATCATGTTCATGCAGGAAGTGAGGCAGAGAGTATCAGTGGATTAATTCGCACCGATAAGCCTATGCATCAGGGGTCTTCAGCTCCGAGAGGCGTAGTGGCCGCAGGTCTGAAGTGATATCAGCTCTTTTAGCCAGCCTCTCGAAGCATGGGACGGCTCCTCCTGCACCCAGTCTGGCGCAGCTCCACGAAGAGGAACCATACACGAGACCAGGCGTCCACAGGAGAAGCAAAGTTTATTGGGGTGCCTGGCTTATAAAGGGAGCGGTGGATGGTTCAGGAAGAATGGGAGGCGAATGGGAGGGGCAAAGCATTCCATTGGCCCAAGCGCGAACAGAGGGGAGGAACAAGAACAGGACCAATGGGAAACAGGGGTAAGAACATAACCATACAGGGCAAATTGGTGCATTGCAGCAAATATTAACTGATCAGGGAAGGAGTGGTGGGAAAAAAGCCCTAGGGGTTGTGGGAAGAAGAACCTGGATAGGGATGACTAAAGGGAAAATACGTAGGGTAGCCATATTAACATATGTTTTATTAAACGGGGGAAACATTAATGTACGAAACATCTCGATGAGAACCCTCATAGAATTGACAAACAATGTTCATATTAATACGAGCAGGCTCCCCAACCTCCACATCTTCATCCAGCCAGCGCTTATACTATTCTTGCCATTTGATGAATTCTTGGTCTATTCCAACAAGAGAGGACACACAGGGCTGGTGTGGGAAGTGGGCTTTGCACCCACCTGTGCACCCCATGACCATTCCTGCATTGCTTTTGGTGTGTCAGTGACCGCTCTGGACAGTGACAGGGATCAACATGTTCACATATCAATTATCAACTACTGCACACAGTGATACAGATCCTAATATTACACAGTTATAAACCACTGACAGACATCTCATCACATCACACTGGAAGACAGGCACACCAAAAAGACATGTAGACCAAAATTGAAACAAACTGGTGTTTTAGTTCAGTTCTTATAATCAATGAATGCCAAAGCCTGTGTGGCAGGTTTGCAGTAGTTATTGCCCTTTTGCATCCAGCCCATGTGTGCAACTCTAAAAGACTTTGCTATTTACAACAATTTATCTCCAAGAATTATCTAAATTAGATGAGAATAATAATATATTTAACTCATAATAATAGGGTCTTGGTTCTGCCATCCCTTGGCTGCCTATGATGTTCTTGCAGAGCAGGGCCTCTGCTCAGCAGAGGTCAGTTGGGAGTTACTGTCATCTGTCATCCAGTTGTCTGGTAGTTATAAATCTCAATGAAAATGTTTTAACTGTTCATTTTCATGCTCCATGGGCACTGATATCCATCTTAATTTTCCCATAGGTAATGCCATAATTTTAGTTGAAGGGCCTTGTAGTGGGATTGGTGGGGACATTGAAGGGAACTCAGGACTTTCTTCTCCAGGTTGTAGTCAAACTATAGGGAGGAAAAGATTAAAAATCAGCATCACTCAATGAGGCCTCAAATCTTATCTACTGGTAATGGGAAGAGTTTTAAGGGTGGGACCAAACTGGTTTCCCCTCACCGTGAAACCCCCTCCTCCTTATTTTAGGCTGGAACTTAGGAAAAAAAAAAGAATCTCTCACCTCTGGAAGGAGTGTTGGGTAACTTGGGAGGACTGTAAGGATGATGCCAGATCTCATAAGGAGAAGATTAGAAGGGCCAAAGCCCAAAGAGGACACAATTTGGCCACTACAGTTAAAGACAAAAATAAGTTCCTATAAATGCATTGGACACAGGAGAGGGTCATGGAGTGTTGTCTTAGTTTGAAGGAAAAACCAAGCTGTTTACCAAAAAGCAGAGGAGAGGATTCTTCCACAATAATCACTTCACTGCTTATTAAATTTAAGAAAAAGGAACTTTAATTAGAAAAAGGATATAAGAAGGATAACTGTTCTTAACTACTATATATATATACATATATATGTAGATATAGATATAACTGTAAACAGACCAGAGCAAAGTACTCCCCCAGCACCAAAGGTAAAAAACAAAAGAGAACAACCCCCAAAACTGTAGATTCCTCCTTTAGCAGTTACATTTATGGGCAGTGTCAGTGTCACACCTGGGCTGGCTGCGAGGGGAATTCTCAGTCTTTTCCCAGCGAGGCAGAGACAAGGGGTGAGCACTCACATGGACTCTCTCTCTTTCTCCTTGTCCTTTGTCCCAAATGAAGAAGGAAAAGCTGGGAGTGGAGGGATGGTGATAGTTCCCAGGAAGAAAGGTCTGCAGCTTGTCCCAAAAGCACCTGTGATGAGCAGAACGGCTTCTCTCCGACAGCAGCACACGCAGCTCCAGCCTTCAGCCAGAGCTGTGGATGTCCCCAAAAAACAAAAGAGACAGTGCAAACCCATTTCCCGCCACACCTTCCCCCAGTCTGCCCCCCACCCAAAACCATCAAGCAGGAATTGGTAGCAGTTGACCCCTTCTTTTGTTAACTAATGGCATGCGGAATTAGTGGCAGGGAGAGAATTTTTCCTTTGACATCCCCAAACTACAAGAACGGAGCACTGGCAGCACTGGTGGCTGCGTGATAGGGAGTCAGAGACCTGCAGGAGCAGTGGGAAAACCCACAGGAGGCAAATGGTTCCCAGTGCTCGTGGCTTTTGCATCTCCCATCTTCTGTGGTGTGTGTGGGGACAGACTCAGATGGTCTTTACTCTCCTTTCCAGCCCAAACCATCCCATGATTCTGTGATTCCATGCAATTTGTGAGCTCAAGGTGGAGCAGCCAGGCCAACCACTTCTGATCCCTTCTGATCCTGCTGCAGCAGTGTGTTCCACCACCACAGAAAATTCAGCACCCCCGAGCTCTGCTGGCTGTGAGACCCCAGCCCTGCTGGGCTTGGAGCACAGCCAGCACTGCCACACTCCCCTCTCTCTCCTCAGCAGATCTCTCTTGATGTCAAGCCACACTTCTTGGCACAAACACATCCTTTAGAGCTGCTTTCTTCCACCCAATTAGAAGGCTGTCAGTAGCATGGCCATCACGCCTGCTGCAGCTTCTGACAAGCCTGGGCACTGCTGAAGATGAAAGGAGTGTGTCCTTTGTGTTCCCCAGGGGCTGTGTGCTGGCCAGAAGCTCATTCCCCTTCCCAAAGGATGTGCATGTGAAACAGCTAATGGGCTCTGTGAGCCTGGCTCTGCTCCTCGTGGAAAGGAGCACACACACTGAAGAACTGACTTATCTAATGTGCATTTCTCCTCCATATCCCCTTTTACCAAGTTGCATTTCCTGAGAACTGGAGATTTGAGGGGAGGCTGGAGGTGCTTTCTAGTAGTTACAGCAGGAATTCTCCATTTTTAACGATTCATTTAGCAGTGATAGGGATGGTGTTCACTCTGTGCTCCACTCACCCTCTGAAACCAGGGAATGGGGGGCAGTGTGATGCTTTCAGCCCAGTTTGCTGTTTCAGAGCTGCTCTGGGCTGGTGACAACAGCCCCTGGCTGTGCTGTGAGGGCTCCTTGGTGTGAAATGGGTTGAATGACAACCCCATACCTCACCTTTACCACCAAACATAAAGATTACAGGGCAGTACAAAAGAAATGTGGCTTTAATCTCCTGCAGCAGAGCAGAGGAGCTGGCATTTGGCAGAAGGAGTGATGGGCTGGGGAGGCAGATCTCAGCAGCATCCCAGGCTGCTCCTCAGGCTGCACTTGGCCCATTAACTTCCACTGCAAACCTGACTGATGGAATATGCAGAGCTGAAACAAAACACAAATAATTGATCACCCTTAAATGTCATCAAACTCCCCAAGAACTGGAACGAGCATGTCCTGAGTATTTAAATTCATTTAGCATCAGATAAAGTCTACCTACTGCCACTGGTGTAAATCTGGAGTCATTCCACAGAAGTGTAGGATATATAAGGTCAGTGGAGTTGACTAGCATTAAAGTGGCATCATTGAGAATAATTTTTTAGCTATAAAGAATGAAAGATAAATGCTCTTTGAATTCATGACCCCTCTCTGAAAATGAAACCCAAGATATGGCAACTCTTTGAAACAGATAGAAATGTCTCTGTCTCAGATCTGCCTCTGTTAATCAAAACAAGGCACTGTAATCAGCCCCGATTCTGGGTCTATCTGTGAGGAACAAAGAGAACTCAGAGAATTAAATCATTTAACACATTATTTCCTTCCTCATTTCAGTGCCAATTGAGCTCATTGCACAATTTCTGCCCCTACTCCCTTGCCTCCAGCTGAGTTGTTCTGCAGTCTCCAACGTTCCTGTTTACTGGAGGGATTTCTGCTTTGGGCCATTCTCCATCAGGCTCAGAGATCTCTTCTCTGCCTTCCTGAACTCTGATTTCCCATTTCCTTTACTACCTGCTGAGTAGGAAACTCGGGGCAGACCTCAATGGGAAATATTTGCCTGTGCTGTTAAACCATCCAACAAAATACTGACTGTGTAGCCATAGTTTGAACCTTCAGCATAGACTCATGGAATTGTTTAGGCTGGAAACCCCCCCAGACTGTTCTTCCAGCACTGCCAAGGCCACCACTAAACCATGTCACACCAAGTGCCACATCTACATGTCTTTTAAATGAATCCAGCACTGCCCTGGGCAGCCTGTTCTGGAGCACCTTCTGGAGGAGCTTCTTGCTGCCTTTCTGGGAGGAAACGAAATCTAGTGGTGTGGTATGGCAGAAATGACAGACTTTAAGCTCATCTAGGTTTATGTTTGGGTAAAGGCTGAATTATGATCTTTTTTATTCAAGATAGCAGCAATAGAATCACCAGACTCTTAAAATAATGCTGTCTATTGAATCCACAGGGGTTCTTTTGGATTTCAGATTTGTTTTATAGATTTACACTTTCAATCTAGGAAGATTTTCATGAATATCAGTTGTTCAGGGAACATTCTACAGATATTATGGTTTATTTTACATAACAGGAAATGTCTGGGTGGAGGACAAACTTTTTCCAGGTGGGGTAACTGCCCTAATACTGCAATGACAATATGAACAATCGGATAGTTTGCAATCTCAGAAACATTTTCTGTGTTTTATGTGTCTCTTTCAGAATTAATGGCCATTCTTGTAGAATTAATGGCTATTTCAGTCGTTATTTAGCCATGAAAAAGATCTAACTTTAATTTGGAAAGTGGGATTGGCTTTGCTTTGTTAGGGGAGTGTCCACTGAGATCCTACAGGTACATTCTGCACTGTTGCTTTTCTGTGACTCGTTTAAAGTCTTTACCAGGCTTCGCCTAGTAATTGATTTTGGTTTTTTAAAAATCTTTCTGTGTTTTTGAGAATTCATCAAAATTCTGGCCAAACAAAAATTACCCTCCTCAGGAAGACTTAAGACAGTTGGACTTGATGGTCTTTTCCCAGCTGTGTGATTGTAAAAGCACCCATTTTGGAAAGACCTTTGAATTTTTCCTGTTTCCAAGGGATCTCCTGCTGACTGTGCCTGCAGGAAATGAGTGCCCAATAAATACAGGTCTGCTCCGAACTGCAGCACTTTGCATTCCGTGGTGAGGAACGAGAGATGACTTCCAATCGACAACTCACTTCCTCCCCGGTGCGGGGCCGTTTCGGGAGAGTGTGGAGGAGAAAACTTTCGGGGGAGGGCAACACTGACACGAAGTGGGTGCTGGGCTGGCTGTTTCCTGCAGAGCTGCCTGGGCACAGATGGCTTCCTGCGATACTGTTCCTGGGCACTGCTGCGTCCTCCCTGGCACGGCAGCGCTGGGGGGATGGCTCAGCCCCTCCTCAGGTCCCTGGGGAGCCTTGGACCTCAGGCAGAACCTGGGGGAGAAGTTTGGCTGATCCTCACAGCAAAAAAAAAAATATGTTCATGGTTTAAACCTCACTGTTTGCTGTGTTTTCATGGCAGGGATGCTGTAGGTGTGGAGCCAGAGAGGCTTTGTCCTTGTGGGCACAGGTGGGAGATGAGGTGCACCAAAGAGGGGAGATGAGCTGAACCAGAGATGGGAGATGAGCTGCACCAGAGACGGGAGATGAGCTGAACCAGAGATGGGAGATGAGCTGAACCAGAGATGGGAGATGAGCTGAACCAGAGATGGGAGATAGATGAGGTGCACCAGAGATGGGAGATGAGCTGCACTAGAGATGGGAGATGAGCTGAACCAAAGATGGGAGATGAGCTGCACCAGAGATGGGAGATGAGCTGCACCAGAGATGGGAGATAGATGAGGTGCACCAGAGATGGGAGATGAGCTGCACCAGAGATGGGAGATGAGCTGCACCAGAGCTGGAGATGAGCTGCACCAGAGATGGGAGATGAGCTGCACCAGAGATGGGAGATGAGCTGCACCAGAGAGCTGGAGAGGGGCTTTGGACAATGGCATGGAGTGCCAGGACAAAGGGGAATGGCTTGACAATGACAGAGGGGGGGTGAGATTGGATACTGGGCAGAAATCCTTCCTTACGAGAGTGGGGATGCCCTGGCACAGGTTGGGCAGAGGAGCTGTGGCTGCCCCATCCCTGGAAGTGTCCAAGGCCAGGTTGGACAGGGTTGAAGCAATTTGGGACAGTGGAAGGTGTCCCTGCCCATGGCAAAGGGGGAGGGACTGGATGACCTGTAAAGATCCCTTCCAACCCAAACCCTTCTTTGAACGCTCATTCCAGGAGAATGCAGCAACACAGAGGGATTTAGTCCACAGTGTCTAAATAAATTTAGTGTCCAGTGACTTTTAGCACAGAGGAACAAGATCCCCACCCAACCAGCAAGTTAAAGCTGTTCATGTGTCCTGCAGTTGATGCCAAGTGCATGGGCTCAGTCAGAAACAAAAACTCTGGATTCTTAGATGGCTCATAAGTAAGTCCATATCTTGAAGCCTTTCCTTTTTAAAGGATTCATTGGGTTAAATAGTTAGAGCAATATTGGAGACAAAGGGGACTGTTTGACAATTGCCTTCTAAAATGAACAGCAGCAGTCAGCTGCTCCTGAGGGAATTCCTGAGGGAATGTTCACAGGATCATGGAATGGTTGGGGTTGGAAAGGACCTTAAAGCTGCTTTCATTCCAACCCCCTGCCATAGGCAGGGACACCTTCCCTGGACCAGTTTGCTCAGGTTGCTCATGAATATCTGACAGGACCACTATTTACCGGTACTATTGCAGTTTTAATAAGCTTTGGGAATTATCAAATTACTTCCTAGGACAGTGTGGGCAAAATTCAGTGCCTAGGTTGGAAAAGGTTAATTGTTCTCCCAGTCACACCTTTGGTAATAGAATAGAATAGAATTAATCTTGATAATCTTCCTGCAAGTGCATATGTTTCATTAACATTAGGATAAATGTGGTGTAATGAAATGTTTGTGTAATGAACATACTTAGAAGTTTGAAAATTAGTCTAAGCCCATGGAATCAATCTTGATTTTCATGGGGGGAAAAAAGCCTCAGTCCCAGTGGGTACAGCTCCAGCAAGGGAGAATTCATTCTTTATGAAGAAAGATTTTTTTCTTCATGATTTTTCTTCGTTCCAAAGCTTTATTTTGCTTCAGCAGGAATAATTGTATGACTGATGGACAGATGGAGAGACAGACACACATCTGTGCGGGGCAGCTCTCCTGGTTTGCCTTGGCCAACATTTACCTGCCTCACATCTCACCCAACTCATCAAAAACGTGGGAAAGCCTGAATTTTTGGCAGAAATCACTAAGTTTGTAATAAATCTTAACATTCAGCTTTTCACCTCCTTTTCCTGAAATTTGTTTTCTACCAAGCTTCCCATTTCACTTCAATTAGACAGCAATAGCATCGCCTCCAACACTCACACTTTTATCACCTCGGTATTTATTGCTGACTGACCCATGGAACCTATTCAGCATATAACCCTCTTTTTTTTGCCTTTTGACCACAATCCATTTCCCCTGTGTGCTTGTTTCCCTCTCTCCCTGTATCTCATCCCATCCCATTAGCTCTCTGTGCTGAATAGCCTGTTCCAGGACATCAAACTTTAATTTAAACAGCAGGTGATCAATAAGCTTAGCAAATTGCCTATGGCAACATCAGCAGTTTGAGTCCAAGGGGTTTATAGGTAATTTAAAGGGCATCCTCCTTCACCCCCACAACGTGAGATGTACCTATGGCTTGCTTTGCCAAGTGCAGCCCAGTTGGCTGAACACGGGGAAGAGGAGCTTTTCCTGCACAGCTGAGCTGGGAAATGGTACACAGGATCCATCCTGGGTGGTTTGGAAGGTGTGCTTTGGAACCACACAGGGCAGGGAGGGGGAAAAAAAAAGCCTAACTCACAATACATGTTACAAAGCCCAAAAAATCAGAGCTTAGAATCAATAGTAGCACTAAAGAAGCAGAGGTGTAAAAGAAAAATACACTCCTCAGTCCAACCCTTTGCTGCTGCTGTGGCTTGAGACCAACATATTTTCATATAAGGGAGACCATAATTTTATCTCACCAATTTGATTTTCAGACCTCCCAGGTAAATCCCCAATGTTTATGTCAGAGACTTTAGGTGAGAAAAACTACACCTTTAGTTACAGTTTTGAGGATGATTTGTTTGTACCAAGTTCCAGCCACTGACCTGGAGGAGGGTAATTTGAAGCTGCAAATACATTTATTTTGAACTTTTCTTGAGGACACAAAGGATGGTTTGAATGAACATGAAAAGAAAATGAGCCAGTGAGTTGGACTGCTGGCTCAGTAAAGCCAACAGCTGCCCAGCATGTGGAATCACAGAATGACAGACTGCTTTGGGCTGGAAGGGACCTTAAAGACCATCTTCTTCCACCCTGCCATGGGCAGGGACACCTCCCACTAGCCCAGGCTGCTCCAAGCCCTGTCCAGCCTGGCCTTGGACACTCCCAGGGATGGGGCAGCCACTCCCGGGGATGGGGCAACCCCATGCCAGGGCCTGCCCACCCTCTCATGGAACAATTTCTTCCCAATATCCCATCTCGCAGAGAAGAATTTCTTCCCAATATCCCATCTAACACCACCCTCTGTCACTGTGAAGCCATTCCCCCTTGTCCTGTCTCCCCATGCCCTGTCCCAAGTCCCTCTCCAGCTCTCCTGGAGCCCCTTTAGGCACTGGAATGGGCTCTGAGGTCTCCCCAGGGCCTTCTCTTCTCCAGGCTGAACAGCTCCAGCTTGCTCAGCCTGTCTTCATAATTTTGGGGTTCATGTGCAGGAGCTTTATAGTATTGCTGGTTTTCCTCATAACCTACAGATAAATCACGGGGGAGAATTCTTTCTCAATATTGTCTTGGTTTGAGGGAAAAACCAAAATGTTTACCAAAAAGCAGAGGAGAGGATTCCTTCTCAATAATCACTTCACTCTTTATTAAATTTAAGAAAAGGAACTTTAATTAGAAAATGGATATAAGAAGGATAACTGTTATTAACTACTATACGTACTATATAACTGTAAACAGACCAGAGCAAACTACTCCTCCAGCACCAAAGGCAAAAAACAAAAGAGAACAACCCCCAAAACTGTAGATTCCTCCTTTAGCAGTTACATTTATGGGCAGTGTCACCTGGGCTGGCTGCGAGGGGAATTCTCAGTCTTTTCCCAGCAAGGCAGAGACGAGTGGGGAGCACTCACTGAACCTTTTCTCTCTCTTTGTGTCCTTTGTCCCAAATGAAGAAGGAAAAGTTGGAAGTGGAGGGACGCTGATAGTTCCCAGGAAAACAGCTGTGACTCCTCTCTCGGTGGGCCGGGCGGCCGTGACACGTGGGCCACAGTGAAGCCGGGGTGGCCACCGGGCTCCCGATGCCGGACCAGAGATGGAGAGGGAAAAGCAAAGAGCAGCCACAAAAAACAGCTCTTGCCAGCAAGCAGTGGCTCTTTTTCTGCCCCTGCCCAAAGAAAACCCCCAAACAAGTCAAACCAGCACACACAGAACAAAGAAAGAAAAGCCTCTCCCCACTCCCAGGTGCTGGGGTTCTGTTTTCTCACCTCCACCCACCATTAAGCTTGAATCTGAAAGCCATCAGCTATCTTTGGTCTTCACTCCTGGGACTCCAAGCTTAAACCTTTTGTGTTGGTATGGTGAGAAAAACTCTCTGAGGGGGCTCCTCCCAAACACCACCTTCCTATGTTTGAACCTTTAACAAATATCCAACCTAATTCTGCTCAAATCCATCAATAGAATTGACTTCTCTGATCCACAACCTCATCCTGAGTTGCTGAGCAGCTTCAGGAGGAGCAGAGGTTCCCCAGAGCACTGCACCAAGTTGTGCCCTGCTGATACTTCCACTTCTGTGGTCGACAGAATTACCTTTCCATTGATAAACATTGCCTGTCTGCAGCTGTGCGTTACAGCTTAAGGAAGGGGTAAGGGCAGAGAACATTATTTCTCCCTCCCAGGGGGCAATTCCTTCTCAATATCCCACCTAAACCCACCCTCTGCCAGCTCAAAGCTGTTCCCCCTTGTCCCATCACTCCATGACCTTGTAAAAAGACATACCTTCAGGACTCATGGAATTTTGTGTTATGAGGGGGAGTTCTTTGGGCACTCAGCCACACCTCTGGCCTGTTCCAGACACACAGACATTGTGTCCTGTCACTCTGGAGCCCGAGGGGTGCCAAGGCCCCTGTCAGAGGGGCCATGTGGCTCTGGGGGCACTTGGCTCCTCCTGGCTCGGAAGTTACACAATGGATGTTGAAATGCTGCTTGTTGAAAAGTTGTCATTCGAGTAATGGATGCTTTATTTCCTGTTTTTGCTGCAAGCTACAGAGGAACATAATTAGCAAGCGAGAAAGCAACCTTGGCAGCCCAACAAAAAAAGCACATTTTGGGCGCCCAAGCCAATTAAAATTGTTTATGTAGCTCAGGAACAATATTTTTCTCCAGATCATTATAACTGAGGGAATTCAGCATAACACAGCCAGGCTTGGTGCTCTCAGACCTGCTCTGGTGCCAGGCAGTGGCAGCCACAAGGATGGGCCCAGGGCATGATGTGATGCCCAGGGTGCTTGTAGGGATCAAAAAGGAAAGGCTTGTGCCTGGAAGGGGAAGGCTCAACCCCCATTTCTTTTGCTTTTGGGTTAATCCTAAGCACAGGAGAACTTTAATTTGCCTTTGTGATTGGAATAGCTATTAATAAAAATTAAAAATCTCTTTTTTCATCCTGTTTTACGTCACAGAAGTTCAGATCCTTTGCCTTGTGCTCTCTAAAATCAGTTTAAGAAACTGTCATTTTCCTTTTCAGAACTTGAATCCATATCCTCCTTGATTATCATGTGGATGCCCAGAGATTTTTTGATGATGATATAAGGTCCAGCTTCTTTCTATATGAGAAAATAATGCTTTAGGAAAAAAAATGTGTGGACAAACATTCCTGCTCTTTAGGATGACAATAATCCTTTAGGAAAAAAACATAAAAATGGGTGGACAAATATTCCTGCTCTTTGGGATGACACTCACCTGCTCCTCTCGTAACAAATGACTGAATTCTCAGTTTGCATTCCTGGATGTGAAGTCATTTTAGGCCAAATGTTTCAATATATTTTTATATTGGCCTGGTTTTTAACGTTTTGCTTGTTTCTGAAGCAAAATTAAATCTGGCTGTGAAAATGATCATCTCCCTTTGGTAAAAATTAGGCACGTCCTGAAACAAAGAGAAGTGAATGGATCAATACAGATGGGAAACAATTTCTCTGTCATGTAGCCCATTGCCAAACAATAAAGGTTAAGTGCACCCCCCCCCCAAACAAATGTTTGTGTCTACACATGCACAAACTTGTATTTTTCTGTACATTTGTCTTGCTTTCTGCCTATTTCTGGCTGTGTTTGGGGGTGTGTGTTTATGTTACCAAGCCCACTTTGTTTGGAGACTTTCAGAAAGCAAAATGGATTGGGTGTGACTGTGCCCTGGGAATGTTCTCAAAGCAAAGCCTTGGGTGGGTATTCAGGCTGCTTGGACTTGCCCTTGGTGCCAAGTCGAGGGCACAAAGGGGTGAGTGGGCTCATGGATGGAAGCTGCTGGCTCTGATTCCTGTAGGACTGAGGGGATAAAAGGGCACCTCATTGTTCACAGTGAAATAGTGCTCGTGTAGGAGCAGGTCCTGTGCTTAAATACAGGTCTTGGCACTTACTGAGCACTCACAGCTCCTGTGTTAGTGCTCATAGATCTGTGAGCATAGAATGATTTGGATTGGAAAGGACCTTAAAGCTCCTCTAGTCCCACCCTCCTGCCAGGGGCAGGGACTTCTTCAACCAGCCCAGGTTGCTCCAAGCCCTGTCCAGCCTGGCCTTGGACACTTCCAGGGATCCAGGGGCAGCCACAGCTTCTCTGCTCAACCTGTGCCAGGGCCTGCCTACATAAAGCTGGGTGAAGGGAGAGATTACCCACAGCCTTCCAGGATGGCACTGAATGACCAGAACCAACACAAGCAAGGTGGTCATGGTGGGAATCACTGAGAGAGACACAACTGAAGGTGTCATGGTGCTGTTACAGACACCTGAGGAGGAAAACAAGCACTGTTAGTTAGTAAGAGTGGGGAGTATCAAATCAGTAATGAAACACCATGTGCAGGGTCCTACCTGACCAAACAAGATATTTTTTCCCATGCAATGTCTTAGCCCTGACTGGATGTGGCCATTTAGCCATTTCCCTTGATAAATGCCTCTCACTGGAATGGTCTGTGGTGGGGGAGAGGAAGGAGCAGCCTGGGAAGACCACGATAGCCTCCAGACCACTTTGAATGAAACAACTGCTTGTCTAAAAGGTAACAATTCGGTCAAATCGTTGCTATTGTGAGGTTGTGGGTTTCGTGTTGCTGTCATTGTGGCATTAATACACTGAGAAATTCAGATAGTTTATCAGCTGCCATTAAGGAATGGCAGGAAATTAGGACAAAAGCCTGTTGTTTATTCAAGGTTGTGTTTTGTTTATCCTCAGGCTTTTAAAAGCCTCTTATTTTATGTGCCTTCTGGGCACAGAGGCTTTAGTTTAAAAACATCACCACTAAAACAAACAACCAAACTGACAAAAGTCGTTTTGGGGAGAGCAGCTGAGATGTAAAAGCAGCTCAGGACTCTCAGTACCCCTTGAGGTGAAAACCTTCTGCTGTGACTTGCAGGACCACGGCCCCTGGATGAGCCACAGTGGGGGAATCGTGACTGCTGGC
>JAOXXN010000065.1:6395455-6412896 GCA_026770055.1 Myrmophylax atrothorax | reverse complement strand
TGGATGGATGGATGGATGGATGATGGATGGACGGATGGACGGACAGGTGGGTAGGTGGATGGATGGATGGATGGATGGATGGATGGATGGATGGATGGATGGGTGGATAGTGGGTGGAGGATGGATGGATGGATGGATGGATGGATGGATGGATGGATGGATGGATGTCAATTTAAACAGTCAAATGATATTGATGCACCTCCTGATGGATGAAATCAAGTTATTTTACCACTTGGACAGGGTTAAGAGGCCATTAGGTTAACTAGTAGTGTAAAAGAACCAACTTCACCCCCACCACTGCCCTGGAGGTGTTCACACACACTGGGACACTCCTCAGAGAGAACTCCCTGGGGAGGTACCTGGAAGGGGATAAACAGCCAGAGTTCAAGGAGCATTTGACCACTTCTCTCAGACACAGGGGGTGACTCTTGGGGATGGGCCTGTGCAGGGCCAGGAGTGCAATGGAGGATCCTTGTGGGTCCCTTCCAGTTCAGCATATTCCGTGACTCTGTGATCAGGAAACTCATCACCCAAGGATCTTCATCATTTTTCTACAGTGGGGCAGTTCTTCCTCTTGGCTAATGTTGCCCAGTGAGGGTGGTTTTCCCAGTGCAAACTGGTGGAGCCCTCAGGGAAGGGATGGCACCAGCATCCCAAACTGGTGCAAGGACCCTGCACTGTGTCCTTGCACACACTGAGAACTTTTTATCTTCTCTTGAGGAAACTCAGCAATGTTTGCAGAAGCCAGACAGGGAGGCAAAGAGGAACCAGGATTCTTTGAAAACACTTTGGCTACAAAAAAAAATGCCCTAAAATGTTTTTTTCTGTGCTTGGCTTAAAGGGCCCAGCAGCCAATTGTGCTATAGCTCTGCTGATTATTCTGATTCCCTTCCTGTGAGGACAGGCCCTGATGTGTTGGTTTGTGATAACACTGGCTCCTTTGGAGCAATAATGCTGGTACAGTTTCCTGCCTAATCCAAGAGCAATTACTGCACTTCAGAAGGGAAAACATGGAGAGGAACCCAGTTTTGGCTCCACAGTGGCAACAGGAACATTCTCTTGCTGAGCTTGAGCTTGTTCAATCATCTCCCATGGCAATACATGACAAAAATCAAAGAGCAAGGAGAGGCTGAGGGTTGTTATTGTCTACCATGTTCCTGTACAATCGGATCCCCTGGGGCTTGTGTGGTTTGGAAGTGGGATCACATTGGTGCCCAGCAGCTGTGAGAGGACATGGAATCCTTTCCCTCTATGTCCTTAATCTGAATTTTCTCTAGTTTAGGAGTGTTAACTGACCTGGTGGCCTTGACCAGCTCGTGGTGGCAGGTGACCACACCCAGAAGCAGAAGGCTGCACTTCAGTGGTTTGCAGAACTGTTGTTGCCTTTTACCTTGACAAACCCATCAATATTTTCAAATTAATTTGCCAAAGAACAAAAATCAAAGATTAAAGGGTTGACAGGTTGTCCCAGGGGAGTGGTGTAGCCAAAGGCAGTGTTACCCTGTAGTTTGGGAAAGTAACTGGCAAACACAGTGGTTTTTTGAGGAAAAAAAACCAAAACAGTTTCTGCTTGGACTGCTGGGCTATTTCTGGTGATACAGGGCTTTTTTTAGGGCTCATGCACTCAGCATTTCCACCTCAGGCTAAGGCGTGTGCTTTGGACCTCCTTGCTGGAGAAGCCCCTGGCTACAAAGGGTGTGTGTCTGTGGTGAGAGCAGCACTATCTCACTGAAGTGGAGCAGGGAAGGAAATGACTCAGGCATCAAAAGGCCCTCCTTCCTCAGGGAACTGTCCTTAATCAGTATTATCCCGTTACAATAATACCATTTCAGAAGGACTGGGCACCAGAGCCCTTGCGTAGCCATGTAAATGCTTCCTGTATTTGCCAAACAAAACAGTTCTCAGCAATTAATAGAATTTAGCTATTAGTCCTGCTATGATAAAACAACAGCCATAGCTCTTCATCCTGCAAAACCTTTGGTGTGATCCCTCTGCCAAAAAGAGGCCTTTCCTTTTGGATCTACCCTACCTGCTTCTCTGGGAAAGAATAATTAAGAGTAATGTTGCATTTTGCTTGGCTGCGAGTGTCACAGCCATAGAAATCGTCCTCGTTACCCTTGCAGGAGCCACTGCAAAGCTTCCTCCCAGGATGCCCTGATTAGTCAGTGCTTTAGCATTGAGCTGGGATACTTTGTGCTGCTTGCCAGGGGTCCTGTGCAATCTCTACCTCTCTTTTGGTGCTTGATAACAGGCAGCTCCCCAGATTGGCAGTGGGAGTGCCGAGATGAAGCGGTGGGTCCTTTGGAGCTCGGGGACCAAGAGTGGTGCAGGGACTCAGCTCTCCCTAATTAACTCTGATTAGACACAGCCACAGATGGGCAGTAGCAAATGGGCCATTTGTTCTCCTTTGGTTTGACAGGAGTGTGACAAGGAAAGGCTCTGCCCTCCCCATTCCCCTCCAGCACTGGCCATCAGTCTCTGCCAGGGCTCAGCAGGTCGACCTTCACACAATCCAACAATGGGTTGGGTTGGAAGGGACCTTAAAGACCATCTTCTTCCACCACCCTGCCCTGGGCAGAAGCATCTTCCACTAGATCAGGTTGCTCCAACCTGGCTTGGACACTCCCAGGGATGGAGCAGACACAGCTTCTCTGGGCACCCTGTGCCAGGGCCTGCCCACCCTCACAGGGAAGGATTTCTTCCCAATATCCACTCTAAGCCCACCCTCTGTCAGCTTAAAGCCATTTCCCCTTGTCCCATCACTCCATGCCCTTGTCCAAAGACCTTCTTGAGCTCTGAAACACATGCTGGACAAAAAACATTCTTGCATAGGTTAATTTTGACATCAATTTATCAGTCAGCAAGTTATTTGCCAAAAAAAAAATCATTCTGGATGCCCAGTTCCCCAGGATGACTTCACCAGAGTGGGCTTTCCCCCTGGGAATAAATTAGCTGATAAGCAAACAGATTCAGAATGGGCATTTCAACATGCTCTGGAAACGTTTGCTTTGAAGCCTTTGCAAATGCACAAGGATTAAAATAAGGATAGAACAGAGGAAGGGAACACTGGGCTCTGCTTTCCTTGGAAATAGGGGCTGCACACTTTTAACATCTGTCTCCACTGGCTTCTGGTCACTGGGAGGGATAAAAATGCAAGATTATGCACTGGGTCTCCTCATTGCAAGAGGTGAAAGTAAAGGCCTTACATTTATGGCAATTTCCCTGAAGTCAGTGGGTTTCCACTACAGAGTCTGACCATATGTTTGGGCTGTTTGATACACACAAAGCTGAATGATGTTGAGGATAAACTCAGACAGCTCTGATGTCTTGTTTCAACTCCAAAATGCCTCCAAACTTTCTGCTGTGAAATAATCCAGAGGGGATAACTGTGCTAATGGGAAGCTTCAGTCTGGGTGGTGGATTTGCAAGAACAGCATCACTGAGTGTGTCAGAAAAGGCTCTCCTTGAAGTATTCTAAATACAAGATGTGAGCTGAGCCAAAAGACACCCCATGTCTGAATTCAAACCACAAATTTTAAAAAGAGAGACCAGTGGGACCAACATAGCCCCTGTCAAACACAGTTAATTAACAGGAGTGACAAAAATAGAGCATTTTCTTAGTGCACTGTCTCTCAGTGAGGGTGCAAAGCTGCTGCTGAGCCATCACCCTTTACCTGAACTTCCAGGCACAGCTTGACAGAAGGAGAGGTCAAAATTCTCCTCTGGCTTGAAAAAAACAGCAATGGATTTGTGGGAGCATTTGGGACTCTGCTCAAATCACTGAAATCAAAGGGTTCTTTCCACTTGCTTTGGATGAAAAAACAAACTGCTGGGCAGAGGAAGGATCATGTTTGAAGGACTCAGGAGATGTTAATTCAGCTCTTGGCTGTGCCAGAGGGTTCCCAGGGTGTTCTTGGGAAGACTGCCCTGTCTGCTTCTGGAAGTTTTCCACTGGTACAGTCAAAGGATACTTCCTACCACCTTCTGCCTTGTCCTTGGGAACTGTTTGTGTAGGATCCATCCCAGACTTGTGTTTGGGCAGCATCTCCTGCACAGCTGAGGCAGCACCAAAAAGGAGGACACCGGAGTGAATGGAATAAGTGGCTTGGTAGGAAGAACATTAATCATGAAATACAATTTATAAAATCAGCAGTTTGACCAGAAAAACATTAGAGTATTTTGTACTGCACTGATACCTTTAAATCCTTAAGTCATTTTCCCTGTGCAGGAGTTAAAAACTAATAGACAAATCTAACTGAAAGACCTGGTTAAAAGTTAGGAAAAAATCCTTCCCTGTGAGGGTGGGCAGGCCCTGGCACAGGTTGCCCAGAGAAGCTGTGGCTGCCCCTGGATTCCTGGAAGTGTCCAAGGCTTAATGTCTGCACTCACCCAAGGCAGATCTGCAAAAGAAACCTTTGTTTATCAAGGCAGCTGATCAGGAAAATCTTCTTTCAAGATAATAACTCAGAAAGAGCAGGGACACAATAAATCAAAAATATTTGGCAGTAAAAAGGAGGAAAAAATAGTTGGCATGCTTGGATAAAAGATACAAGGCCAGGTGGGTAACAATTGCACCTGGAATGATACAAAGCCAGTCCTTCCTGGGAGCAAAATGATGTTTGGCAAGGCAGCAACAGAAAAAAAATAACATTTCTCTAGCTTTATTGGCAAAGATTACAAAGGGTCAGATCCATCATGCCTTTGTTAGACCAAGTCCATAGAGACTTCCCTTGACACAACCAGATCTATCAAAAGAGGAAGAAAACCCAGTTAGCAGCCAGCACTCAGGGATTCTTGTCAGGCTCCCTCAGATTACTTGGAAAATATTTTTTTTTCAATTCTAGGCTTGTCCCTGGCTATTAAACAACTGCTCAGTTGTAGATGTACTTGGGAGATTACTGGGAAATGAAACTGGGAATAGGAGGTTTTCTAGTGCAGGGTGATAATGTAAAAGATCCCCTCCATGCTCTGTGAGACAGCAGGGAAGAGACTCAGGTGAAATTTGTTACCTGGACTATATTTCAACTCCTCCCTTGTCCCCTGAGTTTCTTCATGTCTATAATTATCCATGATGCACCATCACAGCAGAGGTTTCAGCTCTCAGGTGTACAACTATCATACCAACCTGCCACAAACCCCTTTGTCTGGCCTAAAACATCTGCAGACAAAAGCCTGGGCCTAGAAAATTCTCCTAATGTGCAAAAATTTGGGCAGAACTCATAGGGGTGCATAAAAATCTCTTGGATAATTATGTGCTTAAGTGGTTCCAGATCATGAGCACACATGGGATTGATATCAATAAGAACAACATCAGTTTTCCTCATCAAAACTGGCATTTAAAACAATGTCCATGGTGGAATATTTAAGAAAGGTCAAAAGTACTATAAAATCAGTGACACAACAGAAGGGCAGTGACAACCACATGGAGTGAGAATCATTCAGGGAGAAAGCAAAACCCTGTGACCCATCAGGAGAAACCAGCTCTGTGTATGCTCTTCCCTTGAGGTCCTTCCTTGGAGGGTAGAAGCTTGGGAAGAGGGATGGTGAGAGCATTAAAAGGTGTTTCTGGCACATCCCTGACTGGTGAAGGAAACTGCTGGAAAGAAACCTGCTGTCCTAAAGACAACCTTGCAGAAATGCCTAAAAATTTGGAATTCTGTTGGCCCCACCTGAGGCCATCCCTTTCTGCCTCCCCAGGACTGGAGGTCTGAGCTTCCCAAAAACTCTGCAGAGTTCTGCCCTGGATGGACACTCCCTGTGGCCCTGGAGGAGCTGATAAAGTCCCTCAACAACAGAGCTGGAAACACAAGGTACAAACAGAGGCAGTGAAGGCCAGGCAGATGTTGCTGAGAGCTCCTCTGCAACCTGGTGATAATGAGGAGAGGGCTATCCCTCCTCCCAGATGTCCCCTCCAAAGGGCAGGAGGAAAGGGAAAGGCTGTGTGGTCAGGGACGAGCCCACCACCCTCACCCACCCTTATCTGCCTCCCCAGAGACACAAACACTCCTCTCACAAGGGTGTGTAAAACACCCTGCAAAGTGATAGCAACGGACCCAACTGAGAAATGGCTCCTGAAAAGAGCTGAAAACAAAACCTTTATTTTCTGCTCTCTTCTCTTTTCCCTTCTAAGCCCATTTTGGGGTGAGCACCCCCAGTACACCCTTCCTTCAAACATCACATCCATATTTCACACTGGCAGCGGGAAAGGGAAGTGTGGAAAATGCACTGAGCCCTGGGAAAGCCAAATCCTGGCTCAGCAAGGGCTGGGCACGTTCCCCTGTGAGCAGGGGCAGCTGCAGGGGCTCAGAGGTCACTGGAGGAACTCAGGGATCCAACAAATTAGGGGGTCACGGGGATAGAGCAAACTTGGGGCTCACAGGAGGGAAGGGGCTCTGAAAGGGAAAACATGGGCAGGACAAAAGAGGGAGGGAGAGGAGAGGGAAATAAAAACGAGAGGAGATGAAGGGAGTGGCCAGAATGGAGAGAAAAGTCAAGGAATGAGATGCTGTATCTAATTAAAGTCCAAAATATGGCTGGAGCACAACAAAGCCACGTGGTTTGCTGTCACAAGAGTAATTGAGTGCATCTGCTTTTGTAATCAACCCTGTTTACAGGAACAACACACAGAAGAACTTGCAACTCAAGTTTTAAATACCTAATACATTTAGCTAGTAAAAAATCAGTGGGGTTTTTTTGCCCATAACAGGGATGTGAACAACAACAAGCAAGGGCAGAGCCCCAGTAAAGCCAAATCAGGGTCCAGTCTGCCCCCTCCAGAGTACAAAAGGGGCACTTCATGATATTGAAATAAAACACAGGTTTTTTAAGGCAAAAGCTTTGATTTTTTACCCAATGAACAGCTCACATGTGAACATGTTGCTGTGATGTTTAAAACCCAGGATGTGCAAAGATTTCAGACAGGAGCTGACAATACCTGTACAAAAAATGAATGCAGGCATAAAGATTCCATGTTTGCAGGAACAGGCTTGTCAGGTGGCACAGCAGTGCCAAACTGGTATTTCTTTAGGATCATAAGAAAGTGAATCAGGTAGACATGGGAAAGGTTGTGGAACACAGACCAAAACCAGTAGTGGGAGGGAAAGACCACCAGGTGACTTGCTGAAGGCAATCCTTGTCTCAGTCCTGGCAAAAGGTGATCAAAATAACTGTGGAGGTGAAAGTTTGTTGTCAGTACAGAGCAACACTCTGCAAAAGTAGGAGCCAACAGATCAAAGCTGGGTTTGGAGAGAGCAGTGAGAGAAAAGCAGTGTGGCTTCAGATCAGGATGAAGTTGCATCAATCAGATATGCAGATTTTTACAGTTGATGGGGAGAAAAACTAAGGAAGAACGAGGTTTAACAGTGCTTGTTCTTTTCCCTGATGCTATAAAGGCTTTTTTTTTTGGAAGGAGCCATTACAGAACGCAGCAAAAATGATCCAGCTCTCAGAGATAAGCACATTGGTAGAACAAATGTTGGGAGCTCCTGCAGTGCTGTAGGAATTGGGGAAAATGAAGCAACTGGTTCAAACCAAGGCTGGTATGAAACAAAGGACTTGGAATGTGCCAGTGCTTTCATCCTGCACATCCAACGGACACTGGGGTGGAAACGTGTGACAACAGAAGATCTAAACATCACATTATGCAAATGGCATTGCATAATTGTCAGAGAAATGAGGTAAAGTTGATTCTCTTTGCTAATTGACAAAATTGCCGCAGTCATCTTGAGCTTTGAAATCTATCAGGAAGAGAAAAGGTTCCTGCCTTGGAAAGAACAGGGATTTTTACATAAATATGCCTGGGGAGTTTAATTGGTGCTAAGGAAAAGGAGGAAAAAGTGAACAAGATGTGCTGAGCCAAAAGCTGAAAACATGAGAGCATCCATGTACAGAATGAGAGCACTAACACTCTATAGGATATTAAATATATCTTGGGCACATAAATGTTTTGAATTAAGTAATGGTGGCTGTATTAAACAAGTGTCAGAAAAGAAAATCCCTCCAAAGGCAGCAGGAATTAGGCAGCATAAGGATGACAGAGAAATTAGGGGCAGGAAAAGATGCCAAATCAAGGTTTGGGACTGGAAAAACGTGACAATGAGGAGGGACCTGGAGGAGAGAACACCAAGGACATTCCCACAGCCACACAGCTCAGGGCTGCCCCATGGATGGACATTCCTGGTGGGAATGGCACTGAAAGGGATAACAAGGGTGTTATACAACTCCTGAGTCTGCAAAAAAATAACAGAGCCAGGAAAGAACACGTATTAAAGTCTGTGCCTTGGCCGAACTCCAACTCAATTAATTACAATCCGCCTTTTAAAATTCCCCCTGAAGTTCCAGCTGGATAATAAATCCTTCCCTGCGTGTCCTGTGTGGCTGGAAGAGGATGCCACGGGCCCTGCATGGAATGCTGGTTGGCAGGGCAGCTTTGGGAAGGCCCTGGGACCCCTGGCAATGGGAAGTGCTGGCAGAGGGAAGGTGATGAAACCCCAGGGAAACAGCAGTTGGCTCTAAATCCTGTG
Organism: Myrmophylax atrothorax; assembly: GCA_026770055.1. NCBI lineage: Eukaryota > Metazoa > Chordata > Aves > Passeriformes > Thamnophilidae > Myrmophylax > Myrmophylax atrothorax. Next base: position 6,404,374 of record JAOXXN010000065.1, on the reverse strand, counting down.
CAGGGGGTGGCGGTTTTTTTACTGAATGTGCTCAAAAACACCTCACTTCTGCCTTCTAGTGGGTAAAAGATGGGAGAGCCCTGCAGGGGAGAGCTGCTGAAGGAAAAATCAGCATCAGCAAGGTCTGGAGATCAGACACTAGCAGAAATCCTGTCATTTTTACTCCTAACAGTGACTGTTGCCTGACTGCATCGATTTCCAGGGTACAAAGCCCAGCTCCTCTCCTGTGGTGTGAGCCCAGCACTGCAGGGAACACCAAGGATATGGAAACGTTCCATGCTGGGCTGGGTTTGGTTAGACAGCTCCTGCTGCACCCATTTCTGATGCTGCAAAAAAAGGGATTTTTCCAACAGAGACCATAAACCACTTGGAGACAATTCATTGTGTCCCTACAAGGAGGAAGAGATCCCAAGGGAATGTGCAGGTTGAGGTTCAGAGTTCTCCACTGCCTTTGCTTATGAGGCATATTTGGCTTCTTTAATAAAATCAGCCTTGAGAAGTGCACTTAAGGACAAAGGGCGGCAGCAGACTCCATGGGTTGTTTTATTCTCTGTAGAGCTCTCAGTCTGTGCTCCTGGAATCATGGAATCACAGAATGGTTTGGGTTGGAGAGACCTTGAAGTTCATCCAGTGCCACCCCTGCCACGGGCAGGGACACCTTCCACTGTCCCAGGTTGCTCCAAGCCCTGTCCAACCTGGCCTTGGACACCTCCAGGGATGGGGCAGCCACAGCTTCTGTGCCCAACCTGCTCCTCATACCTCCTCTCACACCGCAGTGACATTCCCGGTACCTCAGTGGAGTCCCGGAGTTCAGGGCATGAGTTAAACCAGAGTTTTAAAGCAGCTCTTGAACGCTCTCTAGTGCTTAAACAGCAAATATTTTCATGGCCCTTTCCTCACCTTTGCAGTTTTAATTCATAAATCACTCACAATGACTCATACATGTCTGAGATGAAAAGATTTTTTTAATTGCTGTTATAAGTGATGTTGCAATTAGCATAATATTTCATTACAATTTATTCTTAGGAGTTGTGTCTTTCACTATGCAAAGTCATTCCTGTGCATCAAGTAACCATTTATCTTTTTGACCAGCTAACAATTTCCATCCAAAGTTTGCAAAGCTCACTGAAAATTCGTATTATCCACAAATATGAACCTTTACTGCCTATTTTCCCACCTATTTCAGGATTCCTGATTTCTGAATGTATGTCACAGAAAATGCTCATCTTTCATTTCACAGCAGAAAACAAAAGTTGAGAAAGAACTGGGTGACCCAGTTATGGAAATCTGGCAGCTCCAAGACCGAAGGACAAGGAACATGTCACAGACAGTGGTGACAAAATCCTTGTGTTGGGTTTGAATAATTAACAGCTCCCAAGCCTGGTGTCCACGGGAATATTTGCATGAAGCCTTATTTACGTACCTTTTCAATGTTTAATTGCAACCTGCCTTGCAAAAACAATCCCTGGTTTGCAGACACATTTGCAGACACACTTTATTTGAGTGTTTTCTTTGATTTCTGCCTCCTCTGTGTTAATCTCCAGGCTGTCACTGCCTTCATCCCCATCCCCATCAGGGCAAACACCAGCCCAAATGCTGTATCACAGAAGGGCCCCTGGGAGTCTTGGATCCCAAGTATTTATTCCAAATGAATAATATTCCAAACATCCCCAGTATTTTTCCAAATCCCACATTTTTTCAGCTTTTCAGGTCTCCCAGATGGAGCCTTGAGGATGTGGAGACACAAACCAAAGCTCTGTGGTGGGTCTGGGAGGAGCTGATGTGAACCTGCTTCCAAACTTGGGGTTTGCCAGGAAAACTTTCTGTTCACCAGCAAATTTCACCCCCTGCTAATTTTTCATGACATTTCCCAGCCTGACGACAATTTCTGGGTTATTAAGTCATTAAAATACGGTGTAATTAATTTCACTTTCTAATTAGATAATTGCTCTGTCACTGCAATTCTCAGAGTGCAACATATTATTGCAGGATGTCAGTTACTACTGTCAGTGAACCAAAATTACATGGGTTTGGGGTCTTTTTTAAACCTTAAATCTTGTGTTGCTCCTCAGATGGACTAAATGTGCCACAGGGAAAGCTGTTCCCAAATTCCTGGTTTCCTGAGCTGCATTAGGGTCTCACCCTGTGAGTTTGAAGCTCCTGGATGTTCAGAATCCATTCACTGGGGAATAGAATTTCCAGTGCACCTGAAGAGTTTGGGCTTGAAGTAACAAACTAGTGAAGCAGAGGCAAAAATTAGAACAGAATCTGAATTTGTGTGAGTGATCTCTTCGCCCACTTTTTCATTATTTTTGTGGCTGGGGGGGGTGGGGGGTTTTGGTTTGTTTGGAGGGAGTTGGTTTTTTTGTTTGGGGCTTTTTTATGCAGAAGCATTTAAAATTCTTGAGTGGAAGTTTTAGTGGAAACATTCTTTAGTTCAGCTTCCCTGGGATGGGATGTAATTTTATTCTCTGGGAGGAAATATCATCTCTATCATTACCTTCTAAACAGACAGGGAGACACTACAACAGCTGGACAGACAGAAAAGTATTCAAATATAGTCAGTATGTTGTGAACCTTAAAAAATACCTGCCTTGCATGAGAAGTCCTCAGAAACCTTGAAAGGCAGGCCACATGTGCTCAAATATGATAAAAAGAAAATTATAAATAATATTATAAAAATATGATAAAAAAGACAATGATGAAACACTCTGTGATTTCCTTTCCTTTCACTCCTCTGTTACACTCATAGGATTGAAAGGTTGTAGAGTGGAATTGCAAAGTACAAGCTGTGCTTGCCCTTTGTTAAGTGCAGAGGCGTTGCTGTTCTTTTAGTTCTTTCAGCCATGCTCTCTAAGCACACTGTTACTCTCCATGCAGGAATATTTTCCATGAGTTTTTAAGTATTTTCTGTTCCTTTCTGATCTTGCTGTACTGGCAAAGAGACATGAGGTTAAGGAATGGAAATGATATGGTAGAGCCTGAGCTGAGCAGGTCAGTATAAACAAGGACATGAGTCAGAGTGAGGAGAGGCATCCCCTCATCTCCATCAGCATCTCCATCATCATCTCCATCCCCTCATCTCCATCAGCATCTCCATCCCCTCATCTCCATCAGCATCTCCAGCCCCTCAGCTCCATCAGCATCTCCAGCCCCTCAGCTCCACCAGCATCTCCAGCCCCTCAGCTCATTCCTCAGCACAGGGCTTTGCACTTCAGCACCAATTTCTTTGCCTAAAAGGAGTTTTTCAGCTGGGAAACAAAGAAGCAAGTTGATGTGACCACTTGCAAATTAAGCTGTGTCCCAGGCCTTCCTAAATTAACTTAGAGATGCTCTATTGTTATTCATGCAACACCCCAAGGAGGAAATCAAGGAACCAACATAAATTTGTCACAACCAAACTGTGTCAAACTACTTCATTTCTTTCCACAAAAGAGTATCAGATAGACAGAGGAGAAGCAAATTCATCTCCTAACTTTAATAAGGTTTCTAATCCTCCCTCACGTGGCTCAGAAGCAACCTGAGAAATTATGACCCAAATGAAACTCCTCTAAAAGCAGCCTGCATAAAGAATAACTACCAATGATTCCCTGTCAAAAGGAAAGGAAGCAAGGAATTTGTCTTGTATCAGCACTGTGGATTCCCTAAAATAGCCAGTCAGCCTTCACCTCCTCCTCCTCTCCCTCTCTTATGCCTGTGATGGGCACAAAGGTTTGGATGTGCCAGTTGGGGAGTGGGGAGGTCTGACTGAGATTTGCAGCTTGGAAGCTGCAATAAAAATAAATCAGGAATGTAACCAGGAAACCCCATCGTATTTCCAAGGACTGTGCCTGACCAGATCAGCTGAAGAGATGAAGAATTTTGGCACAAATTCACTGGGGTGGAGGAGGGCAGGAAGTACCTTCACTGCCCATTTGACTGTGAAGAACAATTTGGATTCCTCTCTCCACAGAAATATTCATAAAGGTAAAATGACTCTATTTGTAGAGATAAAAAGTTGGTATTAGACACAGCCAGAGCCCCATGTTACAGTAAATTCTGTAGCATTACAGTAAATTCTGCAGTAAATTCTGGCCTCCCTCCAGGCCCTGTCTGCTCCCTGGCAGTGTCTTTGCCCTCCAAATATTGATTTGATGACACTTTTCAGCACTGGGTTGAATATCCCTTCAGTAAAAGTCATTTTTTCTCCACTATTTCTCCACAGTTACACAGAACATCCCTTGGAAACAAAAAGCAACCTTTTTTTTTGAGGTGATTACAAGTTTGGGGTGACAGCCTCTGGTTGTTCTACAGAAGCAGAGCTCCAAGATATACTGTAAATTTGACTTGCAGCCTTGTGCTACTCTGCTTTGGGCTGGTGTAATACATTGAAGTGGCTAAAAAGTGCAAAAAACCCCCAAACTGAGCAGAATATGAAGTTTAGCAAGATGCTTTGGTTGGAGCTGCAGCCTTTGTTACAACACTACCCAGGATTTTCCTTCATTTTAAGGAAATAAAGGCAGGATTTCTTGACATAGTTTTGATGTAGTTACTTCATATCATTTAAAAATACAAAAAGATGACTAAAAAGGAAACTAGAGGGAGGACAGGCATAAACATCCTGGGTACTGTGGCAAGCTGGGCCCATCCAAATGAGCAGACTTGGGCAAATATAAAGCCCAGGGCAGTTCTGAGCTGCTTTTCAGTGTTGAGACTTCTTTGGCATGTGGGATCAACCCACTCCCTGCCCAGAAATAAAGGGTGGATCTGCTTTTTGCATATAGTTTATGTGGCAAAGGAGTGTCCCAGCCTGGTCCTGCAGCTGAAAACTTCTGTCAACAACTGCTCCGTGGAAGGGTCAAAGCACTGTGTGACATCAGTAGGAACAGAAATACATTTTGTAATGATTTTCCATCAATGGCTGTGTAGGGAGATCTATCACTTAGGAGCATTTAATCAATTGTTTGCTGTATTGGATTGGAATTATGCTAGTTTTGACTAAACATGCCATTAGACATCATTTAATCTCCTTTGAACTCAAATACCTCCTGAATTTTTAATCGACTTTTCTCCTAAGACTTCAATGTTTAACATTGGTGATAAAAAACTTGTATTTTAATTTTATTCAGATGAGAAACATACACTGAGCTTCCCATCCTTGTTCAGAGGAGGTTGTTTTGTCAGGGGTTGAGTTTGTTATGAAAGTTAGCCAGTTTGTGGGCTTAGGTAGAATGGGAATTTCTCTCCTTTGAGCAAATTCCTGGGGGAAAAGGAAAATGAAACCTAAATAGAAACAAAGTGACAACTTTCTAAATCTGCCTGATAAGCAGAAGGAAGCCCAGCTTTTGAAATCTGCAGGCTGGACCCCTCTCAAAACCTAATAACCATAATCCTTGTGGACTAAACCTGGGAAGTGGAAATAAAAGGTGGTATTTCCTCTTCTCTGGGCACCAGCAGTGCAATGGGGTCTGCTTTTTAAATTAAGCAGCCTGTGGAACATGACAGACCACTGGCAATGCTGAAATCCCATCACATTCCATGAGGTCAATCAGGGGGGATGCAAATGTCTGTGATAATGTGCAAGAAGGACATTTCATTGCAGTCTTATGGATCCTATTTAACACACACAAAAGAAATCCAACCCAGCACAGGAAAAAATGGAATTTATAATAATTTCAGAATCATTCTGAGCATGAACAGTGAGGAGATGTGGCAATTAAGGAGAGAGCACTGCATCCCATGGATCAGAGCTCCTGGTCTGGGGAAGCAGGGAACATATCAACAGGGTGGGAAAGCTGAGAGCTCCAGAACCAGTTGGGTGAGTTGGATAAGCTGGTTTGGATAAGTGGGAAATAAGGAGATGGAAGGACACAGGGATGGGACACCAGGTGTGGGGAGACAGGAGCATTTCTCCATTTGTGTGCTTGGATTTCTTGTACAGGAATGATCAGAACAAGGCAGAGCTGCAGAAGACACAGCTCATCCTTGGAGCTCCCAAGGAACTAACCTGAGACCTCACTTTTGCCTGGAAGTAGCTTTTAGGACAGTGGGAAAGAGCAATCATTTCTCCTTTTTCCCTTGGGGAAAGAACAAGGGGGCAGAGTAGTGCTGGTACTTCCCTGTGGGATCTTCCCAGAGGGAGTGGCAAGGCTTGGCTTGGACAAAAGTCCCTGGGCAAATCTGAAATGGGAAGGGCTGGGAATATGGGCCAGGGGTAACCAAAAGGAAACCACGAAAACCCTGCCCCAGCATCCCCACCGAATATTTATTCAACAGTGGAGCCCTGGGGACACCAAACAGATGGAAATTTTCTGTCCCTCCGCCTTCTTTTTGGTGTAACTCGCTGGTTAATTGTGTTACAAACACACCTGAATCTGCCTTTGCCTCCTCAGGGCTGGAGAGTGAGAACCAGAAACGGTGTGTTCAGATTGCCCAAGCACAGGGGATGCAAATGGTGGTGAATAAACCCCCCGAGGGGTCTGGCAGGGAGCTGTTCCCTGGAACATGAAGAGCAAGGCCAAGTGGGCTCTAAACCTGGCTCCCCATACAGGGAGGGGAGCAATTCTGTGCTCTAAGGGCTCACCCCTGTGGAAGTGCTTTCTCTCCTCTCTTGCCTTTCTGTAGGGACTAAATATGGCTCCAAAATCAGCAGCTCCAGAGCTGACCTTCCTTTACACAAACATGAAATACAAAGCCGGGTCCTCACAACTGAGGTCTGAGCTGCCCCATAATTATGCTGGAGTGTGATTTCATCTGGATCCTGACACCAGAGAGTCAGAGAGACCTGGATCCAGCTCCACCCCACGTGGTTTGGGAGGGGGGTGTTTATCTCTCAGAACTGGAGATGGTGAGACCCACATGCCAATTACGAGTTTGAGGTGCTGGAAGTTGCCAGCGCAGAGTTTACACACAGACCAGAAGTGCTCCAGCACCTCCTTAAAGCAAACAGGTTCAGGTCTCAGCTGCCATCTGGGGAATTCTTTTGTCTGCCAGACGTTGATGCTGAGTATTGTTGGCACAGGAGGATGAATTGGTGGTGTCTGTCTGTAGGGGAATGGTATGAAAGAGGTAGAGCAATAACCAATAATTCACAGCCTGACCTGCCTGGAATTATGAACACGTTCAGTATTCAGAGACATTTTAGGGGTGAAGATCAGCTGTGTCCTCTCCTGCAATTCCTGCTCTCAGCAGCAGCATTTTAACTTCCTTTATTTTGAGGCCATAAACATTTGCTGCTTTGCATTTGGCTTTTCCATGAAGGAGAAACACTTCAGGTGGCTGGACAACACCAGGGTTTATTGAGCCCTCACGTGTTCTTAATTTATCGTCCCCAGTTCCACCATCAGCTCTGAATTTTCTTTTTGCTGCAGATGATTTTTTAGCACAGGTTTTGAGTACAAACTCTGTAAAATCTGCCCAAGCTGAGTCCAGAGCTTATGGAGAATTGCAATGGCCACATGAGAAAAAGGAGAAATAAATAGGATTGGATGAAACAAATCTGTATTATTTTAAAGTTTTTAATTCTGTGGCCAGAAAGTCTCAGGTGCTTCACATGTTCATGAAAAAACGGCATTTGACCTGGGGGAAAAGGTCATTCCAAACCCTGTGTATGGAGCTTGGAGGATTTAAAGCATAAAAATGAAACCTTGTAAATATAATGGTATTAACAAAATCTTGGTGAACAATGGGAAGAAATGGACTTTCAATATTTGAACATTTTGTTTCCTACTTTGTTTATTCAACTGAAGGAATTGGGGTGGGTGCTTTGTTACTTGTCTGATAACCTATTATGGAAAACAAGGTGATTTGTAAAGCAAATAACCTCAAATAAAATGACAAGCATTCAGGTGCTACAGCAAACGAAGGGATACACCAAGGTAGAAGCAAAAGAAACAGTATTTACAGTTGGAGAAAAAAATCTGACCACTCACAATTAACAACTACAGCATGAAAAACCAGTTTATTGCTGGATTATCAACTTGAAGTAACTCCTGGGAAGAAAGAAATCAGGATGCAAACAAGGGCGAGGCTTTGGTGAGGAAGGGCCATGGGACCCCTCTCTGTGGGTGGTGTAGAACCATCACCTTGGGCCAGTTGGGAAAAAATTGGGCTCTTCCTTTCTTTTCAATTCAATCCATGACTGAACAAGATGAAACAACAATCAGCTTTAAAAAACAATGGTAGAAACACAGCCATAAATTAGTATTACAACCAAAACTCCGTATCGAATTTGCAACTACTGTGAACTGAATTTCCAGGGGTTTTTATTCCAGAGGTCTTCCATCCATTAATGCCAGGAGGACAACTGAATAAATCCCAAATCCTTTCCTATTTAGCCCCCAGCTCGCTGAAGGCAGTGGCATTTCATTTTCCAGCTGTACCTCACTAAGCAGGCCAAGTATTCACCCCCAAATCTCCTTTAATTCGCAGAAAACCTGACGTTACTTCAGTACATCTTTACATTAATGTTTAAGCCATTGATTACTGTTATTAAAGTGCTTAGTGCTACTGAAACGCAAACTGACACCAAACGCGCTATGGGGACATCCAGGGATCGCATTTGGGGACACAAATCCCGTAGCCAAGGACGAGCTGCTCAGCAACCGCAGCGCGGTTATTACGGGCCGACGACAGCCGAGCGGCCCCGGCGACACGCCCGAGGGCACGGCAAGGGCGGAACGCGCTTCGGAGCGGCCTCTGGGGCCGGGCCGGGCGGCGGGAGCGGCCTCTGTCCCCGTGCCCGGAGCGGCGGGAGCGGCGGGCCGGCCCTTTATCCCCGCGGCCTCTCTGAGGGGCGCCCGCCCATTGCGTGAGGCGCGGGGGGCGCCCGCCGCGCGCCCGAAGGACCCCTCCGCGGGGCCGCGCCGGAGCGTCCGCTGCTGTTCAGGCGCTCAGGCGCTGTACGCGGGCAGCCCCGCGGCGCGGCGAGGCCCCCGCGCG
>JAOXXN010000065.1:6377640-6393414 GCA_026770055.1 Myrmophylax atrothorax | reverse complement strand
TTGCTCTCTCCTCTTGCCCCGCTCCGCTCCCACCGCCCCGCTCTTCCTGCCCCGCTCAGCTCCCACCGCCCCGCTCTTCCTGCCCCGCTCCGCTCCCACCGCCCCGCTCCTCCTGCCCCGCTCCGATCCCACCGCCCTGCCCATGCCGCCCGCACCGGGGCGTTTTGGGAGCGGCGCCTCGGACGGGCCGGGTGGTGCCCCGACAGGCGCCCAGGGCGCTGCTTTGCACCCGCTCGCTGTTGAGCCTCGCCGGGCTTTGCAACCTACAGACGTGCCCATCAGGAGAAACAATGTAACACACGGCCCAAAGAATGGCCTCAAAGCACCACCTCGCCAACGTCAAATTGCTGGAAAATAATTTCATGTCTGTGCCAAACCCTTAAATGTGGTTTTGTTTTTGGAAGTAAATAGGCACAATAACTCTTCTATTGCTTATATTTTTAATTAGTCCTTTTGATCACAGTAGCCCAGACTAGTATAAGGTGAAAATACTGGCAGTAAATAAGTCTGTCCAGGTGAGGTGTGAATGGAAGCTGTGCTTTACCTGTATATAAATAATACACTCTATTGAAAGGCTACATTGCATAAACACACTGTGTGTGGTGCAGCTTGCACTTAAAAATGGGTGTGGGGTTTTCCTACATTTTAAAAAGGAAAAGGCCAAAAACAGGAAGCCAGGAGCTCTTAGGTAAGTTTTAGAATTGGTAGATCTTTTAATGTTTGTCCGAAAACTGTTGTGTGTACACAGGACAACATCTCTGTCTGCAGTTTGGCATTAGTAAATGTGAATTTGTGCACTCACAATACTGGCCCTGAGCTCGAGAAAGAGGAGACCTTTCTGTGTGTCTCTGGCTGTTTCATTACAAAAAAATGGCTTGAAATGACTGATGTAGCCAAGATACACAGAAATCCTCTGAAAATACTTTGGATGATGCTAAAAATGTGTATTTGAAAAACTAAAATGAGCAGGAGAGCAGTCTGACCTGTCCTTTGAAGTAATCAAGAGCATAAGCAAGCACAGTGTTACTGGTGTGAGGGTCAGCTTTCTTTGGGAGCTCCGTTTTTATTTACCCTTAAAAATAAATAATTTACACCTAATTTACACTTGGCTTAGCCCTTCCTTTCTATTTGAGTGGACTTTTGTCAACTTTCATACTACAACTGTGGTGCAAGTGAATAGAGGGGTCAAAGTGCTCTTTTTTTCTGAAAATGGCTTCTGTTAAAAGATGTTCCATTAAAATTACTTGAAACATTTATTTTTGAGTCCTCAGTTCTGGGCAGTGTGGGCTTAAAGAACAGGCAAAGGTTGAGTACACCTGGGTGTACTCTCACACTGATGAATTAAAGTTCAGAGATTCCTAAGTCCTAATGGGCTGAAGTTCTGAAGTTTAGTGAACTATGATAAGCAATATGAAAGTCATGAGATAAATAGTTTTTGGTGTATTAAAACAGTGTTACAAATTTTTGGGCTTGAGCCTCTGCTGTGGTGGGGGAATCAAGAGTTTTGTAATAAATGGGTGTTCTTTAATACAGAGTGGCAAGGGCTTTGTGTCCTAAAACAAAGCTCATTGTACATGGACTTCACTGTTTTTGTTTTACTACTTGGTAAGGTCACACCAATTCGTCCTTTTTCCTTTATTTTGAATCTTTGGACAAGAATATATTTTAATTGTTTTAAGCATCCATATTGGATGTTGCACAGGTGAGAAATCAGCAAATCTCACTGAAACTTGTGCTTGGGTGAACACTTGGTCCTTTCTTTGTCAGCAGCTGGTAAGGAAGGCCAGAGATGATTTTGAGAGCTTTGTGTCTGAGAATGAATACAAAACTACACTTGAGTTAGACACGTCCTTTTGCAGGATGGAAAGTGATTGCTCTGTAAGAGGTACCATCTTAGGTATAAAATTACGAGTGTGCAGCTTTTAGTTGAGGAAAGGGCACACTTCATGAAGAAAACAGCTTTTTTGAAGTAAATTTGGTGTCCTGTTTCCCTCAAAACTGAGGATTAAATAACATGACCACCAAAATACAATACACAAATTCAAGTAGTAATTACTATAACTTTTTTCCGGACTGTTGTGGACGGTTCTGTATAAACTATAAATACAAGATCATGAGTTACACTTTCATTTTCTTTTCCTGAAAGTGACCTCATTTAAAAGAATGAGTATTGCTTGTGTTAAAAGGGACAGGTAAACTGCATTGCTGTTCATAAATGTATGTGAAAACAGGGCCTGAAAATGTCTGTGTTCCCCTCATGTCTTTGTGTTTGGAAATAATAGGAGTGCTCTCCTGTGTTCTTCCTCTTCTGAGATGGCAGCATATTGTGTGTGTGTGCATGGAAGAGGGTAATTAAAGGGGTGATTCCTGTACAGGACATTCAAACCTGCAACTGGAGTGTTTGGTGACAAGCTCAGTTAATTGAACAGTTGCCTGAACTCCTCCAGGTGTTTGCTGCGTGTCTGAGCTTACAGTCCTGCCTAGGAGGGAATACTTCATTAAGACCTGCATTTTTTGATTCTTCTTTTCCCACCTTTTCTTGTCATTAGAGGGGAAAACCTTTCCAAATTCTAAGCCAACTGAATGTAGATTGAACTTGGGTTTTGTTACAGTGCTAAAGGAAAAACCCAGTTATTTTTGCTTTCAATTTGTGTAACAGAGCACGAGCTGTGTAGGAACAGTTGATTAAGCAATATTCTGTCCAATGGACATAGCCATCCATTTGCCAGCGTGGTTCAGAGCATGGGCAGATGTTCACCAAGAATATTTTTGGGCAACTGTAAATACAAGGTAAAGCATGTGAGCTTTAAAAGCTCAGCAGAGTTGGGAAGATGGCACGTTGTGGGCTGGTAACTTGAGCTGCTCTTGCTTTGTTAGCCTGGCTGAATTTCCTACCCAGTGTAACCCTGACTGGGGTGGAAAATGAGTAGTTAACAAGTGCCTCTGTCATTACTGCACAGGAATTCTCATGGGACAGCAGATGGATATTTGAATTGATCTGACTTGCTTCAGTAAAATGTTGCATTTCCCTCGGGAAACAAGAACCTACAGGAAAAGCTGTAGGAAAAAAAGCTGCAGGAAAAGCATTTTTGTAGTTGAATTTACACTTGGGTTGCCCACTGGTAGCAACTCCATGAAGTGCTTTTGACCATTATTTAGGCCACTTGGATGTTCCAGGCACGTGAGTGTCTCCAGGAGCTCTCCACGGGAAGCTTGGTTTGGAGTTTATCTTCGGAGATTAAATACGATTTTGAAACAAAGAAATTGTAAAATTCATTTGAAATTATATATTGAAAGCCCAAATCTTTCTTTGGAACCTCTTTTGGTATCAGGTTTGGTTGTCGAGCTCCATGTGTGAAAACCCAGGCAGGTTATCTGTGAAATCATGTGGTAGTTGGTACTCGTGGGTTTCGGTGTGTTCTGTTTTGTTTTTAACTTGTCTCATGGCAGCTTGTGTTAACTGGATACATGGTGAGTCCTACAAGCTGTGAAACATCTTCTAGTTAAAGTTCTTCAGATGCTGCTTTGGTGTTTTGTTGATGCTTTTTCTTTCAGAAGAAAAAGACACACAGAAAGAGTGTGTTGGGAGAGCCTCATTTATGTCCTAGAGCCCAGTTTGTGTTCTAGAATTCACTTGTAAAAGTAGCTTATTTTGAACATAAATGTGTAGAGCAAAATCCAGGTCTCTCACAGTGTAGTCACCTTACCTGTAGGTTCCTTTTGTTTCTGTGGGAAATACTGTGTGATGGTAATTTGGAAAGAATATGAAAGCTTGGAGTTCCTCTCTCTCCTCTGGCTTCGTTGTGGTGACTGAGGAAGCTCTTTTTTTGCACTCTGGGGTAAACTGCTGTTATTTCAAAAATAATTCACTTTGAACACAAGACCTGTAAATGTTTTGTGTTCTGCAGTATTGGTGTTACTGCATCCTCACATCTCCCTAACAGTACCACAGGCTGGAACGGCTTCTCCTGCCCTGTTGGGGTGTGTGTCTGTGGGTATCTGTGTCAGGAATTGTACTGTGAGTGTGAGAACCCTGGTGGGTTTGGAGAGGTTCTCAACTTCCATGTTTAATTAAACTGATACAGTTTAAGTGTTTCACCTTTTGGGGTTTTTCTGCCCTTTTGTTTTTGGGTTTTTTGGAGGCAACAGAAAGACTGGTTTGGGGGTTTTGTTACCTGGCTTTTCTTTTGCTTCAATGCAGAATGTATTGCACAGCTAATTTAAATTTTGGATTATGTTAATTGCTTGGTGCTATCAAAAATACACATGCAGGTTTTGAGTTACCTCAGAGCAGATGTGAACTCCATCTTTTCTTTGCTTGTTGTCAAGTTTCCATCACAAAAGGTTTGCTCCACCTGGGTAAGAGGTTACCTCGTCCCCTTGCACCTTGTCACACACACTTGTGCTGCTGTAATTGCTGTAACCATATTGAAATTATCTGGTTAAATATAGAGCCTCCCTCCTGTTCCTGACCCCCTTTTTTGAGGGTTATTTTTAATCTGATGATTCCAGTGATCCAGTTTAGGGCACAGCACTGTAAGTGACTGTACCAGCACAGCTGAGTGGTCAGGCATTTTTAAACCACTCTTGGTTTCGAAGGTAATGTCATGAAAGTGCATTTTTTTGTTTTCACTGTAGGATGACATTTGTGAGGCAATTCAGAGGAGCTGAGGAGAACTTGAGTGTGAGGAGAACACGTCTGCTACCACTGTGAAGCAACTGCATGTTGGATTCCTATTCAAATAAAATCCAGGGCGTACTTGAGCAATGAACCCCAGGGCCTTCCCCTTGCCCCGGGAGCCTGTTTAGTGCTTTTCTCCCAGGAAACTCCAGAACACTTGAGGTTTCTCAGTGGCAAAAGCTGAAGCAGGGTGGCTTGCTGCCTGCAGACCTGGGAGCTGCTGACTCATGAGCTGTTCAATACACAATTTATGTGCTCACTTTGCCACTGGATTATTATTTTTTTCTGCTGGTTTAGCTTTTATGCTTGGAGATCTCTGTCTGATGAGTGAGGGTGAGGTTCTGTAAGTGGGGTGACATCAGGAAAATCTTTACCTCTGGCAGGCTCTGCAGCAGTTGCTAAGCAGGAATTTTACTGCAGCTATTTTACAGCACTAATGCTGCTCTTAGATTGCTGTTAGAGATTAAAAAGGAGGCATTTTCCTTAAAACTTGTGTATAACAGTGTTTGGATGTTAGAGTGTCTTTGGGGTAATGGGAAAATGCTTACTTGGCATTTGAAATCTTTGTGATAATGTGAAACTAAATGCACATTTGCTTGTCCTCTGCATTGCAGCTGACAGGGCATTCCTTCCTCTGCTTTTACCTTCCCATGGGAATGTTTTTAAGGAAGAGCAAGTGAAGACAAGTAACTTTTCTTCTGTTCCTTTGGGTTTTCAGTTGAATAAAAATAAACAGAGAATGTACATTAGACTTAAAAGTATTTGTCCATTTAAGAAAAACTTGTGCTCTGTTGACTGTTGTTGCAATATTTTAATCTGAAAACACCAACCAGGCTGAAGTAAAGCTGCAGGGAAAAAGTACACAGAAATTGGAATTAATTAGGAGAGTTTTGTCTCTTCCCTCCCTTATTCCCTTGGCCACCGGAATAGATTATAGGAGTGTTTTGCAGCATAATTTTGCACTGTATATTTTTTGGAACAAAGTAGTGCTCTGCAATGTGATGCTCTATCCTGTTTGTTTTACTGCTGTTGCTCATGGGTTTGTTTTGGAAACTGGCTGACAGAATTTGGGTTGTTTAATGCGTTTTTGTAGGCCCTGTTTAAACTGGCTGTGTTTGCTGTGCAGCCTCCTAAACAATTGCATGGCGTGGCCAAGGGAACTGTGATCTGCAGCAGGGCACTCGGTGACTTGAGCAAGTGGGAACTTTAAAATGGCCTTTTGCAAAGCCATTTTTTGTAGGATTGAAGCCCCTTCAGCAGGGGAGGAGTGGGCAGAGCTGGCTGGTTTTGCTCTGGGACACTGCAGGGGTTGAGCTCTCCCCTCCCTTTGACTCCACAGCTCAGCCACACTTTGGGAATCACAAGAACTGTTCTGTGATTGTCCAACCACGTCAGCATCTGCTCTAAAATCTGGGGAGAGGAGTAAGCTGACCTTACTTCCTGCTGTGGTAGATTTGCAGTGTGCCAGATGCTCTTTGGGCTGCTTTTGGGGTGTGAGCCGTGGCTGCCATGTTTAACAGCTGTTACCACACAGGGTCTGTCCCCAGCAAAAAATTCCCAGGAATTGATTTCTGAAGCTCAAGAAATTGTCCCTTTGACTTTGCCTCTGATACACTGAAAGATGAAGTGAAATTTTACATCTAACCCGTAGGACTTGCAAAGAAATAAACTGGGCACTGGTGACATCCAAAGGACAAGTCTCATAAGGGTGATTGTATTTCAGCAAGTGATGCTGGGCATGAAATACTTTGTAAGAGGAACTTTCCTGATAAACTGTCTGACAGACTGTGATCTTTCCAAAGGTCTGAGATTGAGCATACAAGTGGAGTGACCTAGAAAAATAGCAGTAAAATTGAACAAAGGTCAGCAGGAACAAAAAAGAGGTGTCACTCACTGGCAAATACAAACCCTGAAACAGTGGTTGCATCAGGGGTTTGGTTCTTTTACATTATAAATTAGGTGTTCCTCTCACTTTCATGTTATGCTAGATTGGGAAGATAATTGTTAAGGATTAGTTTTTAAAACTTTTTAAATTAGAAAAAGGCAAATTTCATTCAAAATACAATGGTGTGATAATAAAAGAATAGTGAAACCAGCTTAATAATTAGAAATCTTCTTCCTTTTGAAGACCCTTTCTCCTCAGCCTGTAGAATGTGTCACTTGGGCACACAGGAGTTCTCCCTGCTTTTGGCTAATGTCAGTGTTCTGCATGGGTTTCTGTTGAAGCAGATAAGAAACTGAGCCTGCTGAAAAAGAGCCTAATGATTCCTTTTTCAGTTTTCTTCCCTTGAAAAAAACCTCTTAATGCTCTTGTACAAAACTGTTTCAGAGCTATTAATACGAATTGTGTTGGTGGGCATTCTTGCACAGAGGATTAGAAACTGTTTTAAATTCTTAACAACTCTCTTAACTGATGCAACTACGGAGAATTACAGTTCTGAATCGTAATGGAGTTGACAGTGGGGGTTTGCAGTCGTGGTTTTGGTGGTGTAGTGATACAGTGGAATGAGCTGTAACTCAGACCTCAGTTCAGCTCTCAGATGTTTGGACTGAAGGGAATGTGTGTTGAGAGCAGTTTTCCCACTGGGAGGAATGTGTATTTCCTTGGAAATCCATGCTAGTCACAAAGATACATTATGGTAGCCAAATGAAGGTTTAAATATTTATCCCTTAGGGAAGTATTTACTTTTTTTTTAAGCCAGAAGACAGTTTTTCTCAGGTACTGTTTTACATGACAGTTACATGCTTGTGTGAGGCATTACAGTCTGTTTGCTGTAGTACAGTACATAATTCTGTTGGCACAAGTGGAAGAAAGCAGTAACCTGATTAGACTCCTCCTAACAGCCTTTTTCTTTCTTTTCAGAGCAAACTTGATGACTACCAGGAACGAATGAACAAGGGAGAACGTCTGAATCAAGACCAACTGGTAAAAACAACAACAAAAAATACTAACCAGATCTCTGTTAAAGTGTTTTGTGATCTTTGTGGGGAGGGAAGGGATGAATTTCACTTCCCTGTGCAGTTTAGTTGGAGATGGAGCTGAGAGCAGTAACAAGCTCTGTCTGTGTGTCTGTCCCAGCTCTCAGAGCAGCACACGTGGAGCTCCCAACAAGCTCTGTGCTGCTGCTCTCCTTGTTGGGGCTGCTTCTTAAAGCAGGTTATTGCAGAGCTTGGTTCAACAGCAGTTTTCCACTTGCAGTAAATGTAAAACAAATAACAATTTAAATTCAGTTCTGTCATGCAAACATGCATATTGATACTCGAGGAGATTACCAGATGCTCAGTAATCAGCAATGTTTTCTTGATGATTTTAGCACTAAAAAAAGAAGGGGAAAAATGTACCCTGCAACTGTTGCAGCTGTTGACACTTTAAAGAATGAGCTGCTTCCCTTGGTCCATGTGCTCTTTTCGTCTGCTGGGGCTTCACTTGGGTTCTTCTGTGCCAGCTGAAAACTGAACTGTCCATGTGTTTTTATTTTGTAATGGCACCTTGTGAAGATAAACCACAATAAGGTTTCTGTTTGCTGAGCAGGGAAGAGAACTGACATGGCATGTTGGGGAGGGAAGCTCATGATGGAGCTTTAGGAGGATCACAGCCTGACTGCCAGGCTTGATAGAGAGAAAACCTTTTTGGTTGGAGAAATGCTGAAAGGATTTGTTATTTTCACTTATGTTTTCTGCTTCTACAGATCAACTGAATGAATTTTGTGAGTCATGTAATGTGGTAGTAATATGTATAAGTATTGCAAATGGAGAAGGGAACATCATGCTCTGTGTAACGTTCTGATTTTGGCTGACTAGAGATAACAATGCATTAATTCTCAAACTCTTGAGCAGTTTGGAGTTGCCAGATTGCTCTGCCTCCCCATTCTCCCTGTTGCCAGTTAGTTTCTGTCAGAGGTTGGCCAAGTCCAAACATGGAACTAGTGCATTATGCATGTGAGCATCTAAAGGCACATGGTTCTGTCCTGAGCCACTGGAGACCCCAAAGACATACACAATCCTTCTGATATTCTGGCCAGTGAAAATCAAACTGTGACTTAACATAGTTGCAGTCCCATTTGGGGATGATGTGTCTCACTTAGGAACTCAAAAGGTGGGAGTTTATTTGTTACAAGTTTGGTTTTTTTCCTATTTGCAATGATTTACATTTGTGGGGGTTTGTTTTTCTTAAGGATGCCGTGTCTAAATACCAGGAAGTGACAAATAATCTGGAGTTTGCTAAGGAACTGCAGAGGAGTTTTATGGCCCTGAGCCAAGATGTAAGTAAAGATCAAGCCATGCTGTGTGGTCTTTCCTAACCCCTGGGCTCTAAACTCCTTTTCACTGATGCAATCAGTAGTCACCTCTATTTAGAGACTGATTGGTCCTGGTTTCTTGACTCTTTCATTCTATATACTAGTTGGTGTCAGGTTTTCTGAAGACTATGTGAAAGATTTCCCTGATGCGCTACATAAATTTATGGAAACAGGAATAATGTAGTTTCCTGAGACAAAACATAAGTGTTGAAGACAGCATGGTCACAAAGCAGGCCTGTCGTGCAACATTGTAGGTGCCCACTGGCTGCCAGTTCTAAAACAGGTAATCTTTTGGGTTGGTGTTTTATTAAGGACGCAAAACAAAGTTCTGTAAAGTTGGGAGGTACAGAAAGAGCAGCAGCATTGGAGGAACTGATTGTGCAGTGGGTGTTAGTGCAGAGACTGATCTAATGAGTGTATTTAGTCTGTGTACAGACTATGTGATAATTTGAAGGGCATCAGCATCCTGGTGTTGTAAACTGCTTTCTGCATTCATTGTGGCTGTAAATTTGTAGGACTCTAAGCCAAGCTGTTTGTGTTTCTTGCATCAGGGTTCCATCTATGTTTATGGAATGTTAGTAATGGAGAACTTTCTTCTCTGCACAAGTTTTTCCTTTGATATTGCCCTGGTCAGCTGACTGCTAAAAAGAAGCCAGTGAATCCAGGAGTAACAGTCTGGTGCTCTGCTTTCAACCTTGGTTGCCATTTTTCATGATTGGACTTAGCTCTCTTATAGTTGATCTTAAGATACGTCTCTGATTTTAAAAAAGGAATTTTGACGTTTCAGAGAGAAAGTTACTGTCATAAGTTACGGGTTTTTTAAAAGAGACGATCAAAGGTAAAAAGCAAACAAGTTGAATTTGCTGGGAGTAAAATTAGGAATGGAAGAAACATCCTGTAGATTCAAACTAGTGTTGCACTTAGGCCTATGTTGTGACTGCAGCTGTAGAAGGTTTAATGCAGAGCACAAGGCTGATGTTTACCTGCCATCCACTCCCTTCCAGCATGGTGAGAATGCCAGGGTAGATGCAGGCTGGTTCCCTGTGGTGTCTGACTGGGGACCTCATGTCCAAGAACTCACTGAAATCCTTTTGAACTGGCTGATCTGTCTGTCTCCCGAGCCTTCCATGGCCAAACATTCTGCGAGTTCCCTCCTGTGGTGCATGAAAAACAAAGCACACTTTTGTTTATCTGTTGTAAGCTGCTCTCCTGGTGTTTGCAGTGGGTCCCTCCTATCATGGGGTATGGTGAATAACCTCTCTATTCATGTTATCTGCTGGCCTGTGTGAAATACTGGGATCCAAGTGGCAGAACCCAAGACTTTTCTTTGTGCCTTTTGTTACCACTGAAGGCCATTTCCAATGCTTTTGCCCTTGGGATCCCTGTAGATCCAGAAGACAATAAAGAAGACGGCTCGCAGGGAGCAGCTGATGCGGGAGGAGGCCGAGCAGAAGCGTTTGAAGACTGTTCTGGAGCTGCAGTTCATCCTGGAGAAGTTGGGTGATGATGAAGTTCGCAGTGACTTGAAACAGGGCTCCAGTGGGGTCCCAGTGCTGACAGAGGAGGAGCTCACAATGCTGGATGAGTTCTACAAGCTGGTGTACCCTGAGCGAGACATGAACGTGAGGTGGGGTTACAGTAAAGGCTTTTGTTTCTGATTGTCAGTCAGTTCACAATGTATTTACTATGGTAATTGAAGACTTAGTAAGAAATTAACTCTTACTAATTATTTTTGAAGGTTGAATGAGCAGTATGAGCAAGCATCTGTTCACCTGTGGGACTTACTGGAAGGGAAGGAAAAACCAGTTTGTGGAACAACCTGTAAGTGTAGTCTCAGCATGAAGAAGCAGCACTGAATTTGTGCTTGAACTAAATGCACTTCTGATGTGAGAGAACTTGAGCAGTTACTTATCTTGGCGAGTTTTAGAGTAACTACTTTTTTCCCAGGTCTTGGCTGGACTGTAACAATAACATCTCAAGTGTGGACTCACTGTGTAGTGTATTTTTTTTATACTGACACAGCATTACTCGGTATTTAACCTCAGTCCATTCCTGCTATTTCAGCAATATTCTGCTGCTGGGGCTTAGTTTAGTAGCAGTTCTTTGTTTTCTGAAAACCTGTGTGTGAACAAGGAGCTTTGACAGTCACATCTAATATATAAACTTGTATGGCCTTCATTAGTGGCATGTTCTCTGCCCCTTGCCTGCTGCAAAAAGCATTCTGATTTTGCTCTATTTTCCTTGATTAACTGCAGACCAGGGTGTGATTGTGCCCCCCAGGCTGCTTTTTGCAGAAATAAAGATCTCCACAAGTACATGGCCTAGGCAGCCAATAATGCTGCCTTGCCAGTGTGGCTGATTTCTTTGGGGTTAAGATGCCCAGCTGTTGCAAGGCATTAAATGTGCCAGTGTTTTGTTTCTGAAGGCTGATTTGAGCCACTTCACCTCGAGGAAGAACCTCCATGAGGGTGGTACCTGTGAAAATCTGTTCTGTAAGAAACTGTCTCACAGTAATATTTTTTAATGAGGAAATTAGAAATTAATCAGGTACAGTTGAAACTTCAGTGAGTTTTGAAAACTTTCCAAACTGCAAACTAAGCAGCCAGTGATACTTTCTGGTTTTTTTAATAGCAGGAATAAAAGTATGATAAATAAATTCATAAAATTTAACTCCCTTTGAGGTGTTTCACAAATCCTGTGAGGAGTATTATATTCTATTACGGTTATTTTTGCCCTTGTGAAAGTGGAATATTTATTGATTTATTTAATGTAACCTGGTAAGAAGGAAGAAATCCTGTAACAATAGTGGTCATGGACTAGCTTGAGACAGTGACATCTTCACAGCAAAGGGGTAATAAAATCGTGTGGTCTTAGGGAAGGAAGGAAGGAAAAGATGTCCAGGACTGAGTTAGCACTAATCTTTCCCTTCCACTTTGCCAGACAAAGCCCTGAGGGAGGTGGTTGAACGGATCCTTCAGACCAGTTACTTCGACAGCACCCACAACCACCAGAACGGGCTGTGTGAGGAAGAGGAGGCAGCCCCTGCTCCTGCAGTGGAGGACCCTGTGGCAGAGGCTGGTAAGGACACAGAGGTGCCTCTGACTGAGGGGCTGGGGTTGGGCTGCCTGCTCTCTGGGCTCCTCAGTGGTCCATCAGCAGAGATGACGGTGCTCACTGCCCAAGGCATCCTGGTTTCCAGTCGTTCCCACCGCTTCAGTCCTTTGTTACAAGGGAGCAGTTTTTCAGGCAAATTCTCAAGTTTACATACTTAAACTTGGGATGTTGTATCAAATTTTAAGGAAAAATCATTACCTTTTTCCTTTTTGATTATGCTGTGGGGAAAATAGAAACTTTGGGTAGCTGAACAAAACTCCTCAGCAAGAATTTAGTGTGGTTTTTTATTTTTAATTCAAAACTCTGAGATTATTTGTTACTACTAATTCTGTTAATGCCACCAACGTTTCTTCATTCTGAGAGGCAAGGAGAAATTTTTTTCATCCCAAGTTTATATCCTCTAGGTCTGTAACATACGTTGGTGGTGGGGATGGTTTTGATTTCTTGTTTGTTTGGGATGGGGTTTTTTGGGTTTTGGGGTTTTTTTTGGGTTTTGGGGGTTTTTTGTTTGTTTGGGGGTTTTTTTTGTGTGTGTTCTTTTGTTTTTTGTGGAGTTTTGGTTGGGGTTTTTTGTGGTGTTTTTTGTGGGTTTTTCTTTGTTGTTTTTGTTGTTGTTGTTGTTTTTATTTTCTTGTTCTTGTGTTTATTCCCACATAAATGTGTCTGCTTCCTTTTCTTCCAGAACCTGATGCAGCGGAAGAATTTACTGAACCAACTGAAGTTGAATCCACTGAGGTATTACTCACTGGAAAGATTGTCATTATATATACCTTTAATGCCACTTACTTTTACTTTCATACCCTTTCTTATTTTTATTTTAGTATGTAAACAGACAATTCATGGCAGAGACTCAGTTCAGCAGTAGTGAGAAGGAACAGGTAGATGAGTGGACAGTTGAAACGGTTGAGGTAAGATCTTGTGTACTGCAGGTAAAATTGCAATCCCTGTTTCTGCTGGCTCACAATTCATGAGAGGTTTTAGTATTGCATCCCTTCTCCCCCAGTATATAAAAACCTATATATGTAAGTAAGCTTGGACTCACTACTCATTTTTAATGACATATTTTGCTCAGGAGTACCTCAAATAAAAAGAAATAAAACTTAGGCAGTCTGTCAGAGTTTGCAGAGGACTTGCTTTTGGTCATTAGTGGCTTGCTTGGGAAAACAGGACTTAACAGTCTTAGGTTTCAAAAGACTTCAGAGGTCTTTTGAAGCCTATTTTATTTAGGAGAACTTAGCTGCAAATACAGAACTTAAAGTTTATCTGCACAGCTGCTGACAGCATGGCATCGTTGTGCTTTCACTGAGCAGGGCCCTGGACAGGCAGCTGAAAATGAGTGACTCCTCAACTAATACCTCCTCCAGATTGCTTATGTGCACAATTTGTGTTGAATTACGTGTGTGTGTCGCCTCTGCTTCCAAGACTACAGTACTTCACTTGTTCCTGCTTTGCAGTGGAGCGATGGTTCACTGGTGGTGGTTGTGGTCCCCTGGTTTGAGGATCCATTCCCAGGTTATACTCTCGAATTTATGTTCTTCATGTGCTGGAAAGGACAAGTCCCATGGAGTCATTCAAATGTTTGGTGTTGGAACTTGAGTTGTGTCCATCTGTTAGAAACAAGTACAAGTGGCATCTTTCAGATGCTGGAGACTTCGGTTTTGATTCACTTCAGCAGCAAATTACAGATGTTCAGTTTTTTGAACTCCTTTCCTTGGTGTCTTCAGGCTGTTTTAAGTGTAGGAGCGGAGTAAATGTTCAGCATCTCATGGTGAAAAAGAGAGCAGCCCTTTTGATCCTGCCTGGTGTTACATGGAGTCTGCTGAAATTCCCACCTTACAGTGGTCAAGACCACGAAAAGATTCAATAATAGGATGTATGTGCAGCTTCCAGAACTCACTAGACAACTGTATCATGTATGTGAATGAGTTTGGTAGTTTCTTGTCATAGTGTTCCATTCACTTACCTTTAAAAAACCCTCTAAAATATCACTGCTGGTGAATGTGTTTTAAGAAATCTTTTAAAAAATGGAAGAAACCCTCCAAACCCACAGGTTTGTTTGGAGTATTCTTAGAAGGCACAGCATTTTAAAACTAATGACTGGCTTTCGTCTGTCTTGAATTACAGCAGGTGTCCAGAGTGTGGCTCAGTTCTCTGTAGTTCTTAATACTATGGATGAAGACACAATTCATAATGTGATTTTATATCACATATTTCAGAAACTGCTGATTTTTCTTGCATTTTTTGTTTTTCTTGATTTTTCTAGTCAGCTAAACCTGCACCGTATCGGCTTTGTTTTCATAGAACAACACAAAGAATATATACTGAGATTGTCCTTTCAGTGTCAATGTAGGAATAATTTAGAAAAACTGAGAGTTGAAGGCTATTTCTTTGTAATTAAGAACCTTACTTTCTCAGATGTAACACAAAAAAGGGAAATTGAGAGTATGTGCCTTTGGCATTATTCTTGCTGCTCTTACTGGCACCACAATCCCATTTTGTGCTCTTCAGCTCCAGGTGCTTGTGGCATTAATACAGTGATAGCTGGGAATTTGGGAAGCTGAAAGAGAACATTTGCTCATCAGATTTCCATAATCTGTTCCTGAAGAGGAAGGCTGTCCTCAACTACTCTCTTTCTCAGTAACCCTTGGGTAGATGAGAAATGCTCAGGATTTCTGTGGTATGTTTGGAGAAGTGATGGTGTCTCACAGCACTTCCATAGTTTTGAGCTAAAGCATTTGCTTGTGAATTTTCCAAGTGTATTTGGATTACATGAGGTTTAAATTTTGGTTAATATGTCCTTTATTGGTAATAGTATTTGTGGTGGGGTTGTATTGTTGGCTTGTGGGTTTTTAATTGATTTTTTAAACTGCTTCCTTTGTAATAAGTACCTGAATCTGCCTATACAGAAAGTTCTCTTTGCCTTAGACTGTTAAACTTTGGATGGGTTTTGTGTGGAATTGGAAACTCTTCTGACACTGCCAGAAAGCAAGTTTGTTCTGGTTGCTCTGTGGTCTCATTAAACGTCTGTTAGTTCCCTTTGCCCCTGCTTTTCCCGTGGCCTCCTGTGCTCTGTTAGTCTCCTGACTGGCTGGCAGCACTGCCAAGGTGAAGGGCAGGGGGGCAGAGGGGAGCCTGCAGTTTGAATCAGTTCTCTGCAGAGCTCCAGCTCTCCTAAAGGAAGGGTTTGACCTTGCTGTGCTGTCCCCAAGGTAATGGACGTGTGTGGTCAGGAATAATTTGGTTTTTGACTAGTAGTGATCCTTTATTTGAGTAGTCTCTGTGCCTTTTTCACACAGCACTGGTGGAAAGCTGTTAAACTTAGAACTGTCCTATCCATTGGCAACTTAACACACACAACTTGAAATTTATTTAGTAGTCTCATCCTGCTGTGATTGTGCTGCATCCGAGTGCCTGGTGGTGCTAATCAGACTAAAGGCATAGGCCCTAAACAATTCCTCTAGACATTAAAAGAAGAGGTTTGAAAAAGATGGTGTGAAATCTGAAGTTGATGCTGAACTGTGTGTGAAAAAGGGGAATTACAACACTTTGTCCCTGCTGTGTGCTCTTGATGATTCCATGTGTTTTTGTCTTGAAGGTACTGAATTGTTATGAGTGACTTGGACCTTCATCAGTTGAATGATAGTGCTTAAATAATTGAGAGTACTTTTAGTAATAATTATG
>JAOXXN010000065.1:6363656-6377540 GCA_026770055.1 Myrmophylax atrothorax | reverse complement strand
AGGAGATGAGTAGCTGCTGGGTTTACAGCCCAGGTTTCACCCAGTGCTCTGGCTTGTGTTTTTTCTTTAATTTTTAAACTTTGTGGTGTGCAAATGTCTATATATACACTCTGAAAAACATCTTCAGGTAATTTTTTTCCACTCCTGGGGTTTAATTCTTAATTTGGAAACAGTCCATAATGTGAAATTTGGGGAGTGTGTGATAGATCAGAGCAGTTGTGCTTGGTTTGCAGTGTGGACAGTCTTAGGGAGTAATTCTGTGGGAATTGTCAATTTGCTTTTCTGTGGATGACTAATAGTAGTGATCTGGATCTGAAGGGAATCTTGAAGAGGATTGTAGGTTGTGGTTAGTTTTCAGTTTTGTTTCTGTTCCAGATGAGTAGGGATTAGGTCAGGGAAGCACCTCACTGGAGTTTGTGAGGCAATGGCATGTGCAGAGTGTCATACACAAACAAGGTTTCGGAGTCTGAGCAAGGAGTAGGAATGGAAAATGCTGTAGATTTCTTGGAGAAAATTGAAAACAAATTTACAGGCTTTGAGAATGGATAGTGGCAGTCTAAGGTTTAAAGTTCAGACTTGTGATAGTAGGACTGGTTTGTCGTGTGTCCTGACTGCTGTACTAAAGCGCCTCACACAGCTCTAATGAGAAATCAGGTATTCTGCACAAATATTTCAAACTTCAGGTGCATGTGTGCTAACTTATATCCTGTGCAGCTGTAAGTTTAAGGCTTTCCTGTTTATCTGGGAGATCATTAATATTAAATAAAAGCTCATGGTAACAGGAGCTGTAGACAAGTTACTGACAATGGATGTTGTTAAAGGCCATTTGTTGACATGTATGCACATTGAAAATGGCACTTGTGTGTTATGGGAGCTGCTCAAAGCAGGACTGGGCTAGGGACATCCAAGTGCTCCTTTGTGCAGCTCAGCTGACCTTGCTGCTGTCTGTTTGCACACTGTTTGATGGTGGATGTTCTTAGCTGCTCTGTGTCCAGCTTTGCTGGTGGCTCTGCTGTCTCTGACAGGGTGGTGTTTGAAAGCATGCTGCTGTGTGTTGGACATTTGGTGTGTTGCCATTCTGGGGGGTGTCTGGTAAATCTGAGCTTTCTTGCCCTCTGCGAGTTGTGCTTCTGCTTCTGGGCTTCCGGTGTCCCCCCACGGTGCTGCCTTGCAACCTTCCTGTCATGCAGTGCTGCCTGCTGTTCCCTGAGACAGTAAATCAGTTGTCTAGGGTTAACAGTGGCTTTGAAAATGAAGCATTTTAAAGTCTTGAAGACCTAAAAATTCTGACTCCACTTGCATTTACTAAAAATAATTGTTCCCCATTTGTGCATTTTTGTGAAGCTTTTTCTTCCCCATCTTTCTTTAAACTTCCAAATGCTTATAAATTGCTGTCTCAAATCCTGCTCGAAAATATCCCTGTAATATTGTACAAACATTTTATTAATGGGGAAAAGAGTAGATGGAGAGAAAACAGAGCACTGTAATGCTGTGAGTGCTCAAATCAGTAGCTGCCACCAGCTGCATGACTCTAGGGTGTAGTATTTTTCTTCAACACCACTACAGTTACCCCATCCATAATGAATCAGGCAATAGCCATAAATTGCAGCAACTGCCCAGTCCCTTCTTGTGTTGGTTTGCTGAAATTTGGGTTGGTTGCCTGTCTCTTGTTAGGTTGTAAATTCGCTGCAGCAGCAGACACAGGCGACGTCTCCTCCCGTGGCTGAACCTCACACGCTCCCCACTGTGGCCCAGGCAGACCCCCTGGTCAGAAGGCAGCGAGTACAGGACCTCATGGCACAGATGCAGGGCCCCTACAACTTCATGCAGGTAATTCTGTGTTCTGAATGGTCATGTTTTTAAAATGCAGTCAATTGGATTTGAGGGTTTTATTATTTTTTTTATTTCTTTTCCCCTCAGGACTCCATGCTGGAATTTGAGAACCAAACACTTGATCCTGCCATTGTGTCTGCACAGCCCATGAACCCAGCACAGAGTTTGGACATGCCACAAATGGTTTGCCCTCCAGGTTTGTAATGGTAAATCCTAAACATAAATCCTGGGGAAGCCTGCAAGTCACCTATTAAGCAGTTACTGCCACAGAGTAAAAGGGGCACCACAAGTAATAGTATATGTCTTTTTCTCAGAAATGTAAACTATTTGTAGTCCTCCAATTCTGACTTGCTTAGAAGTGTTGCTTGGAAATATGGAATATATAAAACTTTTTTTTTTTGAATGGGCAAAATATAATTTTGCTCTGTATTATGTTGGACAACTCGAAAAAATGTTCTTTGCGTGGAAACAGGTAATTTGAGTATAGCTTTGCCATGCTAAAGGCTTCGTCGTCTTCATGATGATCAGCTCTCCCATAATTTAATCAGACAACTTAGTAATGCTGTTCTGTAAAAGGTTTGGCTGTACTGTGTAGTAAGTGAAATTATTTTCCTTCAGTTCATGCTGAGTCAAGACTTGCCCAGCCTACTCAAGTTCCTGTGCAACCAGAAGCTACACAGGTAAAATGCTTAGTAAATTGTATTTTGGATTCGAGTTTTATATTAGTCCTGATTAATGTTACTGAAGGATTTAATTCCTAACTGTATGACACACTCAAAAGGTTGAAGTTCTAATTTGGGGAAGTTGGTTATCTCCATTATCTCTTCAGCACTGTTGCTTACCAGCATTACTAGATCCGGGTTCTGTGCTCTGCAGACAGGGTAGATTTTCAGTAATGGAATCATCCAGTAGTGTCCCCTTTCATGTTAAGTCATGTGTAGTAATATTTTTTCATTTAGCCAGAAGCAGATAGGTAGGTAGTTCTTTATTTATTTGCAACAGAAAGGCCAAATGGAAAATTATTTGGTTAAAGGGCAGCCTGTGTCCATTCAAGTAAGGGCCAAAGCACAAGTAGATTTAATGGCTTAACTATAGAGTTTGTGTTCTGTTCTATTCACATGTTCTGTCAAGGATTAGTCCCAGCTGCTTTCTTGGGCCATGTTTCATCCTGGAGTTGCAGAGCAGTCAGCAGCAGTGGAATGGGAGTGGTGTTTTCAGCTGAGCTCTGAGCAGGCCCTCCTAAACTTCTGCACTGTATAGATGAAACAGTCACCTTCTTGTTAGGATGCTTCAGTCTCCTACCGAGTTGGCTAGTGATTAAAGAACTTTCTGATTTTGCATTAAGCATGTGTGGCATCTCTGAGGACTCTGCTGGTCTCAGGAATGGGTCCCTGTTTGAAAGCCCAAGGACAAACCTGGCTAGATGATGTGTCTCGCAGTACCTGCAGTGTACATTGCTTGCTTTGTCTTGTCCAGGTAGAGCTGCAAGGTTTAAGTCAGTCGTTCATATAGCAACAGGAGTGAGGGGTTTTTCTTGAGTTTCCTCTGTAAGTTCCTCCTGAAGTGCTGGTGCTCCCCACAGTTTTGTTTTGTAGGTGTAGATTAATATTTTTTGGCAGAGGGTTATCTCTGCGCTGGCTTTTATTTTACTGTCAAGTGATGTCTGTGACTTAATCCAATGGTTTTTTGTTTTTATTATCTCAACCAGCACTGCTAGTGAGTCGCTTGAGGATCTTACAAGCAGTGCCTAAACTTAATCTTTCCTTGGAAACATTCCAATTTGATGTGAACACCCCCATCACTTATTACCAGTTTCCTCTTAAAATCCCCATAGCCTTAAATGCACAGTCCTCTGCTTTGCTGCCTGGAGTTTAACTGGACTCTCTAAGGGAGCAGAGGTTGTAAAATGAGCAAATTCAGTGCATTGGAAACCAGCACTTACCCACTTGTTGGAGTTCTCGTGTGTTAGAAGGTTGGCCAAGAGGAGGTGGTTAAACCTCTACTGGTTGAAAAGTCATTCCCAGCAATAAAGACCTTGCTGGCACACACACTTGGACTAAGAGTTGCCACCCATGCCAGAGCTGTCAGATACTTTCTATAAAACTGTGTGTGAGCATCAGCTGACTTTGGGGGCTTTGGGGTTTATTTTGTCAGGTTCCCTTGGTTTCTTCTACAAGTGAGGGATATACAGCCTCCCAACCCATGTATCAGCCTTCTCACACAACAGAACGGCGGCCACAGGAAGAATCAATTGACCAAATGCAAGCAAGTCAGGTTTCACAGGGGTGGGAAGGACTGTCCTTGCAGGTGTCATCAAATATTAGTCTATGTTTCTTTGTAAAAAACATTATTTTTAGTTGCCTATTAATAGGGCTACTCCAGCTCCCTTGAATTTCAAAATTTTGAGCCTGTCTGTGGCCAGCAAATCTTTCATAGGAAGACTTAATTTGAAAGATTGTTTAATTAGATCCCATGTGCCAACGTCAGCATGTGTCAGTGTTAGTGATGGCTTAGGAAGTGTGAGTTATTTTTTACATTGGCCAGCAGTTAGCCCAGGAAGTACATCTCTGCAGGTTTTTCTGGCTGTGTTTGAAGTGAACAAGGGCAAAGACTCTGAGGTTTTTTCTCTCTCATGATGCTGTTGTGAATGAGGCTGTTGAGCTGAAGTACAAAACAGTCATTTGCAGAGGTGGGCCTGAGGCATCGCTACTTTTTTTTAAGTGAAATTTGTAAGTTAAATTTTTGCTATCTCAAAAGCTGCCAAAATATTGTTTTGTTTCAATTATTAGGCTTCAATGTCACTGAATGCAGACCAGACCCCATCCTCATCATCACTTCCCACTGCATCCCAGCCCCAGGTGTTCCAGGCTGGATCCAGCAAGCCTTTGCATAGCAGTGGAATCAATGTTAATGCAGCTCCATTCCAATCCATGCAGACAGTAAGTAGTGAATTCATACTGAATCCCCTTATTCTGGCACTCATTCCTTTTGCTGGAATCAGTCATGTGGCTACAGAAAATAATCTTTGGTTATTCACATTTCTCAGTCTTTGATACTTCATGTGATGCAGTGAAGATTTGTAAAAACTGGTCAGACCAGAGAGTGTTTTTGTACCATCACAGGTATTCAATATGAATGCACCTGTTCCTCCTGTTAATGAGCCAGAAACCCTTAAGCAGCAAAATCAGTACCAGGCCAGTTACAACCAGAGTTTCTCCAATCAGCCTCACCAAGTAGAACAATCAGATCTTCAACAAGAACAACTCCAGACAGGTAAAATTCTTTTAGCAGAAACTGAAATGGCAATAGCTTCATGATCAGGCTGTGAAGCTCTAGAGGATGGAGGAAAGCATGTCACATGTCCCCAAATGTTCCTAGTCTGGCAAAGGTTTCCCCTGACAGTACCAGGTTTTGTTACTCTCTCTCAGTTTGAATATCAAGCAGGCAGTGAAATTCAGTGTATCTTACCTTCAGCTGTTAATAGAATTTTGCCACTTGATCAGGTTTTATGTGGGTTTAAAAAAAAATAAACAATTATTTCTAAGGATGAAAGCAGTAGAGTGGAGTACTTGATCTGCTGATGTTAAGGCTGGATGATCCTTAAATTGTGGCAGTTGAGGTGACTTTTTATACTCAAAACAGTAAGTCAGAAGGGAGAGCAAATGTGGGCTGCTTTGTACAGATAAGGTACAGTTCACATTTTGCTGAAATCAGTGAGACATGGTTTGAATTCAGCAGGCAAAATGCTGTCCAGGTTAGCAACTTGAAAAGATCAAGTCTGTGTCCAAAATCCACTGAAAAAGAAGTTGCAGATGCAGAGAGGGACAGACAGATGGGAAGGGTGAAGTGGTGGCAACTTCTGGGTATGGAGTAAAGCAGAAGAGCCTGATGCCTTTCCTGTCTGAGTACAGAGTCCGTGTGGAAACATAAAGAAATACAGACTTTTATCCTTGTTTTTCTCTCCCTGCTTGCACCGCAGTGGTTGGTACGTACCACGGTTCCCCGGACCAGCCTCACCAAGTGGCAGGCAGCCACCAGCAGGCTCCCCAGCAGAGCACTGGGTTCCCCAGGAACAGCCAGCCCTACTACAACAGCCGGGGGGTGTCCCGGGGGGGCTCCCGCGGGGCACGCGGGCTCATGAACGGGTACCGGGGCCCGGCCAACGGATTCAGAGGTGAGCAGCTGCCCAGCACTCCCTGAGCACCAGGGCACGGGGGGAATGTTAAACTGACCTGCTCTTGGTAGACTGTAACAGCATCTCCATATGCTGTTTACATTTGTAGTAGCAAACCCACTTGCTTTAGGTAAGCAACTTCAGTTTTAGGTGTGGGTTTGGACTCCCTACCAAGGTGTCTTGGGTTGAGCTGGCAAAGTGCCAACTGCCCAATACAGAGTCAGTCTCCCCCTCCCACTGAGAAAAGGGAGAAAGGAAAACTAGGTTTATATTTTTATACAGAAAGGGGAACATTAAAACAAAACTGCAATATAACACACACTTAACACAAGTTAGATATAACAACAATTTTCTACCTCCCATCAAAAGCAGATTGCATTAGTGTAGATTCATAGAGCAGCCCAAAGACACCCAGAAAGAACAGAAAGAATAACAGTAAAATGTTTCTACTTCCCTGAACTAAAACAAAATGAGAAGCAGCAGTGGGCAGCAGCAAGGCCCACCTCAGCAGGACAGCAGCAGTGTGTCCTGTTCTACTGCAGACATGATGGAACTGAGAAACTCCTCCTACCCTACTGGATTTATATCTCAGGTTTGCATCATCTGGTATGAAATATGTCTTTGGTTGTTAAGTCAGGTGACACCTGTCTGTCCTATTCTATGTAGATTCTCTGAGCCTGCTAAGTTGAGGCCCAGCTAAAACTAAAGCCAAAACTACCACATAAGGTACAAGGATATATTAGGCGAGTATAAGCAAAGAACAGAAATATCCAGCAGAATTTCAAGTGAGGAACTTGGATGCCAGTTGATGTTTCAAAAATGTTTTTTATTTCCACTTGTGGTAGAAGTAGTAGTGTATTTCAGAGTTCTGTGTTTCACCATAATCAGAGTAGACTGGGTAATGTAGAAGTACAAGAACAGAAGAGTCTCAAAGTCTCAAGGGCAAAGTGCTAACAACTTCTGGGTATGGAGTTAAAGAAGAGCCTGACGCCTTTCCTGTCTAACTGAATATCGAGTTTGAATTGAGTCCATGTGGAAACATAAAGAAATACAGACTTTTATCGTTGTTTTTATTCTCCCTGATTGCACAGCAGTGGTTGGTACTTACCATGGTTCCCCGGACCAGCCTCACCAAGTGACAGGGAATTAACAGGAATGGAGGAATGATACTGTAGTTCTGAGTAAACAAGAGAATTTTCATGATTCCTGTAGATGATTACATATGGCTGTCATTATTAGAATGGGAGAGAGAGAGCTGGTTTCCTTGTCAGGTGTTCTGGGATTAGATTAGTGGATACAGGCACTGTGTGCCATGTTTCTTCCTCTCCTGTGACTGGGCAACAGAGAAGAAACCTGTGTAATGGAAATACAGTGGGTTGTAGTATGAATGCAGCAGTCACAGCTGTTAAATACAGATCCTGCTAACGTGGTTAGTTCTGGATTGAACGTCCTGTAAATCAGACCTCAGATTACCAGAGAAATACACTCTTTCCTCCCAATTCTTACTAGGTCTTTGTTCTTGTTTCTTATAATAGCATTAGCCCTGATGTTTCAAACATTTGCTTGACTGCAAGTCAAGGTAAACTGTCCTTTCTAAAGGAGTGGGGTTTTTTGGTCAGAGTTAGGCAGAATCCTCTTACTGCTTGTGTTCAGTAGCAGAAAGTCACGTGGTAGGTTCCCCTTTGCCGTGACTGACGGGTGCCCTGTTCCCTAGGGGGCTACGATGGCTACCGGCCCTCCTTCTCCAACACTCCAAACAGTGGATACACACAGCCCCAGTTCAACGCTCCACGGGACTACTCCAACTACCAGCGGGTAAGGCACCGGGCTGGGGGCAAAAACACCTGCAGCAAGAGCACTCACATCTGTCAGCCAAGGGCTGCTTTTATTGCTAATGAATTTAAACACTAAACACCTCTATTTGCATGCCTTATGTAGAGCAGCACATCCTGTAACTGGAGAGAGCAGCTGTCATTGCACATTTTCTTACAGCTGCTAGGCACTAGTAGAAGGAAGAATTTCTGAGATTAGTGAAAACTAACAAAACACTGCATGTTGAAGCCACAGATGTTTTCTCAGTGCATATTGTTTTAAAAGCTCCTTATTTTGCTGGTAATTAATAACTGCCCAGGTTTTATGTTGTAACTTTTTTAATTTCTTTGCTTCAGGATGGATATCAACAGAATTTCAAACGTGGCTCTGGACAGAGTGGGCCTCGGGGAGCTCCCAGAGGTAATTTCCTGACTAGGAATTGATCTGGACTGAACAGAAGGTTTTGATCCAACTTCCAGAGCTCTGGAGTTGGAAGGCAACCTCACTCCTTTACTCAGCAGCTTGCAATTGAAGAAAAAGTTTCCTTTTCTCTGACCTTATAGCTGACCCTGCTTTTGAGCACAGGTTGGTCTTGGAGAACCTCTTAGGACCTTGCTGCCTTCAATTGTACTGGGATCCTTTGGACATGTGGTGGAAGTTGTGTCAGCCATTGAATGAGGAATCCCTGGGAAAAAAGTGCAAACAGCAATATTGCTGTTCACACTTGCAGTGTAGCAGAACTTTTAGCTGCCTTTTGTTAATGAAAGCCTTAGGAAACAAAACAAAAACCCCCACAAACATAATGAGGCTGTAGTTGAACTTGTAAATTGCGTTCCACTGTTTCCTCAGTTCTCTCTCTCAGTACATTTTTGGGGGTGAGACTGTTGTGTCTCAATCCCAGCGGCATTTCCATTGTCAGTGAGGACAGGTTGAGGCTTTACATTTGTGCAGTCACGGTTCCCTTGGTGTCTCAGTCTTGAAGGGCTCCATCCTTGCCTGTCTTGGTCCTGCAAGCCCCAGGGTGTCAAGCTCAGTGTCACAGCAGGCTGTGGGGCAGCTGAGAGCCTATTTTAGGATGCACGGCCCTAATGAAGAAGGTCTTGCACAGTTCAGACCAGAATATTTAGGAATGCTGAGACTTGAGAATTGAACCCCCTTGTTGTGTGTTTTCCAGGTCGTGGAGGGCCCCCCAGACCAAACAGAGGGATGCCTCAAATGAGTGCTCAGCAAGTGAATTAAACACGTTCACGGGATTACATTCAACGCCAAAAACACGCTGGCCAGTGTACAATACATGTTACCAGAAGAGTTATTATCTATTTGTTCTCCCTTACAGGAAGTTTGTTGTAAAGGGACTATTTTCATTACCCACAATGACAGGACTACAGTTGCCAGCTTTATATTACCTGGATATTGAAAGGAACGAAACAACGTTTACTCTGCATGTTCTGTCCTAAGCATCATCTTGAGCCTTGCACATGAGATTCAGATTCCTCACCCTTGCTAAGAGTAAAGCAAAAAAGGCAATTTCCAGGGTGATCCAGTCTCCATGGTTAACTGAAGTGGCGGGAAAAAGCAAAGACTCACTTCTGACCTTTAAAAGTGATTTAACAAATTGGGATAAAACCTGCACATTCATAAAAGATTTACCGTGGTGGCAGCTGACAAAACTTAATGTGCCCATGAAAGGATGAAAAAGGTGAAGTGTGGTTTGGCAGAGCAACTGCATTTCAGCTTTTTCTTATTAAATTGAAGCACTGAACAGTTAAAAGATGTGTAGTGATGCAACTGCCCTCAGTAGACAGATGGGCTTAGAGCCAGTTTTTGACAAAGAAGCAGCACCCTTAGCTGCAGCATCCTCATCACCAGGGCCCTGATTCCTGTGGCTGAGGGTCTAAGAGCGCTTGCATAACTGCTAATGTAACTGTAATTATTTTTTTTAGGAGAGAAAAAAAACTCCAGAGCTTTGATTTGGCACTTCAACAAAATTTTGCAACAAATGTGAGCTCTAATCTGGATGGCCACTGTATATTTGATGTGAAGTATTTAGGTATCTCTTTGAAACACTGTTAAATTCCTTTGATAGCAATGACTTTTGTAAGGATTGGTATTCTCTATCATTCCTTATGACTTGCACATTGTCTGTCACTAATACTTGACCTTGCTGTATTGTCACCTAAATAACTGATGCCGGTACTGATGGAAATCTCTAATGGATAATCATAACACTTTTGGTCACATGTCCTTTTTGTCTTTCCTGCAGCCTTGAAGGTTTTAAGAAATCTCAAATGCCCGCTGCTGCTGCCCTTTTAATTGCTCTCTTTTGAAAAGCACCAGTATGTGTTTGAGTTGATTTCCCCTTTGAAGGGAAATGACAGCCAGCAGTTACAGTTCTAATGGTATAAGCAAGACAAATAAAACATGTTTATAAAAATTGTATCCTGGAACACTGGTTTTCAACGACTGAAACAGATTCCATGGGGTGACATTTCATAAGGTTTTTGGTTGTGTTTTGTTTTGGTTTTTTTCCCCTGATAGTGTCTTTTTTCCTGCCTAGATGTGAACCCTCCTCCTGTTTTTCTGATTTTACTCTACTAGCTGTGACTTCTGGGAAACCTTTTTTTTTTAATGGACTTTTCCTTCTCACCAAGGCAGCGATGTATAAAAGAAATGGCATAAGACTAGGAGCTGGAAAATACCAAGTCTTACTCCAGTTTTACTGCATCCTTGTGGTATAATCCTTGGAAAAATCACTTGTGCCTGCCTTCTGCGCACATGCACTCTCTCTGCAGCGGGGAGAATATTTTGATGCTGCCTCCATAGAGGTGTTGGTAGTTCTGTTGTGTTCTATAGCACATGCAAGAAGAAAAGTGCTATATTCTATGTTAAATATTGCTCCTCAAGTAATTCCTACCTGTGGAAAGGTGAAATTAAGGAACCAGCTGCGTGGTGTTGTAACTGTTCTATACAAAACCTGAGGTTGTTCTCACTCAGAGGGTCATTTCTACTCTTATCTCACAACTGAACTTTCAGATGGTTTGACTCCGTGGTGGAACAGTGTGGACCTCCCTACAGACAGGTGGTGATGCCACTTTTCCACGCCCTGTGTGAAGAGCACAAATGAAAGATGGTTTTGCCACGGGAAGTGATAAGTTTGTGAAGACAATATCCCACACCAGGCATCCTGAAATGGTGCTGATGTCTGGAAGGAGCAGTTTGAGGCAAGGCCTAGAAACATTCCATACCAGTATCACAATCCAAAAACTGCAGCTGGGGAGAATTTGCTGTTCTGTGTCTTTTTAAGGAAGTTATTACTGAGATAATAGTCCCAACTGTTTTTTAACTGGAAACAAATAAAAAGACAAACCTTTTAATGTTGAACTGATGTAGGAAAACAGTGAATTCTTTTTAATTTTTTTTTTGTGTGTGTATCAGCTTCCTTTTTAAATGGTTGGTAGAACACAAGCTGTTCAGCTTTTTCCATTGCACACCAAATGCTCCTTAAGTAGCTGATTGTAGTTGAACAGTAAACATGCAGCATATTGCATTAAAGATTCCTGTATGGATCAAAGAATTCCACTGAAGTTTTGGGGGCTGGTTTGGGGTCTCTTTCCAACTTAGTGGGTAGTTGAGGGGCCACTTGACAAGTCTGTGAACTTTTTCCCTTGTGTGAAAATGGCCTTTAGAGGTGGAACAAGTCCATGAGCTGTGTTTAATCTGGAATGTGCACTGACTCTCAGTCTGAAACTGAGTTGAAAGCTGTGCTTGGGTCACCCTGTGGCACATGGATCCACTCTGCTTTTCAGGGGAGCTCCAGGTTACCTTCACCCATGGCATGGCTGTGGATCCGAGTCCATCCAGATCACAAGCACTCCTGGGTAGTTTTCCTTTGGAAAAGTTCAGATCCTGAACCCAGACTGCTGGAGGATGTTCATGCCAAGGCAGAGTGGTGGTGCTCAGAGGCTGGTTCTGTGCAGAGCTTGCAATGAGCTGTTCATGCTGTGTGGAGACTCAGCCCTGAGCTGTGTGTGAGGCTGCAGGTACACCCAGTGCTGCTTTTGGGTGGCTTTGCCTGATTCTTCCAGGAATTGGTGTTTTGGGAAGAAGCAGGGCCTAGTTCTGGCTGCTTGCAAATGCAGCCACCCTGAGGTTTGTATTTTGGCAGGGCCGTGCTGACCTGCAGTGGTGTGTGTTGGAGAACAAACTTCTGCCTTCAGCCTCTTGGCTCTAATTGACGGATTCTTGAGCAAGTAATTTATTAACCACTCAAGCATTTCAGATGTTTACACCTCTGGTTACTATTTGGGAAACTTGGATCCTTCCCAGACCCCCTGCAACTTGGCAGTCACGAGCTGTTGTCTCATACCTGAGGCCAACCTTGTCCTGAATTCTCCTGCATTTCCTGCATCCAGAACAGTTTCACCAATGCAACTTAAGGATTTTGCTGTGAAGAGATTTCAAAACTAACACATAACTCCTGTTTTCTTTCCAAGATACTGCCTTTTGCATCTCAGCAATGAGAGTAGTTGGAAGAGGATTGTTGGCTTCTTGTTTTGACCAGTAAATGGATTCTGCTGGGACTTAAACCTCTCAGAACTTTGGGACCTTAAAAATGTGTCTTCTCAAAATGTGCTGCTCACCTTATTTTCGAGGCAGGTTGGTTGTGTTACAGGTCTTTGGAGAATGGATGGAGCTTCCTTCTTTCCCCAAAAAGGCATCTGAGTGTCTTTGGAGAGAGAGGAGTTACTGGAGAGGTTTTAACTGTAGATAAAGATGATAAATGATACTGAAAAAGTGGTTAAACTTGATCTGATTAAAAGCAACTCTCCTGTGGATACAAAGGGACATGAGAACACTCGTTAACCAGCCCAGTTAATGAGGCTGCTGGTCCCAGCTTGGATAGAAACACATCATCCCTCTTGCCTCGTGGTGAAAAGTGTTTGCCAAGTGTGGAAATGGGTGCTTGAAGATCCAAATTTATATAAGCTGGAGCTGAGTTTTGTCACTGTGAAGTAGATTGGTTTTAACTTCTAAAATCTATGTTTCAACAATATTCCATCTGCTTTCAGTGTGGATGGGACAGAGTTTTCAATCCTTGAAAACTCAATTCTTTAATATGTTATTATTTGTGGCTCTCTGCATTTAGCCTTAACGGAGGGAAGGAAATTTGGTTTCCAGATTTACATCCTAAAGCCACTGAGCAGCACCTGAGAGAACTGTGTTAGAAAAACCTCAGCCTGACTTCCCATTTGGTTCTAAATTAAATCCAGTGTTTGCTCTTGCTGCAGTTATTAATTTTAAGAGCCAGGCTCTGTTTCCCCTCACTTTTTAATGTCCATAAAATAATGACATGGGTGTCACTGGCTCAGTTCTCATTTCTATAAAATGTGTTCCAACAGTGGATCAAACACAAGCTGGAATTTTGGTCTCGAGCTAAATTTTAGTAACTCCCCGTTAGACTTTTATTAAATGAAAATGTATTTCCTTTTTTTGAAGCTCTCCCATTTTAGAATAAATTTTAGTAATGCTTCTACCATATAGAGTATGTGTTCAGAGTTTGAGTTTATTGTCAGGTTTAAATTTTCTGATGGCCTTAAACATACCTGTATATATGTCTTTGCAGTCCTTGAATTCAACATTGACAACAGATTGGTCCGTGGCTTCTGTAAACACTTGAAAAATAAATCTATTTAAATGTTTTCTGTCCTTTTAAGCAAGTATTTCATACCTGAAGGAATTGTCTTGCTGCACTTCCCTGGTGGTGACTGAGTTTGTCTGGGCTCACTCAGGAAATTTTGTTCATTATGGAGTGTTTTTTTCACATTTTTATTCATTCTAAACCAAACATCCACCAAACACAGCCAGCATTAAACCATTTTTTTCCTACGGTGTTACCTGGTTTTTGATACTTACTCAAGTTAAACCCTCATTGTGTCAGCATTAAAGCTGAGAATTGATACAGGGACCCCTCAGAAAATGGATTTTATCCCTTCTCCATAAAATCATAGTAGTCTTTACTAATTTTTAATCAGACCTGTACTAACTTGTATATTAATTTTGATTTT
>JAOXXN010000065.1:6335877-6347849 GCA_026770055.1 Myrmophylax atrothorax | reverse complement strand
TCTTTGCCGTCCCCTCAGCCCGGCTGTGTCTTTGCCGTCCCCTCAGCCCGGCTGTGTCTTTGCCGTCCCCTCAGCCCTCAGCCGTGCCCAGCTGGAGTCCCTGTTCATCCCCTACGACCTGAAGCGGCTGGAGATGTACTCCCGCAACATGGTGGACTATCACCTCATCATGGACCTGGTGCCTGCCATGGCCAGGCTGTTCTTCCTGCACCAGCTGGGGGACATGTCCCTGTCTGCAGCCCAGGCGGTGGGTGTGCCTGGGGCTGAGCCCTGGGACACCACGGGGAATGTGGTGGGGGGGTGTGTTTGAATTTGCTCTAAAAGCCTCTATCATGGCGTCTCTCAGGCCCTTTTCCTGGGGATTGGCCTCCAGCATAAATCCCTGGAGCAGCTAGAGAAGGAGGTGGAGCTGCCCAGCAGTCAGCTGATGGGACTCTTCAACAGGATCGTCCGCAAGGTCGTGCAGGTACAGCCCTTTGGCTCTGTGGGAGCACAGTGTCATTCCATGGCACTGAGGGAAAGCTGAATCACAGCTGTGCATCTTAAACCCCCCAGGAGCTGACAGCGAGTAAGGTGGGAGAATCCCAGGAGGAAGAACAGGTGTTTGTGGCATTGATTTCTGAATCCAGATTCCCATGGCAGGGGGTGTGTTGATCTTTGAGGTCCCACCCAACCCAAACCATTCCATGAGTCTGTGTCATGTTCTCCCAGATACCACTGCTTGTCCCATGGCTTTGACTGTTGGAATGTCCTCAGCATGCAGCTCATGTTGCCACTGAGCCCGAGCCATTTCAATGGTCACTGCATTAGCGGCATCTCAACTTTCCTTGGAGAAAAGTGTTTTCCAGTGTTATGTAGAGGTAGACACGAAGTCCAGTGAAATAACTGGAAAGTTTTGGATCTGGTTTTCACTGGAAAGTTTTGGATCTGGTTTTCTGGTTTTCTTTCTCTCTGAGGATCAGGATACAGTAGCAAGGCTTCTGCAGCCCCACATTTGTAGTTCATTGTGGAGGTGATAAATTATCCTGAATGAAATAGAGGATAGTGTAATCCCTGAGTTCTCTGCGTTGGTGTGAGTGACTGAGTGGTGGCTGGTTGTGGTTTGATGGTTTTTATAAAAGCTGTATAGAATCCTGCCCTCAGGAAGCCACTTTGGGCTTCTTATCTCAGCAGGATGGAAAAACAACTGCCTGGTCATATTTACAAGGCCAGAAGAGTTCCATGGGGACAGACAGCATTTCTTATTTAGTTAGGTATTTTAAAGCAATGATCAAGAAGAAACATCACCAAGTCTTACATGTGTTGGGTCACTTGATTTTCAGCTGTTCAACACAGTGCAGGAAAAAGCTGTGGAGGAGCAAATGGCAGCAACAAAGGATGTTGTGATGGAGCCAACGCTGAAATCTTTGAACGATGATTTGGTAATTATAAACTTTCTCCTTCATACATGTGTAAACACTGCATGGAATTCCTTAGAGTGTAGAACCATGGGAATCTAAATTTTCCTGGAAAGAATTCCTCGTGCTGTGTGTCGCTTTC
Source organism: Myrmophylax atrothorax (assembly GCA_026770055.1). Taxonomy (NCBI): domain Eukaryota; kingdom Metazoa; phylum Chordata; class Aves; order Passeriformes; family Thamnophilidae; genus Myrmophylax; species Myrmophylax atrothorax. The sequence continues at coordinate 6,346,310 of JAOXXN010000065.1, read as the reverse complement.
TGGTAGCTAAAACCTGACAGGTTTGCATTACATGCTTGTAAGAGTCGTGCTTGGTTGGGCTGCAGTGTGGATTTTTCACAGAAAATTAAAATTATATGTGAACAAATAATGTCAAGATTCAATTGTACAAAAGAAGCTTTTCAGGATCATCTGGTGTTTGGTTTGGGGGATGTATTTCTTTTTTCAGTGGGAAATGCACTTTCCTCCCATTGCTGTTGCACTTAGGACTTAATGCATGTGCTGTGCTGTCCTGTTGTAGGAGGAAGCTGCAAAGGAATTCCAAGAAAAACACAAGCAAGAAGTGATGAAGCTGAAGGAAATGGACCTTACACAGTAAGAATTCCTCTGTATGAGTCTCAAACCCAGTTTTGCCTTGGTTTCCAGTTGGGTGCCAGGTCACTGGTGTGTCTTTCTGGGATTTGTGCCCAAGGCTGTAGTTGCAGTATCACAGTCTGAAACCCACAAATAAATGAGAATTAGCAGTAAGAAAATCAGCATAAGAATATGCTGCTCTGCTGCTGAAAACTGTTGGGGTCTTGTGTGTCTGTGCCACTTAAATGACCAGTTATTCATGGCAGTAGTTCCTGCTCTGTGTGTCAGCCTTGATCTTAATCTTATATAAGTTACTTAGTTCTGAAATATGGACTAATAGAACAAGCTGTGGACTGTTCCTAATTTTACAGTTTCCTGTGCTCCTACAAACAGTCATTGTTCTCCTCAAACCAGGATCCCCAGGTCCTGGTGGCTGCTGTCCAGCATGTGCCACTCCACTGGAAACTGGACTTGGCTGGTTTGAATATTCTCTTTTTTAACAGCAACAAAAACGCCCAAGCCAAAACCATAAAAAAACTAAAATCAACAGAAAAAGAACAACCAACTAGAGCTTCTTTTATTTGTAAGTGCCAGCAGATTTCTGTTTCTGGACCAAGAGGAGTTACACATGCCACTGATTCTCTCCCTTCTCTCTATCCTCCCACTTTTTGTCTTATAAATCCTGTTTACTGTACTGACATCCCAGGAAAGTTGTCTGGTTTGGCTTTAGGTTGATAAAAGGAATAAAAGCTTCTTTGAACCTTTATTTGTCTTGTTTGAAGAAAGGACAAGAATGGAAGGGATTTGAAGTGACTTGCAAGTCAGTCACACAAGGAAAACCATGAGAATGTTTTAAAAGTTTTAATTTCATTTTTTAGCACTGTTACAGACCTGTTTGTCATTTTGGACCATGTTACCTTTTTATTTCTCACCCAGTAATAGATTTCTGTTCCCCTCCATGAGGAGAGACAAAAATCTATTCTGAACACTTTTCAATACCCAGGCTATAGAAAACTAATAGAAGAGAGAGAACTGTTTGATTTGCTTTGCTTTGCTTGCAGAGCTGTGTGTGCCTGACAGAATCACCCTGTTGTGTTCACTCTGTGCTGACAATTTGACCTGGATATTCCTTTCCCTTTTCCCTCAGGTACATCATCCGTGGGGATGATGAAGAGTGGAACGAGGTGCTGAGCAAAGCAGGACAAAACACCTCCGTGGTCAGCGTCAAGAGGTGAAGGCAACACCCCCCAGGGGTCTCTCTGGCCTTTCCTGCTGCCTTAATTCCAACATTTCCCAGGAGAGCGAGGCCCAAGAGTTAATGTGTCTTTGAAGGATTCCCAGTTCTCCTGGAGAACTGAGGGTGTGAGCACTTGCAGGGTCTGCTACCTGTGTCGCTCTTAGTCCTCTCTTCATGGAACTTGTTTGCTAATTCTGGCTTTGTTTCTGATGATCTGGTTAAGTCTTGATGCTGATCACACTCAGAAGTTGTTCCCCTTTCTCCCCATTCCACCTGAGTGTCCCGTTTGTTTCGGGAGTTGACGTTGGGTGGGAGCCTGTGGAGGTGCCACTGCAGAAAATGCAAATCCAGGGAAGAAGAATTCTTCTTTCAAATGTGAGCTTAAGGCTGCAAAATACCTGCATTTCTGCAATTCCTTCCTTTTCATCCATCTTCTTCTGCCTTGCCCAGCATGGAGTTGTTTCCTCATTTTTTCTTTGGGGATTCATAGCTGAGACTTGCCTGGTTGCTTATTTCCCCTTCCTGGGGTGTCTGACAGCTCAAGGAATTCTGTGATCTCAATTCCACCCTTTCATGGGTTGGGTTTTCTATTTTCCTGAATGCTGGAAGCTTTGAGTTTCCAGAAGCCTTCCAGGAATGAGAGAGTCTTGTCAGTGCTTATAAAGATCAGAGCTCTGTCCCGTTTGTTCTAATCGGAATCCAGTGCAGGAACTAATTTTTATGCTTCAAACCATCAGTGGTAATTTTGTTTTCTAGGAACTCTAAATTCCAGATACCTGACTGGGATTGCCTTTAGGACACACTGCTTGAAAAGCAGAGCTAAAAATCCATGTGTTTTGGGATTCAGGGTGGGTTGGGGACTCTGAGGGCACTAGAAAATCCAAGTGAGGTGCTTGTTTGTGCCTTCTCTTGCACCAAGTTTAAATGACCCAAGAAACTGGAACTATTTTCTCCCAACTGTATTTCTATGTTAGACCCTCACCCCCACTTTTCCAACTAAATTTTCCCAGCTGAAGTGCAATCTAGTGTGTTTTTAACAGCTGTTTTTTTCCTGTTTCCCAGTGAGAAGAAAAGAAAATTAGAAACAGCAAGAGGGCCCAAACAACAGAAGAAATTTAAGAAGACTAAAGATCTAAGGCAGAAGAGGAAGAAATGACTTTAAAGCCAAGCAGTGGACTTGAATTAACAAGTGCTGGGTCTGTACTTAAGAAGTACTGTTTTCCCTTAAATCAACAGACTTCCTTTTGGAGGGTGAGAGCTGGAGGGAAGGAAAAGCCTCAAGAGGCATTTTTAAGTGTTTTTATTATAGAAAGAACACTGCCAGGAGATCCTGTATGAAGATTTTTTATCAGGTGTGCCTGCAAAGTTGTGAGCAGGGCACTGCAATGCCCTGGGATGTTACGAAGGTGCTTTAGCAGGTGTGGAGTTTCATTCCAAGAGTGCAGCTCCATCTGTAAACTTCCTGCATCTTCATGGTTCTGTGCTTTATTAAAAAAGAGTTTGGACAACAAAGGCTAAAGCTCTGTTAGGCCTTGGTGCGTGCCTGTGCCTTCAGCATTGCAGATACCTGGTTTTGCAGCTGCTGGGTCAGGGGGACTTACTCCTTGGGAGTTTGAGGGAGTTTTTGATGTGCTTTTTCTTTGAGGTGGCTGAGCACTGACTGCTATCCCAGAGCTGCTGCTTGGCTTTGGTGGGAGGTTTTGTGTCAGGAAATCAGCACTACCATCGACACCTGGTTGTGGGGACCTTCTCCTTGACCTCAGGCCAGGTGGGCAGACAATCCACGGAGCCCCCACCCAGCTCTGCCAGTCCCTGGTCCCTGCCTGGCCATTATAAACTAGTCTGCAATTGGGATTTCTGTGACTGGGGTACTCTGGGTCTGCTCTTCAAACCCAGGGTAAACCTTTGCCATAGAATGTCCTTGTCCCAGCCTGATGTATTCTGGTGTTGTGGCTTCATGCCTGGGACAGAATGACCTCCAGCTGTGCTCTGGTGCCTGGCAGGGATCAGCTGCATCCAATTTACTTGCCGATCTCCCAGCCCCTTTTCCCAGCAAACCCTAAAGGAAGTTTCTTCCTAGATAAAGGCAGTATTTCTTCTCCAGGAGGCTGATTTGGGTTCAACATGCATTGTTAACCATGGCTCTTGCTCAACACAGAGCTGTGGTTGGTGGGGTGTTGAGGTGGTGGCAGTGGAAAGGCTGAGCCCTGAGCAGGCAGATGTGCAGCTGCAGCCCATAAAGGCTCGATGGGGGGCTGTGAGCACCCACCCAGCACTGCCAGCCCTTAACCAGCTCTAAAGGACTTGGGAATGGAGCAGAGTGGAAGGCAGGAAATCTGAGGCTCCTCAGAGCTGCCTGGGAAATCCTCAGAAGGAAAGGTGAGTGCAAATTCTCTCTGGTTTTGCTGCTGTTGTTAAAAACAGTGTAAGTGGTGACCTTGCTGTGGACTTTGTAATTTTACAGTGACAAACTACAACCCCTTGTTTTTGGGGGTGGGGCTGCTCATGATGTGTGTGCTGGTCCTGAGAGACCCAGAGCCAATGTCCTGCTCAGCTCAGTGCAGAAACCTCAGGCTCAGTTCCATCTGTCTGAGGGAGGGTTCTTGTACTTTTACTCTTCATGGATTCTCCTGAGCCAGTTACATCCTTCAGCCATTTGAGGAAGGGGTGACAAAGGTGTGGTGGTCTATGATGTGCTTCCCACCCTGCCCTTCATCACCTCATGGGAGTCTTAGCAAGATGCCACTGTGTTTAAAAGGCTGCACCACAAAGCTTTAAACACCTTCAGGCTCCTTTTAAAACCTGTTGAAACACTGCTACTAGAGCAGCTGGAAGTATTTTGGATTCTCTAACCTGTGCAGGTTGCTGGATTTGTTCACCCAGGTGGGAACAGTTTACTTTCTCTGGGCTTTGCTGTGTAGTAGGTGACAATATCAGAAGGCTTTTTTAAATTGCAGATCACTCATGTTAAGAAAATGCTGCTTGAACTTCCAGTGCAAATTCCAGCACGTGTTCCAGGAGGCCTCTTAAACTCTGGTTGTGCCAAGAGGCTCAAAACTAAGGCTTAAGAGAAGTTTTATTGTAGAGCATTATGTGCTGTTGGAGCTCAGAAATTGGTTTGTGTGTTTTAGGAGCTGGTTCTTACCTGTGTGTGCTGGGGGGAAAGCAGAGTGGGAGAATTCATGGGGATGGGCTGGAGCTGATCTGTGACAGTATCTATAGTGCAGCCATGCCTGGTGGAAATTGTCTGTAAATCAGGGAGGGAGACAGTAGGCAAAATTAAACTGGATTCTTCAAGGTTAGACGTGTACTGTTTAGCTGAGATGTTCCTAGAGCTGCCCCCACTGCTCTCTGTGGGCTGCAGTAACCCTGGCTTCTGTTGTCTGGGTGTAGTGGAGTTGTAAAATACTTGCAGGTTCAGGCTGCAGGTGTGTCCTCCCTGTCTGAGGGGGAGCTGCATTCAAGGAGAATTTTGCTGTTTCTACAGAGGATTTGTGTATGCAGTTAAACTGCTCCTTTTTAGGTTTTCCATGTACACTTCCTGATTCCTGGCAGCTTTTTGGATTCCTCTGCCTGTCTCTTGCTCCTTGAACAGCAGAGGGGAAAAAAGCCCTCAGACACTAAAAACAAGGGAGAGACATATATTTTAATTTTTTGACAAGTCTAGTCAAACCCCCTTTTCCTCTCTGTGCTTTCCATCAGGGAAGCTGGGTTAAAATTCCAGCTAAAAGCAAGGGCAACTGGAATGCCATCCAACAGCAAGGCAGGAATGGGAGTCTGTCTGTGGCCAGGAGTGTTGCCAGGGGAGAGCGTGTTGGGCATCTCTGAATTTTCAGGGCTGGGTGGGTTTGGTCGGTTTGGAGCCTGTTTTCCCTGGGCCTGGAGCAGGTTTCTCCACACCCAGATTCCCTGCAGGTGGGGCTGTGAGTGCTGGAAGGAGCCTGGTGTGGCACTGTAATTGCAGAGTGTGCATTTAAGCCCAGGCTGAGCCAGCCCAGCTCTGCCTCTCCTGCTGGGGGGACAGGTCTTTGCACAGCTCAATTACCGGGTCCATCGGTGCCCTGGGGCTGTCTGAAACCTGCAGGGTCGGTCACTCCACAGCCTGTTCTGGTGCTGCAGGTCCAGCCTGTCCTCTCCTTGCCCAGGTGATGAGTCCTGTGGCTTTTGGGAGGCAAATGTGGCACCACGTGTGGCTGAGCAGCTCCCTCCCTGCAGGTGGGGGGAGATGTGACCTGGTTGTCAGTGGAATCCTCCTGCTTGCTCAGAGCCCCCTGAGCTGTTGTGACAGCTGGAGCAAGCTCTGACCTCTGGGCTGGGTCTGGGAGGGAGGAGATCCAGGGGAGCTGAGGCTGCTGAGAGCTGGATGTGCAGTCAGGGAGCTGCCTGCAAAGCAAAGGCTGGCACACTGGGTAAGGACAAGGCAGGAGGAAGTGCCATTTGGCCATTGTGGTGTTCCCCTGGGAGTCTGTTTGGGTTTTTTGTTTTTTTCTTTGGTTTTTTATTTCCAGGGCTGGATTTTTGTTGGACTGTGTCAGTGCCACTTCATCTCTGAATCACAAGCCTGCCTGTGCTGTGTGATTTCTCAGCGGTGTTTTGTGTCAGAGCGAGGGCTGTGGGTGGGGGGAGCAGGAGGGACATGGGGAGCCTTCTCCTGCCTGAGCCAGACATGGAGAGAGGAGCCCTGGGTGCAATCCTGTGCTCAGGGCAGTAGGAGCAGGGACAGCACTGAGGTGACTCCAGCTCTGAGCTGTGTTACTCCTTTTCCTCTGCTCTGATTTTTAACTGTAGAAAACAGGCCCCTTCTTTCTGCCCCTCTTTTGAGTGCAACATTGTATTTTGCTGTGCATTAATGGCTCCCTCAGCCTCCCAACCTGCCCTTGGGGAGGCAGATCCAGCCTGGGAGTGCCCCCCCTGCCCCAGGCAGGGTGACAGCGGGTTGGCTCCTGGGGGAGCCTCCTCTCCTTCCCCCCTGTGTGGCTGTGGCAGGTGCAGAAGGAGGTGTCTGGGCAGCATTTGGAGAGGGCAAAGGGCCAGTGAGCAATGGGGCTGCATCAGCCACTGCTGCCTGCTGTGCAAAGGCTTATTAGGAAGCCAAAAGCCTGGGTTTTAGGCTGGAAGTTATTCAGTGTGTTCAGGTGGATGTGTGGGGCTCTGTTTATGTGCCCTGCTCCCTGACATGGTGTGGGCATGGCCAGGGAAGGTTTGTGCTTCCCCAGGGCTGGGCAAAGTGCCCTTGTACCCCACCAAACTCCAGGGGCAGCCCTCTGTAAAATACAGGCAGCACACAACTGGTTTCGTGAGGCATTTACATTTAACCCACTTGTTAAAGTGCTCCAAAGAGAGGCTGAGGGGTTTGTGTTCTGTAACTCTTGAGAGCAAGTCAGTGTTTGCTCTGGTGGCTTTGCAAAAAAAAAGGGGGAAAAACAATCTGGATCAGATTCTTGCTCTGAAACCTTTATATACTTCTTAGCTCCTAGATGAGTATGTGCCCCTTTGCTCTGCCACCAATCCAATCCTCCCCCAGTGCCACAGCCAGAGCCCTTTTGGCCTTTGGAGTCCTGAGGTCACATGGAAGGGAAGGGTCACTTGCTTTTTTTAATATCTCTGGGATTTGAGTTACTTTTAACCCTCACTGTCCCTCCTGCTGCAGAGAAGAATCCAAGGATTAGGGTTTTCCTTGGGCAATACCATCTGCTGCTTTCTGATGGAAAGCAGGTAAACTTACTCCAGCAAGGCAAAATGCAAGATAAACTTATTACCTCAAAAATGTTTGATCCTAGAAGGGGGAAATGAATAACTCTTTATCCCTAAAATTGTGTGTGTGTGTGTATATATACCCAAACAAATTTAAGATGCTTAAACTGCAACAACCTTTTCCACTTTAGTGTCTCCAAAATATGGGGTTTTTTCTCATTGTTAGAAGAGCAGAATAAATAACAGCAACTGTGTATTTTAAAATTAGGTTGTTAATAAAATCCTGGTACATTTACATAAATGACAACATTAATGTACAATTAACAAAGCATTGTAATATTACAGCAACAAAAGAGGACCTACATATTTGTACAGGTAGCTGGAGCAGCTACTTGAAAATACTTTCCAAGATCAAGCCTTCTGTGGTATTTCTCAGGTAGACCAGTGAGAATTTTGAGCCCCCTGTATGGCTTTCTGCTAATAAATAGGGTTGTTGGAGCTGGTGATGTTCAGAAGCAGATGTGTGGCTAAAGCACAGAGGGAGTGTGCCCTGACCAACCCGTCAGCTAAGCCTAAAAATCCTTATCCTTGCAGCAGTTTGCCTCTTGTGTGAATCCTTTGGGACTGAGGCCATGTCAGATTTTGATGGTGGTGTTGGGAGATGATGTAGCTCCTTCTCCTTCCCTTCATCTACCTAAACCCTGTCTGTGTTGTGCTTTGGAGCTAAGCCTCCTTCCAGTGTGTCTAGTTATAATATTAATTAATTGTTGAATTTCCAAGAAGGAGTAGTTCTCCACTGAAAACTTGGCTGCTGCTTCTCCTGTGCCATCAATAATGAATGAAGGTGTCTTGCTGTGACTGCTTTTGGTGGGTGCAGGCAAAGCTCAGTGGCAGGAGCTGGAGGTCTTCCCTTAAAGCTGTTGGTGAGGGCAAGGTCTGTGTTTTAACACACACAACTGCCTTCCTACAGCTGGATTATTGAAAACAAAAACATTGCTTTAGATTCAGAACTGTGGATTGAACTGTCTGCTTTTTTTCCAGCTAGGAATGAGGCCTTTGGAGCCAGAAACATCTGTGAACAAAGGGGAAAATGTGACTCTTGGGCATTTCAGTTGAGGCATCTTGTTTAAGGCTGCAGCCAAGCCCCAGGAACCTGCCAGGTGTGCAGTGCCCAGACCCCCTGAGGTAGTGGATGTGTGGAAAGAGCATTCCAGGGATGAGGTTGTGGAAGTGGAGACCAGAGGGCAGAGCTGCTAATCCCAACTAGCTCCAGAGAGAGAACAAACCATCGAGCTCTGTGTTCCTCGGGCTCTTGGGAAGACTTTTATTGCTATTTATGCAGTTGGGCAGTTTTTAGCTCAGCTCCTACTACACCTGAGTCTTCTACGAAGTGTCTTTTATGGTCTGAGGACTCGCCAAGGGTGTCCAGGAGGAGGTTTTTAAGGGGAAAGCAATGGAGACTGTCAGACCTTGACTGTGAAAAGGATGGACAGTCTGTTTTTATCTCCTCAAAACGGATCCAGATGAACAACTAGCACAGTGAAACTGTATTTAAAAACACACAAACTCCCAACTCTCCCCTCCCTGCCCCAGCTTGGTTCTTCATATAAGGCTTACAGAGTGAGTCATTTCAGAGTTAGTATTAGTTTCTACTCAGCTTTGAACATACAAAATATCTCTCTCAACGTGCAAACAGTTTGGGGGGAAATTTCTGTCAGCCTGTTGCCACCTGCAGACACTGGTGGTGTTACTGAGCTAGTTTGGGACACTGGCTCATTAGATGGGCAGTGGATGAGAAAACTGTGCAGCCTTTTTCCATGGAAAACATCTTGCTGGTGTGTGACCCAGGTGCCATTGTGGTGTGTGGACACTTAAACCTATGTCTGAGGTGGTGGGTCTGGCAGAATTGCCTCTTTCCCTGCAGCCCTTGTGCCTGTGGAAAGGGCAGTGCTGGCTCAGTGGTTCAGGTGCTTGCCTGGCACCCTCAGCCCTGCTCCTGTGGCAGCAGCACAGAGCAGCTCAGCACCCCCTCCCTCAGCACCCTGGCCTGGGTGGTGCTGCTGCAGGGGCTCTTGGGAGCTCCAGGACAGCACAGCCTCAGCCTCACACCCTGGAGGTGACGTACACGGAGTGCAGGCGCCCCGCCAGCGCTGTCTGCAGGTCCCTCAGAGGGTCCAGGCCCTGCACCTTGCTGTTCCTGCTGTAGATGAGCTGTCTGAAGGAGTCCTGCTCCAGCAGGGAGCCCATGTGCTTGAGGAAGAAGCCCTCGCAGAAGGAGGCCAGTTCGGGTGCGTTGTGGATCTGTGGGAGGGAGGGAGGGAACACTTTTAGCCTCTTCTGTGCATCCTGAGCCTCTCCTTTCTACTGCCTGTCCCCTTTAATGTCTCCTAAGCCAGCAAAATGAGAGGCACAGCACTGAAGGCAGGACCAGGGATGGCTCCTGGTGCCTTCTGCTGGCACAGGTGTGAGCAGGGAGCCATCCAGGCTTTGTCCTGCCTTGCCTTGCTGCTGGCAGAGCTGCTGGCCTGCCCTCCAGCCTCCTCCTCCTCCTCGTGGTGGGGGAGCAGAGCAGAGCAGCTGGCTGGCGAGGGGGCCAAGGTACCTGTTCAGCTGTGCCACCCAGCACTGCACTGCCAGATGATGGGCACAGGCATGGTACAGCTCCCAGGGCGAGCCTGGCTCCCAGGAAAGGAGCTGAGTGTGGGGGAACAGGGATGGGGCACTGCTGAACCACCTTAGGTGCATTTCTGGCTGGGACCTGCAGCCTTTTGCTTCATTATCAGTCAGGTCAGTAGTAAGAACAAGAAACTCCAGCCTGAGGAAACTGTGCACACACAGCCTGTTCCTGGGAGCTTTGTGCAAATGCTATTTTAAGGCAATGTACCAAAGGGAAATGCTCTGTCCCCCCTCTCTGCCACTGCATGCTGTTAAATTTTAGGTCCTGAAAGAAACTAGTTGGAGTTCCATGGAAAAAACCAGCCCAGTGGGAGAGTCAGGAGTTGAAAAGTATCAGTGTGACACTGCCCACAAAGTAAAAAAGAATCATTATCAGCTCTCTGTTTTTTCTGCTTAAGGGATTTGATCCTGCAAGACTCCAGGAACAGCAAAGTAATTTTTGTTTTGTTATGTATTTTAATATCATTATACGTCATAAATTTTATATTAAGATTTGGTATATATATTATGTTCT
>JAOXXN010000065.1:6322934-6335777 GCA_026770055.1 Myrmophylax atrothorax | reverse complement strand
AGAAGCAGTTTAGGTTTGAGATTTAATGAAAATCCATTCATGTTCCACAGAAGCTGTAAGCTGTATTATTTTCTGGAATTCTGAAGTAATACCATTCAGTTGACCTTTTGAAAATCGAGGATTATGAAGGGTGTATAAAGCAGCTGAGACCCCCTTTTTGAATGTCACACTGAAATCTGCATGTGCTCAGCATGGCAGTAACAGTTAAAAGTGTAGCAGGTGATTAGATGCTTTGCCTTGTTAACAGCTGTTTGCATAATGGTCTGATGATTTAAAGGCATCTGTTCTGCAGTCCATCATCTGCTACTAATACCCACTATATTAGAAATACAGCCTCCTTTGTGTACACAGCTTGTGTAATCCCACAGTCTTGGTGCTTGTTCCAGTGCTGCTGTGTGAGGTACTAAGGAAAACACACTGAAATTCTGATCACACACTCAACAGGAACAACAGGAAGCAAATGCTATTTCTCACTCCTCATCAGTGGAGTCTAATGTGTCTTTGCATCTAAATAAACTATTTGCATGCCAAACAGAAAACTCTACCAAATTGTTAGCATCCAGTTAGCTAATAGCCGCCTTCTGTGCTGTGTCAAAGGCTGAATCTTCTGTTTCATTTTAGAAAGTTCAGGCTGATGCAACAGACCTGTCAAAAATTAATTTTAATGACTATTCACATTATTTGGACAAACAAATGGAAAAAAAAATGAATGGAAAAGTGCTTAATTTGTTTTCTAAAAATTATGCAAATAGTCTAATGCATATTTTTATCCAACTTTCAATTCCATTCTAATTGCTCTATCTCTTAGAATTGTTAAACAGTTTATTGCTATAATTTTTCTTGATCACGTTCTGCTGGTTCTGGTTAATTTATGGATCTCAGCTGGAGGCAGGGTCCTTGCTCTCCAGGTGAGGGTCATGAGCCCTTCAGCTCTTACTCTGGTGAGTGAAAAATCACCTGGACAAAGACAGGCAGCTGAAAAGAGCTCCAGCCACTTAAGTCCTTGAGGAAATGTGTTTCTTTCTACATGTTTGTATTTCAAACGTTTCTCTTCAAAACTTTGATTAGCCTGCATAGGAACTTAATGGCTGAATGCTCACGTGGTGAGATTGGACTGTAATAGCACACAGTTCCTCCAGTTTTCTGGGCAGAGCAAACACTGTGGTTTTCACTTGAAAGAAGTGACAGAACACGCTGCAAACTGCACCAACTGCAGACCCAGTTCTCCATAATTTCATCTGTGAGATAACTGACATTACAGTTAGTCAGGACATATGTCCTGAAATAAAAGCTACAACAGACATTATCAGCGGTGAAAGTGCTTTTTTGGTGGTTGTTCAGAAGAAGGTGTACTAAAATGAATAAACACAGGTTTGCACTGAGGAGATAGCAAAATATAACAAACATGAGGCTTTCTTTTTTTTTCTTTTCCCAGCAACTGCATTATTGCTGAAGCATCATTTGGCTCCAGGACTTTACCAAAGACATTTGGAAACCTGCCTTTCAGTGGGCAGGTGTTGGGTAGGTAACACCCCAGACGAGGAGAGACCTGCCAGTGGGTACAAAGAGGTGGGGGGCACCCAGAGGTGAGAGTGGGGCTGGACTGCCCAGCAGGTACCTGTATCTGAAAGCTGTTGGTGCTGGCCAATGAATTTGGAGGCCATCACATCAAAAAGGATGTTCTGCAAACTTTCAAACTTTTGTTGGCTGCTGAAGGGTAACTCCAGTTGGAATCCCACTTGCTCCAGGTGGAAGATTCCCTTTATAAAACATGAGCTCTGTGCAAGGCTTCAGGAGTTTCACCACAGCCCCCCTCGGCCTCCTGCTCATCTTTTCCTGTGAAATGAAACTGCTTCTCATCACTGACCTCACTTTCACAGAGTTCTGCCACAGCCTCACCTGAAAGTACCCACCAGCTTTCTAATACACACAAGTAGCAACACACCTCAGAAGGGAGAACAGCTCACACAGCAGCTCTTGGGTCCCTACACTCTACACAGACCTCACTCTGCACAGCTGATCCCCTCACAGTGATCCGGGAGGAACAAGTGCTCACCAAAGGCTGGGCTGCCTTGCGGAACAAATCCCTCTGGGAACCCTTTCTCCTATTCCTCATTTAGCAGCTGCCTTTCAATTTACCTCGTCTTTCACGGCATTTTCATGTCTGTCCTAGTGCTCTTCAAGTCACACAGAGGGACAACAATCCTCAGTCACACAGATCTCCTCAGGCCCAGAGCTGCCAATGCACTGCTTGGCTTTGCACAGAGGCTGCACAGACCATTTGAATTCCTGGCACACTGCACTTCTCTCCGGTTTTGGTGTTGGGCCCTTCTGAGATCAGCCCCAGAACCAAAATGGATGTGTTTTCTAAGGAAACAGGTTTAATGTGAGCTTTCCCCTGGTGCTTGTGAAAGCATGCAGAATATATCTGGAGCTGCTCTGAGGAGTAATTTAATTCCATAAAATTATTCCTGATCATTATCAATCATATCAAAACTGCTGTTGCGTTTTGATTCTGTTTTTCACCTGTGAACTTTCCTGTGTCTCTGAATCATTTCCAGCTGTGTAATTCTTACCCACTTTCACACGTGGGGATACAACTTACTCCAGTGCATCTGGTCCATTAGTTTAGCTTTATGAATTTTAAGTTAAGGTGCCAGTCCTGACTTACCTGACTCTTTGCTTTGTATGCTGCTCAGCAGCAACAGGAGGCAGGGTATGGTTTTTCCAGATTCTCATGGAAACAGCTGCAGCTGTCAGTGGAAACCTCTATTGAATAAGACCCAAAGCTGGGTAATTTCTTTATTACTTAGGTCAGACCACTTGTTCTGCACCATTTTCCATCGGATCAAAGACCTACCTGTTCTGTTTTGAAGGCGATGTGAACAACAGGGCATTTTACAGTTAAAATGCATATTGCTTTTTAAAATGTGCACATTAAGAGGAAATAGTTTCATAATTAAAAAAAAAATCACTTTTCTCAAAACCTTCACAATGCTATGAAAGTAGTTCAGATGTTGTAAAATGAGTGTTCAAGCAAAATAACTTAATGGTATCTGTATATCTTTTCCCTTGTGTAAGGTTGTGAAATCATTTTCACCAAGCACATTTGGCAAATTCAAGTTCTACCAGAAGGCAACAAGGCAGAGGTCTGCTAATAATTTTAATATAGATTAAACCTTCATGTAACTGGATGAAGAATTTGCAGAATATAAAAGAAGTTATGCATGCAGCTCTTAAATTTTGTGCAGTGGTTTTCATACAATTCAAATTCCTCTTTTACATTATTTCTAAACAGCATTTGAATCCAAAATAGTTCTTGTTCAACATCAGTTGATTCCATTCCAAAATGAGAAACAGTATTTCAAGTCTCTCGAAAGCAGGTTATTATGATGTTGATGACATGCCAAATTTGGTAGGTTTGAACCTGTTCATAAAGTCATGTCATTGCCTGACAAAGATTTAATCAAAGACATAACTGTGCTGCTTTTTTAACCACCACACATATTTCTCATAGATGCAAATCTTAAAAAGCATAACATGACAGAATATTCCCAGTTTAACTGTCATTAAACAGAAGGATTTACGTCACTGGATGGAGAAGACATCCTTGAACTGTAAACTCCCAGAGAGTTTTCAAAACTCTGATTTAAGTTTCACCATTTACACTTTTGTCCTCTTATTTTCTGGTAACAGGAAGGGGGAGGTCCCTGCTGTGTCTCATGAGGTGCATCAGAAGTTTAGTTCACATCAGGACCACATTGTTAATGTGAGTCTCCAAATCACCTGCCCTCATGCTGCAGAGTTTACGTGGCAGGGATAACTCCAGAGACAACAGCTGGGTTTGTTTGGAATGAAACGAAATTGTGGCTTTTCTCCAAAGGAGGTACCTGCAGCTGATGTGCCCCAACTGCTGATGGGAATCCATTCCACAGGACCAGGTAAAGATAATCCCAAATAGGATCCCTGAAACACATCAGGATTGGATGAAATCAGACCAGTGTTGGTAAAGATAATCCCAAATAGGATCCCTAAAACACATCAGGATTGGATGAAATCAGACCAATGTTGGTAAAGATAATCCAAAATAGGATCCCTGAAACACATCAAGGTTGGATGAAATCAGACCAGTGTTGCTGCAGTAACCTCTGACAGGTGCTGGCAACCAAAGCTTCAGAGGGTGCCCAAAGGATACTGATGGGACATTCTCTGAAGTCCTTCCCTAAGACTCTCCCATGAATTCTGATCTGCAGATCATAGTCCAGCAAACTGATGTCCACTGTCCACATCACCAAAGGGACTGTGCGGAAGGTGGCAGAGTGATTGTGGTCAAGATGGTAGGATCCAGCAAGATGGTTAGAAGAATTCCAAGAAGGTTTTGGAGGGAAACGGTACAGGAAGGACCTCTGAACAGTTTTAGATTATCTCTTCAGAGTCAACTGATCATTTTCCTAACATATGCAGAACCTTTGAATACCTCAGTCCTTGCTTCTGCCAACAGGTTTGGCTGAAATGGACCAACAGGACCAAAAATATACTCAGCATAAATATATACAGAGACAAAAAGCACAATCCACAAGAACATACCTGGAAACTGAATACTTACCTTGCCTAAAAAGTTTGGTTTGTTTTTTTTTTTTAATAAGGAAAAGAAATATTCATCATTTTAAATGCTTTAGCTGAAAAGTTAGAATATAAAAACCCTCTTATTTCTTCACTTTCAATTTTTTATCATTAAGACATTGCCAAGTAACAAAGGTAAGATGAAAGAAAACAGCTTTGCACTACTTCTCTCATAAAATAGGAATGAAATGGAAATACAGGGTATTTAAAATTTAAATAAATTGAGTATGCTTAAAGTTTATAGACTATCTGTGAGGCAATTATGTTTAGTGGAATTGAGTCAGCAACTGCTAAGTAACATCAAAATACTCAATATAAAATCCTCTTTTTCACTAATAATTTAGTTAAAGCTAAAATTCTTGTTGATATTAAACGACCAAACCCTTTGGAAATGGTGCTAACTCTTATTTCAAGACTCAAATCTCTGAAAACTGGTAGCAGAGGATCACTTAAAAATGTAGGAATTTCCCCAAATACTATCTGAAAGTTTGTTGCCCTGTTCTTTGAAGCATCTGAATATCATCTTTTGTCAGTGACAGTCATATGTAACTCTCCAGCTGTGCATGTTCTCTCTGATAACATCCTGGTGTCCTTCCGTTAACATTCATTCCATAAAAATACACATATTTTTATATCTACAACTCAGAGCAAAACAGGGACAAATGTAACAGATGTAACACTTATATCCCAGTAACTAATCGAGATGAGCTGTTATTGTAGTTGTCACAGATTCTCTTTAAAAACATTTCACGTTCAGCCCCGAAGTGCTGATGGGATCAAACTGCATAATTAATGTTGCATAAATCCCATGCAAACCAAGACAATCTCAGCCTCCTTAAGATGCCATTTTGGGAAGCAGGAAGAACGAATTCCAGGTATTTAACTATCACAAAATAGAAGTTGCTGTATCAGAAAGGGAAGAGTACCTGAATTACCACTCAGCCTGTTTACTCCTCAGCTGCATGGTTTCCTCCTTGCTGCATGATCACTACACAGCAATTTCACATCCTTTTTGCCTAATTATCACAAAAAAGGTTTTCCTTTCCATTATTTGAGAATAGTCTTTGCCTCTACCAATGAGCCTAATAACTAACAAAACTACAAGAAAGGAGAAAACCAAGAAATATGAGTCCTAAATTAGTGAGCTATTACAGATATTATGGATTAGAGCTGTTCAGCCTTGCCAGCTCCAGCAAGAGCAGGGGGAGAATGTTTGCTTCCCTCTCTTACCAGTTTGTAATTAACAGAAGCAGATGGAGTGCAGATGAAGGCTGCTCTTCTATTCCCTCTCCAGCAACATATTATTTTGTTCCTATTTTTTCTTTCTTTGCTCAAGATGACACACGGGATGTCTGCCCAGCAGTGCAGTCAGAGGTGACAGGTGACACTGGCACTTCTAGTTACCAAGGCTGACCTTTGAATCAATTTCACTGCAAGATCAGTCCCAACTGCCTTTCACACCACTGCCTTAAATCCCCCACCCACCCAGCTGCTTTCCAGGCACTCTCCGTCTTTCCCAGGGCGTTGGGATTTCCGGGGAGGACCTGGCGTGGGAACAGAGCCACGGGAAACGCGCCTGGCTCTGCCTCTCCCTGGGTGGACACCGCTCAGCAGAAATGGTGTCCTCGAAACTGGAAACATCCCCAGCCAGGCGCGGCTGCAGCCAGTGGGCAGCGCGCTGCTCCTTCCCGAGAATATCGGGTTATACGCGAGTGTGTGTAAGTGCACATGCACACGTAGATAAAGACTAGAAAGCAGCTCATGGAAGAAAACATTTTTGGGATTTTAGGAGAAGGAATCTGAGCTAACACAGAATAAGGATTTTGTAGCCGAGTACATGGTGCGTTCTTCAATAAACGCTTTGTTATGGAACTTCAGCTTTCAGCTTTAGAGTGACAAACTCCTTGGCTGACATTCACCTCAAATTTAACCAGCTGTTTGTTTTACTCGCAACTTCTAATCAGGTGTAAAACCCCCCTGCAAAACAACAGGAAGAATGAGTTCAATTAATTAATCCGAAGCTTAACTGCGCTGACATTATGTTGGCAGCTCCCTGGCAAAATGGAAGGCCGCAGAAGGAGCGCGTCCCTGGAGAACGAGATGGGTTCGTGGGGCGAGGAGTCGGTTGCGGGCTGGGAGGTGCTGCCCGGGCGCGGGCGTGTCTGCTGCGCGGGTGTGGCTGTGGCCCCACACGGCCCGCACACGGAGGCCCGCACGGTCCCGCACAGCCCCGTACACGGAGCCCCGCACGGAGGCGCACAAAAGCGCAGAGAGGTGCACAAAAGCGCACGGAGGCGCACAGGTAACTTCGGTACTTGCAAGCGAAGCCTTTGCCTGTCACATGTTCAGAAAGTGGCAGCACAAGAGGATTATTTTGAAGCTGTTGAAATTTGCTCAAAAAACATATAATGGCTTCACTCTGCACATGAGTAACTGTAGAGGGATTTCTTACAGAAAATGGCCATGTGAGAGATCCAGACTGGATGGACTCTGTGAGACTGAAGCAGCAACCAGGAAAGAATAAACAAAGGCACAGCTGCTGCTGGCTGGTAAAGAAGAAATCACTCCCCAGGAGTTCACACAGCAACTCCCCAGACTTTCACACAAGAACTCTTGAAAGTTTTTCACAGGACTCTTGAGATTCACCTGGGAACCGTTAGGACGTTTTATCAAAACATTGAACTTGTGAGATATGGAATATAACCAAGAAGAAATGTTGCTTTATGGTGTGAAAACTACTATAGCCTATTAGCACATGGCTTTGAGCCTGTATAAACAGCCTGCAGTGTATCAATAAATGGCATTCTACCTAAAACCATCTTGGTTTGTTGTGTGATGTCCTTTGATCCTCCGCATTATCTGCATTAAATAACCTAAGAAATGCTCAGCTTATCAGCAGCTAAAGCTCATGTGTTTGAGTGTGTTAACTTTGCAGAAATAATGGTGGGTTTATTATTAGCAATCACAAATGTTGCCACATCTGTAAAGTCATTATTTAGCTTAGTACTGTTCAGTGATTAAGAAGCACTTTAATTAAAATGACCTGGACTCTTTCCTTAGTGACATAATGGAACTAAGATGAGAAGAGCTCAGTTTGGGGATTATTTTGTGTCTATCAATTGATTCTATTAATCAACAGTACTTGACAATTTCTGCCTTGGAAACAATGGTTTGCATGGAGTGACCTTAAAGATGAGCTAGTTACAATAATAGTTACATATAATAATAATAAATAATAGTAAAAAGAATAGGACAACAATAATAATAGTCAGGTCAGTAAAGTTAATAGAAAATGATAGCCAAAATGTAAAGCTCATATTTTCTTGCTTTTAAATCTAGAAACATAAATTAGAAAACTGATTTACTGGAGGTAAATTCTCTCTGCCCAAATTCACGTTGAATTTTTCAGTTAGTTGTTATTCAGATTTTATTCGTATTAGAAAACCAGAAAAATACTCACCCAGGAAATCCTGTTCTGTCTTTGATGCCGCATGGTGAAAAATCACAGAATCACAGAATATGCTGAGCTGGAAGACACCCACAAGGATCATCGAGATCCAACTCTCAGCTCTGCACAGGACCATTCCCAAGGGCCACACCATATGCCTGAGAGCATTGTCCAAACACTTCCCAAACTCTGGCAGCCTTGGGGCTGTGCCCACTGCCCTGGGGAACCTGGTCAGTGCCCACCACCCTCTGGGGTAGGAACCTCTTTGTAATATCCGGCCTGACCCTGCCCTGGCACAGCTCCAGCCGTTCCCTGGGTGCTGTCCCTGCCCTGGCACAGCTCCAGCCATTCCCTGGGTGCTGTCCCTGCCCTGGCACAGCTCCAGCCATTCCCTGGGTGCTGTCCCTGGTCCCCACAGAGCAGAGCTCAGTGCCTGCCCCTGCTCTGCCCCTGCCAAGGAAGTTGTACCTGCAATGAGGTCTCGCCTCAGTTTGTCTTTTTTTTTTATTAGGGAAGGACCTCACTTTTTTCTCTGGCTTGGAAAGTTGTGTGAGAGAGATTTCCCAGGGCTCATTGTTTTTGGCACTGCACTGTTTGAGTGGCAGCGCCAGGAGAGGGGCCCTGGCTGCCCCCCATGTCTCCATGTGCTTTGTGCCACTCTCCTGAGAGGGAAAAGCCACCCCTGCCAGGATTAACTCCTGACTTTTTGAGGGACTGCCACCATCTGCAGAGGAACTGCCAACCCCCTGGCACTGCTTCTGGACAAAGGATGGGGAGAGGGTCCTTACACTGCCCACGGGAAAGGTTTCAGCCCATCCCTGTGGCCATGATTCCCATTCCCATCCCATTCCCATTCCCATTTCAATTCCCGTTCCCATTCCCATCCCATTCCTGTTCCCATTCCCATTCCCGTTCCCGTTCCCGTTCCCAATCCTGTTCCCATTCCTGTTCCCGTTCCCAAATATCACCTGCTCAGGGCACAGGAGCAGCAGTTCCCAAACTGAGAGTCCAGCAGGAGAGGCAGAAGGTGGCTTGGCTGACCAGGGATCTTCTGTTGGAAATAAGGCACAGAAGGAAGGTGTGTGCCCAGTGGCAGCAAAGGGAGGTGTGAGCCCAGTGGCAGCAAAGGAAGGTGTGTGCCCAGTGGCAGCAAAGGAAGGTCAAGTGACATGGGAACAATTCAGGGATGCTGCTCGTCACTGTAGGGAGAAAATTCATGTGGCCAAAGCTGAACTGGAGTTGAAGCTGCCAGAAAAGTGGGGGACAATAATAAGAGTTTTTTCAAGTATCTTAATGGCAACAGGCAGTGTAGGAATAACATTTCCTCAAGAAAATTTAGAATCTTCAGAGTAGCAATACTTTGTAAGCCATATCTACAAAATATAGAAGATCCACCTACACCATACACAGATAAAAATCAATTTATCCATCATAATTCTTCTTGATTCTGTCATTACATAGATTATCTTAAAAACAGCAGGTATAAAGATACAGAGGGATCCCCCTGTTCACTGACCTTCAAGAAGGTTAATTACACTGAAAATAAGTGGCAATTGATGTCCAATTTCAAGATGTCCAAGAAATCCTCAGACTAAACATAATCAATTTTTACATGTTCAGTCAAAGCAAGAGGATTAATTATCCCCCCCAACATGGCTTTTTTCAGTTCTGTCTCATCTGATCTTTACTGTCACCTGGGGAAATGGACACACAAAAGGTGAAAGCACACATGTATGCACCCCCCAGGTTATGATCTCATCTAACAATAAACCCTTTGGAGACAACACAAAACAAAAAATAACCTCACAACAACCCACACACTCCAGTATTTTTTATTGTTTTTCTAACACTAAACACATTTCTTACATTAATTATCTGATGGTGATATACCAAATAAATGATGTATATTCCCAGAGAGCAGAGGGCTACTCAGGCATTCACTGTTTTCATGTCAGTTAAATAAATAAATAAATAACAATAAAAATAAAACAGCAAGCTAGTTTGTTGTTGATTTATAAGATGGAGATTTTTCATGTTGTGAACACCAACCCCAAGCCAACCCTTGGCACAGCAGCTATAAGCAATTACAGCAACAGCATTTAGAAAGGTGAGACAGATGCCAGGTAGGACAGCTTACCTCATTCCTTTGGGACATGTCCATGGCCATTCATGTGCCTTCTTGAGAGATGTCTGAAACACTTTCAGGGACCTTTAAGTTAATGTACGTCATATGCAAAGAAATGTTGACATCACTAGAAATTAAAACCAGCTATAGATACTACAAGATCACAAGGCTCTTGCTCACTGAGAATTTTGAAATACGCCAGATTTTCTTCAGCAAGGTTTAGGATCAGATGCAAAAAGCTACCTCTCTTTTCTGATTAATTTTGTGTCATGATTTCACTTCTTTTGACCCTTACCATGGATAATCTTTTCTTTAACAGCAGTGTGACTTGGTTGAGCAGTTCTTTGTCATGTTTTGGTCAGCTCAGGAGCTTTTCTTTTTAAGATTCCACTTTCTCAAGGCAGAGAAATCTCCCATTCTGCCAATACCTACCTTTGAGTAGAGGAGCACACGCCAAGTGAAGGTCATTGCCATTACAGCCTCAGCAAGCTTCATTCACAGTCCCAGTTCCAGTCAGAAGGCACATTCGTGTGGGGAGTGGCTTTGGTGGTCACAACTTCTTCATAAAGTCCTTGGCTAGTCTTAACAATGTTTAAACCATTAACCATTTTTGGTCTCTCACACACCTGCAAATTTTTTTGCTTGAATCCCCAAAGTGATGACCTCTTTATCTCCACCCCATAAAGTCTAATTCTGTCAACACTTCAGTGTTCAAAAACAGACTAGGTGTGATAGCAGTTAGGGAAAAAAAAGAATCAAATAAACATCTTTTATTGTTTAAATAAGTAGATTGGAAGTGGTATTACTGAAAGGTAATCCATGGGCACATGGATCCCCATCCACAGTTCCCTTTTTACAGTTGTAATTATGAGTTGTAGTTCAACTATGGTTACACAGATATTTCCCCCTCCCCCACAAACTGCCCCTTAGTCTTAATTTAAAAACCTAATATGCCATAAAGGTACAGAAACAGAACAGACTGAGAAAATACTTGAGAATGGCTGTTGTCTACAAAGAAACTAATTTAAAGTATGCAGTTACTGACCATGTAGAACAAGGGCTCAAAAACTGGACTGTGTTACAAAGCGGTTCTTCAAACATCCATTTTGGATAATTGCTGGGAGGTACTAATTGGTCTATTCTAGACTAATTTACAAACATTCATAAAGTAGTGAAAAATGCATGCTTTAAAAACCTGGTACTTTTCATGCCTTTGCTCTAAAAGAATGTGAAGAGGGAAGCAAGTGAATGTCATTTTTAATGTCGATTATTAGTGTTTAGAGCTTTTTTTCTTTTGTACTAACAGACTCTTCCAATTTTTTCTCATTCCTTTCAGGTGATTTTTTGTCTTCAGATTTAGTCCATGGAAGGCTGTGCAATTTCTGTGGAGGTGAAAACAGCATCACTGTACACTCTATATCCACACACAAGCAAATAGAACATTAAATACCCATGGCAATAGTGCACATGGAGCTGTATTTCTGCTGAGCTGATGCACCAGCCTCAAACTGCTACAGCAGAATGGGATATTTGCCAGCTGCACTGAGAAAAGGATTCTGGTCTCTATTAAAGGAAGCATTTTTAACAATCTTTACAGTGCAAAATCATACAAGTCTGATGCTGCTTTATGGTCATGGTTATTTGGTCCATCAAATGAACAGCCTTGATGTACAACTTGCTTAAAACCTTTCCATTGGGAACATGGCTATGTAGAGTTCCACATAACTCCAGATATAGAATTATTTGGGAAATCTCTCCTCTGTTCTGCTTTCAGGGCTATGCACATCATGCTCTCCAATGAAGTCACTTGACTGCCAGGATAGTCCATTTTGTCAGGTATTCAATAGTTTTGCAAACTTTTACCAACCAGAAGGCATTTTGAACAGATGAATGGCAACCAGATGCAGTCAGTCTGAACTAAGAAAGTGGCCTTCTGAGACAGAATTTAGCAAGAATGTGAAAATAAACTTCAAGTAATTGTGTGCTTGACAAGACCTTTTAATGAAGGGTTCCATTTACCCCAGCAACTGCTCAGAAAGAGGATACCTGAAAGCTTGGCTCTGTTTCTGCTGCCTTCAAACGAGACGTTGAGTTACTGCGATTCCCCAAACACGTCTTGGCAACCTGTCAATAAAAAATGCCAGAGGTAACTACTCCATTATTTTTTTCCTAAAACATCCATGATCTTCCTAAAAAAAAAAAAGAAAAAAAACCCCAATCACTGGGTGTTCTTTTAAGCCTGGTTGATGAAAGGAAAGAAAACAAAGTTTTCACAGCTAAGCTATCCCAGACACTCACCATCTCCTGTATAACAATCTCATGGGGCACAAAGTTTAACAACTTAATGCTTATCCTGCTGGTTTTTCTCAGATTGAAATCTCACCACAAATAGTGACATTTACTCCTACAAGTAGGGAACAGGAAAGTAGTTCTAATTGCTTTTCATTGGTGAGAAGACAGTACCTAACAGGTGAGAGTCAGCATTAAGTTAGAATTTCTCTGTTACTGTTCTCCTGCCTGAACTGTAGATCTCCCAGGGATGAAAATCCCTGACTGGGGAAGGCAGATGACTCTCAGGATATGCATAAGCTTGTTACATTAATTGTTGTCATTTTATTCCAGGAATAATGTCATATTATTTGCCAAT
>JAOXXN010000065.1:6306298-6317051 GCA_026770055.1 Myrmophylax atrothorax | reverse complement strand
TGCCAATATGTTTTTTAGTATCTGGGAAAACAGAGTTGCACAGCATAAATAAAATTATTTACACAGTACATTTCTGAAGCAAAGAGATCTCCTGGTATGAAAGTAGAGATTTACCCAATGCTGAAACTTCTACTGTAATTAAATCCAAGTCCCTTCAGGTGTAGGATTAATGATGCCATAGGAAAACAAATTGAAAAGTGAAATACAGTAAAACATTGATAATCTTTGCTCATTACTCTAAAATGAGTTCACACTGGAATTTCTCTACATGTTTTACTATTAAAACTGATACATTTAAATGGACTGTGCAGGTATATGCATATATAAACACTCACATATACAAATACACCCAATACATAAAACTTCCTCTCTCTCAGCGAAGACCATGTCAGACAAAGGGAGAAACTGAAACCCAGTGTACCAGAATACCTTCCACAGCCACAAGTGACAGACAGAACAAGCCAAATATTAACCTTCTGTTACTGTAGCCAGTTCTCTCCATGCCAAGCAGTGGCTTGTTTTGTTTGCTCTTCTGTGTGAGACTCTCCTTCTGTTGGAGTCCCTCCTGTGAGAGGTGCACCATTTGTGAAAGGGCAGAGTGAGAGCTTGACATGGTGGGAAAACTCCAAAAGCAAAAAGAATTGCTTTTGGGAGATAAAGAGGTTGAAATGTTGTCAGGGTGGGTTTACTATGTTATGGAGATGAGATTTTAGAGGTACCTGCTGGAAGGGAACTGGGATGATGCCACACTTGGAATCAGGATTTCAGTGAGGGGGAACTCGTGCCTGTGTGTTCCTCCCCCAAGAGCAGACATTCCTGCACCTTGCACCACCAAGGAGGAGGAAATACAGCACAAATCCATAGCCCCTCAGTGTTTGCTTGTGCAGAGATCCACAAAACAGGGCAAAAAGCAGCTTTCCCCATTTCTATCAGAGAAGGAGCAATTGCTTTTCTTCCAAAGAGTGACCATTTTTTAAAAAATCTATTACTATAATACTAATAAAATGCTACTACAGAAAGAAGAGAGTAAAAGCATCTGTGCAGAAACAATATTCAGAAGGTTAAAACCCCTGCTGCTTTCAGCCCATCACAGCAAAGCAGGTTGTAATTTAAAATATTGTCAGCAATGCCTCAAGGATGCTCTGGTTTCCATCCCAAGTGTGCTGTGACATTGCACTATATGGGCTGTTTCCCCTGCTATTGGGCACGAAGAGGCATGAGTTGTGTCTGCACATAATCTCTGTTGGTCACAGGTAAGTTTTAAGTCTGAGGTGGCTTCATGGGAGGTCAGGGAAGAGGCACAGCCACTCTCCCACCACCTGAGGACTGAACGACACCCAGGATCTCTGCAAGTCTCATTTGGAATAAATGGGAAATAAGTTTTCATCTGTCCCCTCCTTAGGGCTTCCAGAAGAGTTCAACCAGGCTCAGGCTACACACTAAAAAAGTTCTAACAAGAAAACCCTCTGACATCCAGAGCCAAATGAAGGCATCACACCCAGGGGCTGGCCCTTTGTCCCTTAGGTGATGACTTTCCAGGGATACAGAAGGGCAGGATGTGAACGTGGGATCAGCATAATAATAGAGCTAAATAATGTTGGCTGTGTTCTCTTTTGTGCCTGAAGTGACAGGTGAGTAAGGATTGCAGGTCAAAAGGGAGAGGACATGGCAGAGGTGGGCAAGACTAAATGCCTTGGAAAAATAAGGAGGAGCTCATTCAACACACACTTGCTTTGATCTGCCTGAAGAATACTGGGTGTCTAAAATGTTGCAAAATTTTTAGCAGTGCCAGTTACTGATAGCATAATGACAGGGTGTCTTCCAATGAACTTTTATACAGGATTATTAAAAATTCACTGTACTGTCTTGCATTTACACAGTGACTGCCAAAAAAAAGGCAAAACCCCAAAAGGCAGCTAATGATGGTCTCAAATTTCAACTTCACTGTTGAAATCGTTTTCCTGCCATTCCGGTTTAGGCCAAACCAGGCCATTTATCCTTAACGATGTTCTCTCTGTGTTTTCTTTTGCCTTTGTTTTAGGGGAGCCTGAGGTTATCTGTTAGGAAGGGAGCAGGGATGGCACACAGTTAGTAAGTAAATGATGACTAGTCCTTGAAATAGTTTTATGACTCAGAGCAGTGAAACAAGACAGAAAGGTGGATTTCTCTGATGCTTAGAGTCCTTCCTCCTCTCTTTTCTACTCCTTCCTTGGTATTTTCTTATTTTAATTAAAAATTACAATAATTTAATGAGTTGTATTTAACCATTAGTGACAGATCTCAAAATTTCAGCCATGAATGAATTAATTTTACAGAGTAATCTCTATATTTTCTATGTGGAGGAATTATTTACTTCTCCAGTAAGTTGTTCTGACTGGTATTTCCAGAACATCTGCAACATAATTTTTAATATCATCAGGAAATATCTAACATTTGAACACTGAACTTTAAAAACTCTGAACCACAGCAATGAGAATTCCAAGGGAGGAAAGTGAAGCCTTTACCAAAGAGAAGAATTCAGGAACAAACCTTTTATTCAAGTGTGTTTGGTAGTTGGTCAGACTGTTTCACTGTTTTCACTGTTACTGACTCCTCTCAAGTATCTCCTGCATTTGCAATTTTTGTGACTGAGCACAACATAATTCTTATATTTTCTTCTATGTGGCAGAGGAAAAGACCAAATTTAGTGATGTTGCACACTCATTACTTGCCTTACATAAACCTCAGGAAACACATTAATGATCTATTTGTATTTGCAAAATCAGATTTTCATACAAGTGCATTTTGCCTTCAGCAATACAGGTTGTCTATAGAAGATGAAAACAGAAATCAAGAGCAATAAGTAGGAAATTTAACATGACAGAAAAAGAGAGATGGGGATATGTCTTGATGAGGTGCCTGAAATGCTGAGTCAGTTTGGTCTGATTAGCAAAGCACCTTGGTGTGAAATTCTGGTTTTAAAGTTTGCAGCTTGGTCAGGAACATGCACAACATTTCAGCAGTTATGGGACTCAGTTCACCCAGTAAATTATTCAGCAGAGCTGGAGAGCTTCACAGCTGGAAGTATGAACTACAAATGTGGAAAAACCAAGTGTGCATGTTCATTCAAAGAGAATTTTCAACAAGCCATTAGAACTCAGCATGGCCCTTGCCTATTGAGCTCTGCAGTTTGATCTGCAAACAGTTGAACAATGCAACTAGAAGGGTTTTCCACTACAGCAGCACAGCAAGTAACAACTGGCCTTATGGTCAAATAATTGTAATAATTTAAGGTAAAAAAATCACTGGTGGACAAGAAATCAAGTTTGAATAAGGGATATTTTAACAGCTTTTTCATCAGACTTGACCAAACGTTGTACTGTCAGAGCTCCTTCCCATCAGTGCAATCCTCCCTTGGGGTTGGGATGGCACAAAGAGCAGATCTGCAGGATGTTTGCAGAGAAGGATGGGGGGAACGTACTGAGCCAGTTCTGAGGAAAGCAAACCAGACACATGAGAAAAGGACAGTGTGGTTGGGCCAACTGACAAACTAGTGATGTTGGTTGGCATTAGCCAGGTTAGGCTCACAGCTTATTGAAGGGTGTGTTTCATCAGATTTGCTCATGAATTTGTTACAGATCTGGATTTCCAGCTCCTTTCACCCTCACTGTTTAAAAGGAAGATGCAGAGCAAGAAGCCTGTGAAGTGAGCACAGCTCTTTCCATGGGACACCTGCAGGTTTTCATATCCTCTCCTATTTTAGACCAGAGTACTGAGGGGATGCTTAAACTCAGATGCTGTAACTTCTTATGACCTTCATAGTCCTTATTTAGGGAATGGAATTTACTTTAAGAATTTGATTAGTTTGAAGTTTTATTATAACAATGGTTTCTTCTTTTTCTATTACTACTCCTTTGGGAAAACAATGGGAGAGTAAAATGGGATCAGAGATCTGCAACTGAAAGTGATGGAGAAGAATGAAGCAAAATGCTGTGGTTGCTTAGGAACATGCAGGTTTGGCTCCAGTGCTGTGTCCTGTGTCACTGAGTGATGACTGAACAGGCTGTGTTTGTTTACTGAAGCCAATTAGCACAGTAAATAAAAGCACTATCACTTCTGTTTATCAGAGAAGCCTCTACAAGGGCAAAGAGCAGGAAATCTAAGACAAGAAAAAAGAAAAAAGAAAAAAAAGAAAAATTGTTTGGTATTTTAGCCATACCAAATAGAGGGGTTTAAATGATGTATTATGTGCATAAGAACTATTTGACATGAAAAAGGAACAAAGTATATTCTGGTGTAAAAGCCAAAATAAACTCCTAAAAGCTTTTTGGAAGACAGAAAAAGGAAATGATACAGGGGAGAGAGTTTCAGGAGCCAGTTACAGGGAAAACTTCTCTGGATAAGGCTAAGAAAAAGTAGCATTGACAAGATTCCTCTCATAAATGAAAATGAAACTAAATAATGGAAACCAAAGTTAATGTTTTTTTGGCCTTTGACAAAGCTCAGATTATGTATCACAGGATATCCCACCTACTTCTGGCTGCTACTGCTCATGTGTCAAATGTCATGACAGGTAAATATCAGCAGTGTCTAATTTCCAAATTTGCTGATGTAATTTCACCTGTCTGTATCCCATTTGTCAGTAAATATTTGTATTAATTCTAATGTAAACCACATTAATGACTGTAAACAGGCATAAACCCATATAGACAAAATTGCAGTAGGATTACAAATTTGAGACAGGGAGATGCTTAAGCACAAAGACTAAACAATACCAGTTGAAATCTACAACATTTTGCTTCTTTTTTTTTTCTTTTTGCCTTAATATCTGTATCTTAATATCTTTAATATTGCATGTTATTCTCTGATCTGTCTCCAGTACAGTAATTCTTCCAAAATATAAATCACATTTTGTTTATCAGAGACACAATCAGAGGATCTTTCCAAAGTTCTGGGAAAGTATTGCTGAAATACTTTTTTTCTAAGCAGCTGAGTTTTAAGCACATCTTCAGTTATTTTTCTTAAACAAATTATGTATTAGAACCTGTTGTATGCTCTCACCCATCCAACTTTATTCTTCCTTCACTGAGAGTTAAGCAGCTGTAAAAACTTCAGAAATAAACACACCCACAATCCAATAATGATAAAAATACAATAAAAACCCTTCCCAAGTGTGGAATTTTCTTAAAGGGATAATGTTCACAGGCACAAATTACAATTTTGTATTGCTGAAGTCATATGATCCTTTGGGCAAATACATTCCTACTATTTCTTTCAGAACTATGTTAATGTGAGGAATAGATGATGATGATGATGATGATGATGATAATAATAATAACAAAGGTGGGAAGAGGTTGGTAGCCCAGTGTCATCACTGTTTTTATGTCCATGTTAGCTCAGATTCAGATGGACAATGTGTATAAGGGAAAGAAAAACATTTCAATTCAAATAACAACCAAGAAAATTCCTGTAGTCATCACTGTGAGCAAACCACAGGATGAAAAGGGGCCAAGAATGGACCTTAGACTTGTAAAATAGTTGGAACAGTTACAGAAAACATATTTAATGCTTTGGCTCTCTTTGGAAATTTTACTGCTTTCCTTTAATCAATCCTTCAATTCACAGGAACATTTTCCCATTTTCAGTATTGAATCTTTTGTGGTATTTAAAGGGCAGTGGGTGTTGACAAGTTGGGGTGTTCTATTCTCCCATAATGGCTTCAAATTTTCATATATACATATATATATATATTCATATATATATATAAGGATCTATCATAAAAATCTCATGTGTGTATATATAAAAATAAATAAATAAATAAATAGCGATCATAAAAATCTCATGTGTAAAAAGAACATGTCTTCCTGTACTTGTGAGGTTTTTAATTACACTGCAGATTCTATTTCTGTTTGGCATAAAGGCCACATTTCCTTGCTTGGACATGTGGTTGTCCCCACAATATTTTTTGTAACCAACAGACACTGCATGCACAGCATGTTGTGCATTAGTGTCAATTGTAGATTGATTTTTTAAAAATTGTGAACCGAATGGAATTATGAGTATTAAATAATGCTCATTTTTCAGTAGGAAAATGAATTTACAGCAGGAACATGTTTAGAAGCAAGACAAGACTGAGAAAAGCATTGCCTGCTTAATTTTCCAATAAGGAACATTATGCAGCAAGACACAGTTAATTTGAATCCCCCTAAGGGATGCTTGCTTTGATTTTACTACTTTTTCCACCACGCAGGAGGTTTTGTCAAATACAGACTTAACAAGTCTTAAATATTTAAAATTTGAAGGAAATGTGAGTCCCACAGAATACAGAATTGGTCTTAAAACATGATAATTGAGATTAAACGATATAAAAATCCCATTACTCAAATTCAGATCTATAGCCTAATTTCTTTTTACTTGAATTATAATGGTACTTAGACAAATAATGAAGGGAACAGGGTTAGATTTTAATTTCAGTTGACTCTTGGCAAACAGTTCAAGTCATCAACACTCCAATTGCATTATCTGCTCCCCCGACAAGTGTCTCACACCAAGCAGCATCCCATGCTGACTGCATGGCTGGAAACACAAAAAAGCAACCACCCCATAATCAAACTAACCAAACCCTTAATTTTATGGAAAAGTGCATCTTTTAGGTGCCTTTCATCACATCACTTGATAGAGATATCAAATACTCTCTTGATTTTTGAAACATGTTAACAATTTTTTCTTTCTCCTTTAGTGTCTTCAGTTCTGTAAAAAAAGAGCTCCTTGTGCCTCTTCACACAAATATTCAGCCAAAATAAATTCAGTCTGTACCCAAAGGAATTGACATTTCAGCAAACCTTCCAGAAGTTTCCTAGGGGAAAACTGCCCTCTAGGCATAATCTACATGGAGTTCACTCCACCCTCATAATTGACATGTTTTCCTTCTCCTCCTCCTTTCCCTAAGGCATTACTGTTCCCATGCAGCCCAGACTGGACCCTGATTCCCAGGGGGGCTGAGCTTACATCTTGAGAGTCACACTCCTGGATGCTCTGATTTTCCTGCTTTTTCAAGGCCACATGGAAGTTCTCTTTTTCTGCTGAGGTGTTTTGATGAACCTGGGAATTAAAAAACGAAACAATAATTTAAAAAGTTAATTGAGACAAAACATCAAATAATTCACTTCTGAAAAATCAGGATTCCACTGCAATGTTGGTTGTTTTAAGCATGGCTTTCCACATTTTCTGCAACTCTTAAGATTAAAAGGGACAAAAAATGCACTGAAAGTCTCCTTAGGGGTTAGGCTTTCATTGACTGTCTGCACGACACAGTGAAACTCTTCAGGGGGTGCATTCAGGGAACAAAGCAAAGTAATTTCTCTGAAAGAAAAGTTAGAACTTCAGACACCGGTTCTGAAACCTTGGAACATCCTTTTTTGTATCACTTATACTGCATTGAATTAATAAGTCATACAGACTTCTCAAAAATGATGGAGAACAGCAGAAACCAAACCTGGCACATCACTATTTACAATTTAACTTGAATCATGAAAAATAGTTCAACTCAGAGTTGGAATAAAACCGTCCAAATAGTCTCTGGTTAACAGCTCTCCAGTGATGATTGTTTTAGTTTTATAGAACAATTGACTGCTGGAGGAAGAGATGAGCAGGTGAACAGATGAAAAAGATCAGTATAAATAATGGTTTTGTTACATAATAAATGCCATTTAATACATGCATTGAGCGATTTTTCTGTTTTGGACTGAAAGAAATTACAGTTCTGCAAACCTAAATTTCTTCCCATTGAATAAAATAGATCCAATAAATGATAGTGCAATGTTCATCTTGACTACTTGAACCAGTCAATCTGCATGGCATGGCAGAGACACCAGCCCTGGTGAAACCTCATTAACTGAGAGAATAAATGCCTGTGCACAGTGCTTCTTGCTTCAGAATTTGGTGCCTTAGCAAATGAGACACCATTTCTCAGCACAGTGCACTCATTTCTACAGAGCAGGGGGAAATTTGGGGTTTCTGGGTGAGGCTGTCCTCAAGAAAGCACTTTCCCAGTACCACATTTTCAGCTGTTTACAGAATTTCTTACCTGTAGGAAGTGGAAAACAGGAAAACTTCCAATTGTCACCCTCTTTAATTTTCAGAAGAGTGAAGTACATTATCATATGCTACAAGTCCTCTTTTCTCTCTCCTCAAACAAAATACAAATTTTTTGGAGGTGTTTCAATGTGATTGCCTTGACCAGTAGGATCAGGTTGTGTAAGGAACTTCAGAAATCCCTTCCCCAGCTGCTCTGCTCAGACAGCAGCCAGGCTGGGGAAGAGAAAATGGGGCTGCCTCATTCCCTCTCTGCTTCCCAACTCCAGCAGTTGCACAGCCAATTACTCTTCATGTTGTTACCCTAAGCTGACACTGATCTGTGCGTCTTGAATTCTTGTTTAAAACACCCTCAGACTTCTCACAGAGGCCAGAGGAGGACAGAAGGACAGAGGACAAGATGTCCTGCCAGGCCCTGGCTGGGTCCTTCAAATTCGAGTTCTGTCCTTACGGCCACAACACCAGAGGTTTTGTTGCATATTATATAGACAGTTTTAATCTATAACATTTTAGGACTGACTTATGAAATGAAAAAAGACATTTTTTGAAGGCTTATCTGCTTGCTGATGATGTGGGAGTCTTAGAGGAAGACTTTGCAAGCAGGATCCCTGTTATTAAAAATAATCTCTCATGAAAAATTGAATATCCTCCTATTAGTCTGAGGCTTATTTACTAGACTGACAGCTTACCTAACAAAGATGCCATCAAGCATCCCAGAGTGAAACAGTGGGGGTACAGATTATGAACTCCTTCCCAATTTACTTAAAGATTTCTGAAACCTCGTCACAGCTTTTCAATACAGGATTTCAAACACAAACATTTTTTTCAAGGATAACGAAACCTTTTATCTTTTTTTTCCTTTGAAATAATTTAGAAGTTATGGCATGTTCCTGGTGAGACCTTACAAGCTTGACTGAAACCCAAGCTTTGCATTTCAGATACTTAAATAATTGTTTACAATGCACTGAAGGGATATGCAGAGGAACCCAGACTGTTGGTGAGCACTTTGCTTGCAGAATACTTGCAGAAAAGC
This sequence comes from Myrmophylax atrothorax, assembly GCA_026770055.1. Taxonomy (NCBI): domain Eukaryota; kingdom Metazoa; phylum Chordata; class Aves; order Passeriformes; family Thamnophilidae; genus Myrmophylax; species Myrmophylax atrothorax. The sequence goes on along the minus strand of JAOXXN010000065.1, from coordinate 6,307,945 downwards.
AAATTAAACTCTATTTCTGTGAGTTATCTTTCAAAGTCTGCACTGGAAAAAAGAAGAGCCCAGTTCTGCTTCATGCCTTTGAAAATCCCTTCAATTATATTTTATGCATTTCTTTCATTTCCATTATCGGACAGTTTTTCTTCTCAAATTGTGCACTATTATTACAACACCCTCCTCTTCACTGCTAAATAAAACTGCCAAATTAGGTCAGCTGAATTCCATTTTCCAAAAGGTTTCTTGACTTTGATATGTAGCGCAATTCTTTCCTATATGAAGAACAGTCTCATCCTGACTTTTTGGCCTGGCTGCACAGCCCTGGCTCTCTGGCCAGCAGCTGTTCAAGTGAGATGTCCCAGTGCTGTGACCAGCACTGCTTGGCACAGGACCTGCCAGCACCAATGTGGGTCACATGTGGGTCACAGCAGGGAAATTATTTCCTGTTAGACTGTCACAGATGACTCTTTTTCACAACTAAGGGTGTCTAGGGATAATCCATTTCCACATTAAAAAAAAGAAACAAAATGAAGAGCACTTATATCACTTTTCCAAAGTCAGCTCTGTCTGTGCTCCTGGAAACCAGGGCACTGTACATCCCCCACACAGCTGCCAGGTAATGCCTCACATGCTCAACAAAAAGGTGCTGATCCTATCACTTTTCCCTTCCTCCTTCTTGCTTGAGTAGCACCATTTGCAATTACAAAGGCTCACAGCACCATTTTAGAGTGTCTGATAGACTTTTGAGTTGCCCTCCTGGACCCACAAATTTCACAGAATCACAGACTGGGTTGGGTTGGGTTGGGAGGGACCTTAAAGAACATCCTGTTCCAAATTTGAGACATTCTAAAATAATTATCTATTCTATCTCTCCCCAACAGAAATCACAGGTAAACATGTATTAATAAATATGCATTAATAAACATGCACAGTATAAAAAATCATCATACTGCATTTCTTTACATCCTGATTTAAAACTCTTCCACAGTGACTCAATGCAAAACCAAATGAGAAGTCAATACTAAGAACAGTAATAAAACTACATATTTTTAACAGGGTGATGGTCACTGTGCATGTATAGACACATATGGGGTGTGTTCTGGAACAGACACACCAAGCTCTTCCCTACTGCACAGTCAACAGTATTCAACAGTAAGTCTGAAAGACACACTTTAGTTTTTATCTCTATTTAATGCACAGCTAGAGAGATACATTTATATAGGGAAATTTAAAGGACTGCAAATCCTCTAATGTACCAGATCTTTACACTTCTATGTACTGTTTCTGAAGCAAACACATTTGCCTGAATTATTTATTTTTTTTTCTTTTTCTTTCCATTTTGCACCGTATTCAGATATCTCCGGGGTGGAAAAATATCTTCGATGCCAACACTGAGCATTGAACACAACTCTAATTATAAGTTTTGCAAGTAATTCTAGAACAAATTCACTTTCATCAGAAGTGGAAATTGTTAGAATATCTTTAACATGGCCAGCAGGCCCAGGGCAGTTACCCTTCCCCTGTACTCTGCATTGGTGAGGCCACACCTTCAGTGTTGTGTTCAGTTCTGGGCCCTTCAGTTCAGGAAAGAGATTGAGGGGCTGGAGCGGGGCCAGAGAAGAGCAACGAGGCTGGAGAAGGGACTGGATGTGG
>JAOXXN010000065.1:6268049-6299586 GCA_026770055.1 Myrmophylax atrothorax | reverse complement strand
TGGAGTTGGACCAAGGGTTGGACTTGATGATCTCGGAGGTCTTTTCCAACCCAATCAATTCTATGATTCTGTGATTCTATAAAAAGATCACATTTTATTTACTTCATATTTCACAGGCATTTCTATTGGTTGCAGAGGAGTTTCTCTGAGATGAACATTCACAATAATTTCAAATGGCTGAACATCCATCAGAGTGAAAGGATTTTTTCTTTCAAACAGATCATTTGGGATGATAGATGACATATTCAGACGGCAATTCCCTGAATCATCCTTTTAGTGGCATTACTGAGTGCAGAGTTTCCCCTCACACATGGAGCTGCCTCCCAGCAGTATGTTAGGTTGGACATTATGTACATTATTGGTTTAAATTTTTCCTTTGTTAAGCATTTTGGGGTTGTTTCTCTCTTGCATGCTGTGCACTGAATTCTGCTGGTTTTTCTAATACAGCTTATTTTGAAAGTGTATTATGAAAGTTATAATTTCATTACATGTTTTCTAGTCGAACCTTAACTCAGCATTTTCAGTTGCCTCACTGCCTTGGAACAACTGCAGTTTCCTATTTATGTTTCCATGCAGCTGAAGGAGTGAAAGCCCTTGTGAAAAGGTATACAATCCTATTTTTTTATGTATTCACTTGTGTAACTGCAAACAAGACAGAGGATATCCAAGTCACATGCTTTAAGAATAAACAAAAATAAACAAAGCAAAATTCTGGTAAGTTCATACAAGAGAAAGAGGCAAAATTACCTAAATTAACTGAAAACAAAATTAGAAATCACTTTTCTTGTACTAAACTTGTGAACCTCATAAATAATTATCTGTATTAAACTGAGGACAAAACATCAGCAACTTCTTGTCTCATAGCCAATTGGCCAATATGGAAAGAGGAGAAAAGTATCTTGAAAAGCACCTACTATTTTTTGAGTGTATACCAACATACAAAAGCTTGTGCCTTAAAAAGCAACTAAATTACACTTCATATAATCTGGTTAGAAAATTTATCGAGTGCTAGATCTCTTCTACTCTGTAGGTAGATGTTATTATGTTACATCAGTAAACTGATTTTTATAGGTAGGATAATGTTCTGTTGCTGCACAATTTGCTTTCTTTGGAGTCAGCTGGGCTAATGGTACAACTATTTGCTGAAGGCTGGTGCTGACATCCCTTGCCTGTATTTATTTAATCCCCAAATTCAGCATTTTTCTATGACCTGTGTGTTCCAAGATTTCCCTGAGATTCATTTCTCATCTTGTCACAGGCTTTAAAGAAAATGTTTTTGTACTATCACAGGATTTGAGTCCTGAGTTCACATCTCATGGCACTACAGTTGGGTCACTTGGTTACCATAAAATTATGCTGCAGACACTTTTATAACTCATCTGAGAGTCTGTTGCTGAGGTCCACAGACAGCCTTTGCATAAATATGTCAAGAGAGGTGGATCCTAACCCCTTTCTTTATACTGTGTAGGCATGTATATGTTGTTGGATATATTAAAGAGCATAAAAATATCATTGCTAAATTGCTGTCAGGGCACTTTACCTCATCCACTGCACCTCCATCACCCAGATTAAAGGCAAGAGAGGATAACCTCTAGAAGGACCAAGGGAATAATTGCCTTTGTTACTGAGGGCTCCATGGACCTGACCTGGAAATCTGACTGGATCTGACACACAGCACATCCAGACCACCTTGAATTGTTGTGCTGTTAAAGGACTTCATAATAAACTTCTGGCATGCAAATCATTAATGATTTGTCTTTCAATATAAAGTTTTAATTTGTTGTTTCTCTTAGTCAAACAAAAGAATTAGGGCAACTTGAGAAATAACTGGGTTTGCACATAATAAAAGCTTTATCTACTTTTGATATCCTGTAATTATTTAAAGGATCAGTTCTGTGGAATACTATCTATTATTTAAAGGATCAGTTCTGTGGAATATTATCTATGCTACAGACCTGATACAAAACATTTAGATAACAATGTTTTTATATGTTCTTAAAGGCAGGATTAGCTCTACTATGTTTGCTGAATTGCAGTAACAAGTATCCTTCGATTATTATTTCTTAATATTTTTGAAATCCAAGGACTAAACTTCACCCTGATTTTAAGTGTTTTCTCTGACTGCCTGGCAATAGATTCCATGAAATTTTTTATTCAGGAGATCTCAGCATAAAGAACATATTTTAAAATATTTTTCCCCAAAGCACCTTGAAGGTTATAGTCCTGAGTATGTAGCAAGATTGCAGATTCACTCTGTTCTGGATATTATCCTTTCCACCTACTTTTACTGCTGCCTGCAAACACCAACCCAGGTTCATAAGCCATTCAGCAGTCAGAAGAGCTGAAAGATTACAAAGATGGAGACAGAGCACTGTGTGACATATCTGACTTACCTGTGCAAAGCAGAGCCTTGGGGTGGCTGAAAATCATCACCCAGATAGTGCTGCTTGTTAAATACAACCCAAAATGAAACAAAAACTATGCCACAAACCAACCCTCCACTACTCCAAACACTAAGGGTAAGATGCCAGAAAGATGTAAGGAAAAGGTCAACAAATGTAACATTAATAAGACAAACAAACAAACAAACCCCTCCCCAAGCCCCTAAACACAGAATGTTCTGACCATGTGTCTGTATAACAACAGCCCTGAACATGAGAAGTGAATGGACATTTCCTGAGACTTCACACATATAAAATATAAAGATGGGAACAAACATAGTTCTGGATGGTGAGTAAACTGCATTTTACATTCTGCATAGGAACAGCAGAATTTTAGAAATGTGCTATAATAAAAAGTTAAAAAATTAAAAAGGTCCAACTGCAGGTTGCCCAACATTTGTACAATACTGCACAGCAGGTGGGTCTGGACTTCCACTTGGATTATGTGCTATCACATCAACATTCCACACTTCTGTAGGGCTCCTTGCACTTTGGAAAAAAAGCTACCGAGGGGAAAAAAAACCCCAACAAACCAACACCAAAACTTCTTCAATAAATGATACATACATTTTAATCTCTAAATGATGTTTCTGGAGATAGGCTGTGGCTTTTCTCCTCCTGACAGAGATCTGGGCTTTGCTTGCTGTGGTTGGAGATCTCAGATCAGTGCACTTAATATACTGCAAATATGTAGGCACAAGATTATTGCTCGAAGATGAAGGGTCACCTTGACCAAGTTAAATTGCTCTTGGTATTTATGTAACACTTTTGCTGACTTGCACCAGAATTTCATGCAAGTCAATGACTTTGTTTTGTAGATTACCTCAAACAAAAGCGAAATGACTGAATAAATTTTCCTCTTACTAACTTTTCCTCCTACCAAAGTTGGGTCCAGAAACTCGTGACAAGTTTGTTGTTGTTGTTGGAACAGATTTTGTTCCTGCTGAGTGTGAATCATTGCTGTACAGCCAGAGAAACTGCTGTACACAGGCAGAGAGGAGCACACTGAAATTTCAGTGGTTATTGAAAGGCAGAGTATTTGATTAGAAGGAAAATAAACCAGAAGTCACTACAGATAAATAGGGATAGTAATAACATTAAAAACATACATATAAACATTAGTATTTTTCATTCTAATTGTACTTGATTGGTGATAGATCTGGGAAACTATGAGTAATTATATTTTCACTTTGACACTAGATCTGTGTCCCTTTTCTTCCTGATTTTGGGCTGTTGCCAGGATTACACTCCAGTGTATGATTTGCTGGGGCTGCTCTGAAATCAGGTGTGATGGATGCACTGGTGGTTTGGCAGGAAAAGAGATTTCCATGCAGGCTCTTGAAATACAAAATCATTCCATGTGTTTGGAAAGAGCTTCACTCACATTAGCCCAATTTAAATAGCAAATAATAATGGGCTGGACAGTGAATCAGGTGGTGTTTTCCTCAGGGCAGTACAGCCCTTTTAGGAGCAGTCAGCAAAGATGATAAAATGTCAGATACAAAGTTATTCTGTAAGGAAATTTACTGTCCTGGTCCAGATTTTGCCTGCTCAGCTCTTTAATATCTAAAAACAAAAATATGCTTAAGGTTAACAGAGAATAAGGGGTGGTTAGAATTCTGCCAGTCTGACACACACACACACACACACACACACACACACACACACACACACACACACACACATATATATATAAATATATCTTCTACTCCCTTTTAAACCAGGTTATCCTTCATCCTTCATTGTAGGGAAAAGAACTTCCCTTTCTAAAGCTATTAAGACTATTTACAAGTCCCACCTTGTGCAGTTGCTCTTATAAAAAATGACCTGACATTATGATTACCATCCCCACCACAGTTCCCTGAACAGAGGGGAGGACTATTACCTTTCAAAAGATGTGAGAAAAAAAGGATTTAATAAATAATCCATAACTACCTCAAAATCTTTAATAATAAAAAGATTTAATAATCATTTATTATATGACTCCATTTTCACGGCCTCAAACATTCCATTTGAGCACCATCCAATTAACTTTTAAGGATTTGAACTAAAACAGACTTCTATTTTTAACTGAATGTCTGCTTTTTCATTATGAGAGCACATTCCTTCAGACTATATGACTTTTAATTTGACAATAAAAGAACATTTTATTTACTATTTTTTATTTTGCATTTTATTAATTATTATTATTTTAAGATGAAATAATAAATGTAGAAAAAGGAGGAGCTTAACCATTTTGGAAGATGATGAGACTTAAGGTGGAAGCCAGTAAGTGTTTTCTTAAATTGCTCAGGGCTAAATTGAACTTAGATGCCTTGGGTTTAATCTGCATTTGCTCAGGGCTAAATTGAACTTAAATGCCTTGGGTTTAATCTGCATTTGGGTTCATTCTGCATTTCTTACACTTTATGATTCAATGCAATGCTTTGAATCAAGTTGCTAGAAAATTCCTAATAATGGCCAAAATGCCCAATGAGTACTTTCTTTGTGAGTATTTTCCAAATCACATATTTGCTCAAATCAAAGAAAAGGATCTTAATTGTTTTAGCATATAAGGACCTTAACTTGGCTTCCTGTACATGTATCAAGGGAAATTCCACACCAGTAGATTAGTAACACATATTATATGCAGGATAAATGCATTAATAACTTTCAAATAAATAAGATATCCTTGGATAGCAAAATTCCCCTGGGAGTACTTTCACAATTGCATTCTATGTTGTAAACCACTTCAAATGATTCATTAGCTCCTCTGCACATTTTGTGTCTTCTTTTACATAAAACATCAACAGAAAAAAGTGCTAATATTAACAAATTTTAGAATGGGGTAACTAATGTGGAACTGTTTTACTGTCATTGCTCACGTGCCCGTATTTTTTAACAGCACATCAGCATTTTTAACAAACACATCAGCTGGGAAAGTCAAAAGATAAAACAATGTGTTACTATTTTTCTGTGAAATGCAACTTTAACGAAAATTAGAATAACGTTTGCTTCTGCAATCCTCTCACTGTCAGCAGAGTGAAAAAGGGCGAGGAGCATCGAAACAAAATCACTTGATAGGGGAGGAAAGATACCTCAAAAATAATAATACCTGAAAAGTGTGCAGAGGCTCTTCCATTTCTCTGGTTTTGATAAAGCCCAGTAAGGCTGCCCTGAGAGCTGCTGAGCAGCAGAGCCTGAGGGGCCCTGGCCTGGGCTCTGCCTTTGGACTGAAGCAGAATTCGGGGGGCTGGGGGTGTGTTGGCCACACTAATCCCCTCCATACCCAACAATCCAGATTTTGGTGCTATTTCAATCATCTCTTGAGAAATTTCAATTTTGTACACACATTTACCTTTCCAACCAGTGTCCAGCAGTAACCTACAGGGTTTTTAAGACCTGTTATGTACTAGATTATGGGAGACTATACAGAAACATGTGATAGGTAGAGATGTTAATTTAAAAAGAGGATATTTGAGTGAGGCTTTGGAATAATTTTCATACCCAGGGAAAGTGATCTGCAGTTCACATCCACAGAAAGTGTGTCAATAAACCAGTTACCTCATCAGCCCATTGCTCATTGCAGAGCTGAGGGTAATGGGCCAGTCCAGGTACAACAAAGAGGAGTGAGGCCAAATAGTTAATGAAATGAAGGTAAATATAAAGATTGTGTCACTAAAACTCGCAGGAGAGTGATACTGTTCTAGGGGGGTTATGGACTGAATAAGAGATGCCAGGTGTTTTTTCCCAATTTCCCTTGATTGTATTCAGTTAAAAAACCCCTTCTAATATAATGTCAATATAATATGCTAATAATGAAGACTTCTTTAAAGTGAGTAATAAAAACAAAGAGCTTCAGCTTTCAATTTAATAATCTCTAGTGTTAAATATTTTTCCAGCACGCAATAAAATTTTATTAAAAATTAGTCACTGAAGAAAAAGGGCTGAAGGAAAACAGCTGTAGAAAATGTTCTGTGGAATCTTTATGAGGCAACTGCAAAAAAAATAGTCAATCTAATGTAGATTCTGGAAATAAAAGACAGGAGAAAGAGCACCCACAGCCTTCTGAATCACCCTCAGCATCAATACAGTTTATGGGTGCCATCTAGTTGATCACAATGGAATAAAAGTCTATTATCCCAAAGGCAGCACAGGAGAGACTTACATGAATAATTAGTCATGCTAGTCATGCTTCTGCAATTAAATTACCTTTTATCTATTTAAAAACAAACTTCTTCCTACATTAGCCTTTCAGATACTCATAGTACCTGAGATTTCTATGAGATTTCTGCATGAGGAGACAGGTATTCCTTCCCTTTGAATTGAAATCCTAAAACAACAGCTACTGTCATTTCCCAACACCATTTTATTCTAATGTTTTATGCATTATGAAAGGGTTATAGGATTGCCTGTCATTATTGTGTAGTACAAAATGTGGCTGACTTGGTAATTGCTTTTTTTCTTTTTTTTAATTACAGGTTTCCAATCCCCTTGTTGAACACAATGATCTACAGGTTACAGAAACTGCAGGTCTTGGTGGTGCCTCATTAACTGCGGCAGGAGCAAAGCTGGAGGCCACAAAAGGCAAAAATTGCTGAGGCACTGAAGGCTTTTGTGGAGCACAAATCTGTTCCTGCCCTCAGTGCTCCTGCTGGGTAGTCCCAGCTGACCAAAGACAGAATCACAGGATAATTAAGGTTAGAAAGGACGTGTCCCCAAGCACCACACCTGCATGTTCTTATATTGTATAGATAGTATCAATATATATAAAATACTTTTCATATCTACAGACATTGTATTTTGTGCCCTTCAGGTTCATCCTCTGCTTTCTCTGATGAAGTTGGGAGGTTTCACGCTACTTTTTCTCCCAATTGTGAGCACACAGTTATTTCCAAATAACAACCCTAATTATATTTGTGGTTTTCCATAGGTTCTTGAGCAAAGAATTTGCAATTGCTTTGGTCAAAGGGTCAGAACCTTTGTTTATACTGGAATATTATGATAAACTATAGGAATAGCTCTTATATTAGAAAACAGAAATGATTTCCTTAAATAATTTGTTGTGGTTTAGGTTTCTTTTTTGACTTAATATGGGAGAGATGAGACAATAAACTGCTATCTTCAGCTGGTTGATTTTTCCTGAATCAAACTATTCTGTTAGTTTTATGGGATCTATAAAACTTTGATCAGTCTTCATAACATGGACTGGGTCTAACCTACACATTCCAGACATTTCTTCATTCCTTCCAAAATGTGCTTGTTGAAGATGAACATTGTGAAGAAAAGTATACATATAACTGTATTTCTTTTGTCAAATTTCTGTTCAATTATATAATTAAAATATCCTGAAGTCTTATGAGTAATATAATTCTATTAGTACAAGTAATTTATTGTATTATTACTTTATATAAATAATTTTATCAACAATTTCTACTTTTGTAAACAAAAGTAAAAAGAACTAGAGCCTAAAAAATATGATTCCTTCCTAGAAAAATCATACATGCTTTAGAGTTTTTTAAAAAACAACTTTAATCTCCCTACCCTGATTAAATTAGTGAAGAAGCTACAACTCATGACACTGTGCTTGTAGTTTTTAGTGCCATTGAACTTGTATGCACAGAGCCCTAAAGCCATTTGTCAACACCTTTGTCAACACCACTACTGTGTCATACATGTCAGGTACATGGCAGGTGAAATGGCTTTGCACTTTAATACTAATGGTAAATTCTATGTTTTATGTTCTTGGACATTGCAAATATTAGTGCATTTAAGACACATCAAAACCCACACCTCAGTCTTGCACTGCTTTCCATCACTTCAAGGGAACTTTCTCTATGATTTAAATATAAGGATTTCCCATTCCTACACAATTTTCCAAATTAGTAAGCTATCCAGAACAACCACCTTCTTTTTCACTGATTCAGGCACTTCTATGCACTGTTTTGCACTGGGGGTTTTTTAAACCTGATTTGTGCTTTTTCATATCCCATTCTCCAGAAAAAAAACAAAATAGGTATTTTCTTTTCAAGAAATCTGGCAATTTGCTTTCCTAATTATTTTTTCTACACCAGATTCTTGTGCTAAATATCTCTAACAAGCATTCAAACATTACAGTTGCCAATTACGAATACAAATATGCAACCTACTTATTTGGAATTTGTGGGGTTTTTAATCAGAAAGCACCCCAGTCCCAGGGATGAGTGTCCCCAAGTGATACAGCCATCACACACTGGAGGATTTACACTTCAATGGATTTAAAGTAAGTCTGACATTTCAGAAAGCAATTTTGAGGCTGGATGAGAATATCTTAGAAATGAGATACTTACCAGACAAATTATCACTTGTCCCCTGAAGTTGGAACTGCTGCTTATCAGACATGACAAGATGTGCAAGTTCTGCTCCCACTTTTACATGTGATAACACATTTAACTCATCACACACATTTATATTACCCTAAAAATACTCACCTGCTATATCAAAATATTTATGCAAATCTAATAATAATAATAATAATAAAGAGAGTTGTACATCAGGGTTAGAGTTAATTGGTTTGTCAAAGGAAGAAAAAGCCAAGGAAAGATACATAAGAATGGGTATCATAATAAAAAAAGTACCTTCTATAATATCACTCAAGCACAGAGGGTGTAACTCTGGACTGGCTATGATTCTTGGCCTACTTGTTCCACAGCAGATTTTAGTAGTTTTATAATCACAGATAACACGGATTTGTAAGTGTTAATGTGTGGAAGAAGAGGATTGCAGACCATTATTTTCTCAGACATTTTCATGGCATATGCCAAGTGCAGATGAATGTAAGAAATGCCTACTAAAGAAGCAGTAGAACTTATTCAAGCACTTCTGGATACAGAGGACTAAATGTTTGTTTCTTGAAAGGCTGCAGCACAGAAACACTTGTACATTTTACCAAGTACATTAAATGCAAAATTTATATAATCATTGAAAAAAAAAGAATTCTGCATTTCAGTAAAATATCAAAAATGTAGTTCTAATCTCTGTGCTGTGTTCCCATGTCCTTTGTTGAATGATGGTACCTCTGAGGCCAAGGACACCTCGAATTCCCCAAAGGCTCTGACCCTAAGGCTGATCTGAAACACAGACAGAAGGGTTTCCTTATGTCTTGTGTCTTGTTCTTACCCTTCAGGACTTCTCTGCTCTCATGACAGAGGCACAAACACTTCCAGCCTGAAGAAAAGAACCCTAAGAACAAGTTACACAATTCCAAAGCCACATTAAGTAGGAAAAATGTGCCCCTGAGATCCCAGAGTTGTGCTCAGGCTGCATGACCTGCAAAAGAAGAGGCTGCTCTCCTGCAGAACATACATTGGGTGATCTTCATCTAAATGAACACTCATTAGCCCGTGTGGTGCTACTCATTAATACAGTGTTTTGCTTCCAGAGGTAATAATTTTGGAGGATGAAGGTTTCTTCCTATAAAACAATTACTAAGGAACCAATAATAATTATTGTAAGAGTAGCAATGTGAGATGCAGTTTTATAATTATATTTTGCTTTCTGAAATTGTATTTCAATTTAATTACATACAGAAAGATCATTAATTTTTGGCTTCTGTCTCTCTGCACTAACAATAATACCAACAGCTGCCATATAGAAATTACTAATTAGCTGTGAGTTAGCAACTCCTATTGGTATTTCATTTTTGGAATTTAAAGAGGACATTGAAGTGTTCTTTAGTCATTCCTGTGCAAAACTTCCCCTTAATTGAAATCACATATTTCTTCTAGATATATCTATTGAATCAGTTGAATACAGGAGCAAAATTCAGCTCTGGAGATGAAGTTATTAGGACAGTTGTTAGTCACTGTAAATCTTAGCTGTATTAAAATGTTTGAATTTATTGAATCAAAACATTTTTCATCTTTTTTTTTTCCCCTTATGCTTTCTCCTAAATTGCCCTTCTCATCTTGCAAGATGGGAATATTCCCTACAGCCCATTATCAAGTTCACAGATCCCTTCAGGCAAATTTGATTTGGGTGCTCTGGATTATTTTATGCCTTTTATGTCATTTTTTCCCACTAAAAAGCATGATAAGCAAAAACCATCTCACTTTTTAGTGCTGTATTACCACAAACTCACTATCAGTCCCTGACAGGCAGATGATCCTATGAATTAGCACCATCACTTATTTCAAATGCAAGTCCATCTTCCCTGTGTATTTTTTGTGCAGACATGGTCCATCTACCACGTGATAGAAAGAATTTTGTTCCTCAGCAAAATGTAGCTCCTTTCTGACTTTAAAAAAAGGGATAAGTTTATTGACAACAGAAACAGGCTTAGAATCATCCTCAAAATTCATCCTAATCTTTCAATGAATTTTAAATCCTCCTTAGTTCCAGTTTGATGCTCTTGCAGGACACGCTTCCAAAGATGTTAGAAAGAAAAACCAAAGCACCCACGACAGAACCATCCATACCTTGGTGCTTGTCCCTTGGAATGGAGCTCTGGGGCCCTTTGTACCGGGGGAGTTTGGCTTCTCCGCTGGGTTGGAAGGGATGAGGTTCATAGTGGGAGGCTGATGGTGCAGAACAGAGGAGAGGCAAAGCTGCACAGTCTCCTTCAGAGCTTTCAGCTGGGACTCCTGGGGGAAGGAAGAAACCATCGCTTCTCTAACATGTGTTATGGTGAACAGGATTTCTTATTTTCTGCTTCCAACCAAACATGTATCAGCAGCTGCTGCTTTTTCTTACTAATGGAAGGAATTAAGGCTGTTTAAAGTACTTTTGTATGATCAGGTTACTGTGCATTACACACTATACTGCCTACAAAATCACTGCACTCTCTTCCCTTTCCTTCATGTAGTTTAATCCACATTGATTACTGCAAATAATAATTAAATATCTTTTTTCTGAAAAGAAAAATACAATTTACAGAATGTCATTGTCATACATTGTCCAGCCTTTTATGTATAACAGCTACAGAGAAGCCTCAAGTATGGCAAAGACACAGATTTTTCCATGGAGTTTTGTTTATAACATTCCAGACAATTGTATTTTCCACCACACTATAAAGATGGATTTTTAAACTTTTGCAGTGTATAGTAAAGAAACAATAGGTCTTTTGAACAGTTGAGAATATGTTTGTCCAGATCCATCAAGCCAAACTAAACCGTCTAAGTGGTGAAGTGCTTGCAACTCATGTTAGAACACTGGTGTTTTATTCACAGACTTATAAATAGGTGTATTAATGAAAATAGAAGTTGGTGATGGAAATAAGCTGAGACAGTAAGAATAGTGACATAACAACAGCACTGAGGAAATCTTATTTTAAATCTTTGCTCAGTGAAAGCAAGACATGCCAAATGTTAGCTATGGAGGTAATTTCCTTATACTCCTTTCAAGGGGAGTTAGCAGAATTTGACCTTTTTATTAAGAATGGACCCATAATTACAGGCAACATCAGCACATTTCAATCATCCAAAATTTTCTTAAGGTACATAAATCAAAGTGTGCTATGGGAAAAGCTGCTGGAAAATATATGTGTAAGTAACATTACACACTACATATTAAGTATGAGAAATATTACATATACATTACAGAGGTATTTCACAGTTATACTAATCCTAAGCAAAAGATCTTAGCATACTTCACCTAATGTGTCTTCTCAAGAAGTGACTGCACAGGTGACATAAATCACCATTTCTTATGTCAAACCAGCAGAGGCAGCAGACTTGGCTAGTGTTGCATGATGACTTGGACTCAGCCCTTCTAGCACTATACGACCCTCGTGCTCCCTGCAGATCACAGTGCTCTAAATTCCCAGTCCTCCCATCCAGAAATTCCTCTGGATAATTTCTCACCCTCTCATCTCCCACTCCTGCCATTCTGTGCTTGTTCTGCCTTGGGTACAGCCAGACATTCTGCCATTACAGAGGTGTAAGGGTAGGACACCCTTCCAGAAGATTTATGGTGAGGAGATCAGAGCTTGATTCGCTTAGGAAGACTTTCCTGCCTAGGAGAGGCATCTTTCCCAGTTTTAGATGTTTTCTGCTCCTGTGTTCCAGGGAAGCTCTCCCTGCTAGGAGAAAAAGATAAGTCCTGCAGACATGTAGAGGGCCCCCAGAGAGGCAGGTCAAGGGAGGAACAGGGTCCTGTGTCCTTCCCCAGGGCTGTTTGAAACACTGTGAAGATTAATGTTCTGTTTGGGAACTCTATTGTTCTCGACTGTGGAAATAAATTTTCCTGCAATCCTTGCACTGCCTGGCTTTCTGAGGGTGTCTGTGGGTTATCTTACTTCACAATAGAAAAGAAGAACAAGGAAATTTGTTCTCATGCTGTCAGTAGCATTAATTCAATACTGACTTTGCTGACAGGAGGTCCATAAATGGGCAGCATGAAAGCCCAGCTAAAGGAAACACTGTTGGAACCAGGAATTGGAGGAAGTTCTCTTTAATTTTGCATAGATGTGGTTTTGGTCAAACAGGCTTCTTACTGGTCAAAACACTGCCAACATATGATGCATGTCTTCAGATTTCCCTGATCTGTTTATATTCTTATCACATGGTTTCATCCTAAGAATCACAAAACCATCAGGGTTGGAAGAGACCTTCAAGACCATCCAGTCCAACCATCATAATCCCCCCTGGAAGAGCCACATCCAGATGCCTCTCTCACACTTCCAGAGATGGTGACTCTACCACCTCCCCAGGCAACTTATTCCAATGTCTGACCACTCTTTCAGTGAAAAAACCCCAAATCTAATATCTAATTTTAACCTCCCCTGGCACAACTTCAGGCCATTTCCTCTCCTCCTTTCACTTGAGATGTGGCAAAAGAGACTGATTCTCTGCCTCACTGCAACTTCCTTACAGGTAGTTGTAGAGAGCAATGAGGTCCCCCAGGAGCCTCCTATTCTCCAGACTAAAAAACCCCAGTTCTCTCAGTTTCTGCTCATAAGACATTTTCTAGACCCTTCACCAGCTTCGTTACCCTTCTTTGGATTCACTCCAGCACAAAAATGTCCTTTCTGAAGTGAGTGGCCCAAAACTGAACATGAACTTGTGGCCTCACCAGTGCTGAGCACAGGTGGGCAACCACCTTCCTAGTCCTGCTGGCCCCACTGTTCTTGATATTTGGGCTCTGGTAATCCAAAATCTGTCAGTCTTCCAAGGGTCCATGGGCAATAAAAAATGTTGTAGTGTAAATAAACTCATGACAGATACCAAGTCCACTGTCAGCACAAACTTAAATTCAATAAATATTTAAACCTGTTAAAAACCAGTGCAAAAACCATTTTCTGAGCTGTTTCTTTTGAATTTGCCTGCCCTCCTCCTTTGCAGCTGTGCTTGACTTCATGTATCATAATTAGTTCTACTGACTTCAGCAGCATCACTCCCAGGCAGCTGCAATTAAGTGTTCATCTAAATCACTGCAAGGCTTTCATTTGTTTCTGTCAAATTACACCAAAACATTCACAGCTGATAAACATGCTTAGGTTACACTTCTTACTTTGTCAAGGGCTGTTTTTTCCAGTTCATCTTTTGCCACTGCTAGTTTTTGCTCCAGATCTGTTAGTTGTTGTGCCTGTGGGAATAAAGAAAAAAAAGATGATGCAATCTGCAATGCATTTTTTCCCCATAATTTTTCATGTGACAGAGGAAAGGATATAAATTTAGATGGTAATATATTTTAATTGGGTCAGAATTCCTTGCAAAAGGACCAGGCTTTAAGAGATATTTTTTATCCTGAGGCGGGGAGGAAAAAAGTATGTGGGAACTGTACTCAAATGCACTCCATTTATGTGAATGCAAGTTCATAATAATTTCAATGTCAACAGCAAAATGAATTCCATACAATAAAAAATTTAATATTACACCATATATCCTTCTGGAAAACTCAAGGTATTCAAACACATTTTTATTATTTTGTTCATTTATCTGACTCCTGAACACAATTTGCAGCACTACTTGTAGTTTTAAATATTGAAATGCCAACAATAAACTAACATGGCATAAACAGAGAAATGAAAATCCAGCCAAACATTCATGCATGTAGACACCTTACAAAACACTGTCTGCTGATATACAAGGGGGTAACTCTGGATTTTTTTTTCTCTATCTCCTTTCCTGAAGATATAAATGGAAAATTCACAAGAATAGCTAGTTATGCACCCTGCTCAGAGGGACCTCTGGCTCTGTGTAATCATGGATGGAGTGCAGGGCTTCAGAACACACTTTTAAATGCTCAGTAAATAGATAAGCTCAGCCTCCTCACTTGAGGGAAGTACATTCTCTGCAAGGACTTCCCATTCAGGGATTCCTGCAGTTTTCAGCCTTGTCATTAATAACATCACTATGCAACCAACAGGAACAAGGTGCAAGTTTCTTTTACTGTTGTATTTGCAAAAAACCAGCCCGCTCGTTGTTTCCCTGTTTAAAAAGGGAACCACAGAGAAGGACACTGGACTAACCAATTACCTTTGCTCTTTGAAATTCTGATTAAGTAATTGAACATTTTGTACGTGCAGAATAATGGGATGAAGTTCTCATTTCTCAGATAAAGAGCAACACCTTTTTATTTTGACCCAATATTTGCAGCACACTTTCCCCTCACACCACCACATGCAGACCAGAGTTCTGGAGTCCATCCCCAGCCAGATACTATTTCCTTGACAGACTTTTTGAGCCATCATGCCCTCTGCTGACTATAGCATAGCTTAATGTATAGCTGACTATAGCAGAGCTTAACATACAGCCACACAACAGAAATATATAAGTATATAAACCCTGTAAAGGGTTAGCTTGGTCCGTACTGGGGCAATGACATCCTCCCAGAACATCTCATGGATGAGGCAATGAGTTTAGGCAAGCATCTAGTCCTCAGCAGACACCTCAAGTGATGCTGACTGGCATTAGGCACAGGCTGTACTGGCTGATAAAATGGCTAAAGCCTGGAATTCTCAGTTCCCAGCTCATGTAAAGAACGACTTAGTTGCATTTTAAAAGAGGATTAGGATTTATCACAGCAGTCACAGTTTCATTAGTCAAAACCAATCCTGCTTTAAAGTAAAACTGTTTGCTCAGATGTGGGAAAGCCTGTTGTGAATTGCAGTCCCAAATTTCCACTGCATCACATTCCTTATACCTGACACCATCACTATCACACTGGTTTGGTTCCTCAGCTGGCAACAGAGCATCCAGTACAGAAACAATCCTTCCATTTCATTAGTTTGCAAAGTTTACATGCATTTATCACTGACTTAGTAGAAAAAAGTTACTAAGATATAAAACATTGCTAGAGTCCAGTAACATTTGCAGTTGTTCCTAAATATGGTACATACTATCACTCACAATAAACAGGTCATAGATAATGTTTTAAGACTGAACATTAAGCTTGGCTTTGTGTGATGCAGAGACACTTGGCATTAGATACTGGGACTAGACCACGCAATTACTCACATCATTAACATTTTTATATTGCTACTTATTAAATTATTTTCTGGTACAGTTATACAAATGAATACATTCCCAATGAATTAGAATCAAGATTTGAAAACCTGTGTATATAATTGAATCATTTCAATTGCCAGTAAAATTACACAAAACAACACATGACAGACCAGAGGCCAGGATGGCACCTCAGATGGTGTGCCCTGCTGAAGAATTAGAATCGGACTGAAGATGAGGGATTGCAGCATGGGGGGGTCAGACAACTGGGCTATTTCTCCACTCAGCACCATCTGTGTTACAGAGCTACAGTTATGAATTTGAGACTGTCCAGTTTCCTTCAACACACACAATGTATGCATCTGAAAATCTGGGTAGCTGACAGAAAGCTGATAATGGTGATTAGAGGTGACTGCTGTTCCCAAAATCAAGCTGGTGGAAAAGTATTGAATTTCTTTAATGGATGTTTTCCATTATAAAGAATTACTGTATTGTAGTAACACTCCTCACATCATAAAAAACATTTTTGGTTTGTGATGAAAAGTTATTCTTCCAAAGCACAGGCTGGTATGTATCAGTAAAGCCTTTCTGAATGCATCATTTATCAAGACTTACCATTATTTTTCATAATACTGTCATATTTTGATGGACTAACATCTTCTGTTAAATTTCATGTATATTTATTTTATTTCACAGAATACAGAGCAAATAGGTCACTGACATCAACCCAACTGACATCAAGTGAGAATATAATTCTGTCATTAAGAATGCATTTGGATGAACTTGATAGCAGTAATACTTATCTACATTTAGTTCCAAGACTGCACAAAAATTAGATTTTTTTCTGGAAATTTTTGACTCTCAAGGCTAAATTCATATTGCAATAGTCTCACTGCTGCTGTAATGTACAAGAGTTTTAGGGAACCTAATTCCACTACCATGGCTTGTACACTGAATAAAGAAAAAGGACCACACAAGCCCACTTGTGAGAAGCTGCAAAGAGCCTTTCAAAAGGCTAGCCTGGAAAAACTAAAAAAATACTGATTTCCTCTTGGGTATTCTTGTAAAATGAGGCCTTAGAGAGGAAACAGTGAGATAAACAGCAGCCTTCCAGTACCTAAAGGGGGTGTACAGGAAAGCTGGAAAGGGACTTTTTCCAAGGACATGGAGTGATAGGACAAGAGGGAATGCCTTCAAATTGAGAGAGGGTACATTTAGATTAGAGACAAGGAAGAAATATACTTTCTCTCATATTCCAAACTACTAAAATCTTTTTGTATCTCCTGCAGCTCACTCAAGGATAGGGGTTGGGTGGTGCTTGTCTCTTCTGTCTCTACTTTCCGTTCCTGTGATGGCTCTTGTGATGGCCTTGCTAACGGCACTGAAAGTGGCCCTTGTGAAGGCCCTGATCCTTCTCCCAGCCCTTCTTTTTGAACCTCCTCCCTGGCAGAGCATGAGACACAGAAAATAAACACTACTTGGCAGCAACCAAAACATCAGCATTATTCTCACACTGAATCCAAAACACAGCACTGTACCAGCTACTGAGAAGACAGTAACTCCATCTCAGCAGAAGCAAGGATAGATGTCACTGTTTACCTTGGCATCTTTTTCTTGCTGCATATTCTCATTTCAAATGTCATATTTTAGCATCTGTATGTTGTCGCTATGATTTTATTAGCAATGTGTTAATGTTAGCAACACAGGAGAGGCCTGAAGATCTAAACAGAACTTGCTGCTAAAAAATACTTACCGATTATTTGCAGACATGAAATTTTTTTAATATAAAGAGATAAGTGATGTGCAAGAAGATGGAGGGTTGTTGACATAGGTATTTCTCAGTTGACATATATATTTCTCATTGGATTATGTACACTTACTGAAACAAATCTTCTACTATTTTTTTTAATGCTTTCATGCAGTTCTTGAAATCACATATACTTAAAATGTGAATATCATTCAGGAATTCAGGTCTATTAGTTTATTGCCAGATTTTTTTCAGTATGGCTTTGAGCACGAAAAATTGCAACTTTTTTAATGAACTGAAAAATCCCATCTAAAAATCTGTATCAGGATATGGCCTTAAGGATATGGTCCTGCATTGGGTGGTTATGGAAGTATTAAATACTTAGTCTGGGTTTCTGAGTGAGGCAAGGTTAGTTAAAAGCCACCACAAGACAAGGTTACGTAAGTTTAGCAGCAGCAGCTCCATGTTTAACCAGCAGCACATGGTTATTCAATCAACTTACAGACCTGGTCCAGCTCCCATTAAAATGAGGAGAGATTTTCTATTGATATCAAATCAAAATTGATTGGGACTTTGACTGACATTTTCCAAATGGCTTAATTATAACAATACTTTTGAGTGTGCCCAGTAGCATTAAAAAACTTTGTCATGTACAATATTGAAAAATTCCAAACTGCCCAAAGACTGGAGGAAAAAGAATAGGACTGAAGAAACAACATATAAGAAGCTGAAACATGAGTCAAACCCTCATCTTGTGTAAACACGCAGAGGGAAAAAGAGGGAGTGATTTCTATGATAACTCTGGACCTGGATCCACATGTACCATATGTCAAAAGGGGTCAAGATGTTCTGTGATTAATGCCAATGCCACAAGTACATTTTGAGAGCAACTGCTTTGACATAATCATTTTTCTTCAACATTTAAGTCTCTGCAGTGGGAGGTGCTGTTGAAATGGCCAATAAAAATGTCACCTTCTGCAACTTTAAAACTGATGAGATTTTATATTGAGGCTATTGGGACAAGATATTCTGTGAGCCTCTGGGCACTAAGGGAGGGAATGGCCAGGCACAAACATGAACACATGTGACGATGAAGATCAGGCAGCAGCCACAGTGCCCATGCTCTTTGCCTTTCCCTGGGACCAGAGAGACTGGAGGAGCAGCCAAGGTGGTGTGTCGGGAAGCAAGTCTCTGATGACACCTGGCACACATTGAGATATAGATCCAGCCACTCTCCTGGCCTGGGGCTCTGATTAACAATGCTGTGGACTGATCCCTTGGGAAATCACTCAGCTCTGGGCAATCAACATCTCACAGAACCACAGAATATGCTGAGTTGGAAGGGTCCCACAAGGATCATTGAAGTCCAGCTCCTGGCCCTGCACAAGAGAAACCCAAGAATCACACAGTGTGCCTGAGAGTGTTGTCCAAACACTCCTGGAGCTCTGCCAGTCTTGGGGCTGTACCCACTGCCCTGGGGAGCCTGGTCAGTGCCCACCACCCTCTGGGGGAAGAATCTTTTTCTAATATCTGACATAAACCTCTGCTTACACCATGTCAGGCCATTCCTGGGTCCTGTCACTGGTCACACAGAGAAGAGATCAGTACCTGCCCCTCTTCTTTCTGTCACAAGGAAATGTCCCTGCAATGAGGTCTCCCCTCAGTCTCCCCCTCTCCTGCTAAACACACCAAGTGCCCTCAGCTGCTCCTCACAAGCTTCCCCTCCAGCCCTTCCCCATCTTGGCTGTCCTCCTTTGGACACTCTCTAACAGCTTAATGTCTGTCCTACAGTCTGCTGCCCAAATCTACACATGGGACTTGAGGTGAGGCTGCACTAAGGCAGAGTAGGACAGGACAGTCCCCTCCCTCGCCCGGTCGGTGATGCTGGGCCTGATGCCCCCCAGGACATGGGTGGCCCTGCTGACTCCACAATAGATCATGAAATGTTGGTTATCCTAACTATGTTGTCCCCATCAGACAGCTAACTGAAAATTAATCATGCCATCTCTTACCAATCAAACATCAACTACAGAAGTTTATGCAATAGACCTAATATATTTTATAAAAATCAACTAGGAAAATTTCAATTTCCTGTCTCTCCCAGGGGCTCCATCTCCTACTGAGAAAAAAAAAATCAATAATATCTTGTCTTACAGCATTTTTCCACATTCAATAAACAACCTGATGTAATCACAAATAATTGATAACCTGAAAACCAAAATCATACATGCAGTGATAAAATTGCACAAACATATTGACTTGTCAAGGAAAAAAATCCCAATGCAAATAATCAACAAAAAACATTATTTAATAAAAAGCATCATAAGCCTTCCCACTTGGAATGGAAAAAAAATAGCAGTTTCTAAGACTGAACTGCAACATTTAGGAAGAGTTCATTATACCACAAAGTAGAAATACCTCAACAAAGATCCAACAATCACTATTCTTAGAGGTCAGAAAAAAAAATCAATTCTCACTCACGATATATTAAACCACAAAACTCTGCACACCCAAGGCCATGATCAGGCAAAAACTCCAACCTGGCACAGAGTTCATATTCAATCCTATTATTCTCAAAACCTGAATTCTTTAAAATTATCACATTCTTAAAATCCACAAATAACTAGAATAATCTTGATAAAACAACCTCAGGCATGAACAAAATCTATACTACACTCCTGTTTCCTCAGCCATCTGTGCATGAATGAACTGAACAGGGAACTAAACATACACTGATTAAATATTCTGCTGACATGAAACCAGAACTCTGTGAGTCACAGAAAATGGGGGTTATCTAAATTTACCCTGACAAACTGGGAAAAATAGGATGACATTCACTAAAACAAGTATAAGATGCTAAATACAAAGAGTAATGATCAGTAAACTAATACAGAATATAGAACAATAGGGATGATACTGCCACATACATGTAAGAATTTTGACCTCAGTAAATACAAAGTAACTTGCCTTATTCATGTATTTAAAAAGAAAAGTCTGTTAAGAATATTTCCAGAGTTCTCATTTCATCATCTATCAGTCTGCTTTTATTGTGGGCACCTTTCATTTAATCTTCATCCTCTGCAGGAAAACACAATACAAAGAAAAACAACCTCCTTTTGCTAATATAATCAACTAACAATATATAAGCCACAGGAGACCAATGATATTACATGTATCAAATAGAAAGCATCATAAAATAAAGATACAGCTAAACAGAGGTTCAGCTTACTACTGTCTACTCAATCATCATTTCTGACACAGTCAAGGGAAATTTTTTGAGAGCATTTTCTTATCTGAAGTTTTGATAGTTATTCTCTCAAAACAATATGCTGAAAATGCCACACACACATTCAATGTATAATAAAGCTTAAGGAGAACAATGTTGCTATTTTTGGAAAGCTTCCTGCAATTAAAACAGGAGTTTTATGGTACTTTGAACATATTGAAGAACTCTTTAAAATCTGTTAAATGGATTAATTTTCCAACCATGTAAAGTCAGATGAATTGTGCAGTTGGCAATATTGATGCACACACGTGTAAATCATGGGGGAAGTGAATGTACAAGTGTGGAATGGGTGAATTTGGGTCAAGTCTAATCACCAGCACTCAGAGAAAGAATTGTACTGGAAAACTTGAAACTTGCATCTTCACACATGTGCATGCACAACAAGCACTTCCATAAAACATTATCAAAAATTTGAAATATGTAATGAATTATTCCAAGCCCAGACAATTATTTTTATGTTTACACAAGTTCTCTGCCAAATTAGGCCCTAGGTGGTTTTCTGCTTGCTATTTTTTCCCTTAGTTTGTTTTTCTTTAATCATTTCATCTCTCTCTCTGAGTGGAATGCAGCATCTCACAGTCTTCACTACAGAAACAAACACTTTAAAACTCTGGAAAATAGGTTTACTGTGGCATGTAATGAACTGCTGCTAATAGGGAGGAAAGCACATATGGTGGCATCACTTTTACTCCAGAGGGAGGGATGGGATAAATATATCCCACAATCCAGTCAGTATGAGGCAAAAATAATTTCACATAGTTTTGGATATCTTTGACTTCATTTACCACAGCGATTGATTAAAAGGATTTTCACATATCCAATTTTCCTTGGTGTTTTTAGGACTATCAATTTATTTTGTCCTTGACTATAAGTAACAAAAGGGAAAAGAGAAGAAGCATTAGATGAAATATGTCTGAAACTCTGAAGCAGAATCCTTAGAAAAAGAAAGCAAAAAGATGTATCAAGCCATAGCACTGCACCACTGTCACCCTTTAAAATGCAAGAACAATTTCAATAATACAAGATACTTGTATAAACCAGTGAAAGTTATTGCTGGCTTTATTTTTCTTCATCTCTTACTACTATCAGATATACATGTTTGCATTTCATGATGAAGAAAACAAACTATTTTTAATGACTTTCTAATTTAGTAAAGCTTGTAACTTCTTCTAGGATAATGTAGCCAAGTGATGGGGAAGACAGCTAATGAAGAAGGACTTATTTAAAAAAGAAGTGGTTATTGAAGCCTGAAATTAATGCAGACCTCAGTCTAGCAAAGCACTTAAACTTAGGAGTACTTCATTGAATCAGGGGTTTAGGACCATAATTAAATTATTGCAGTTAAGGGTTGTCTCATTCAGAACTCCTAAGTGCCTGTTTACAAAGGTAACGATGAAATTAGGAAGAATTGAGTGGCAATTTTTATTAATAAACTACTTTTTTTTCCTCATTATTATACAAAGCAAATTTACACTTTTTTCAGCTCCTGGAGGATACTGTGCTGCATGCTTTGAGACTGAACTGTGACAAAGAGACAGCAGCTCCAATTCCAACCTCAGGAGAGGTACCAAGAAATTCTACAGCCTTGAGCACATCACTTATTTTTTGAGATGCTCATTGCTTGATTGCCACATGACTTTATATATACACATATATATATACACACACATATATATATGTATTAGAGTTTAAAAATATAAACATACATACATGTATGCTCCATAATTATTAAGCCAGATTATAAAATGCTTTGAAAACATAGGAGGAGTAAATACATGCCTAATGTGATGACCTCATATTTGCTATCACTTGTTAGCTTACTGTCACAAGCTTACTGTTAAAAGTAGCTCTGATTTACTAATTGCCTGGGACATTAAAGGAGAAAGCTGCCTTTACCCCCTTCCCTCTTCCTCTCCTGCTTAATCCCCAGAGTTGGG
Organism: Myrmophylax atrothorax; assembly: GCA_026770055.1. Lineage (NCBI taxonomy): Eukaryota > Metazoa > Chordata > Aves > Passeriformes > Thamnophilidae > Myrmophylax > Myrmophylax atrothorax. The sequence continues at coordinate 6,276,772 of JAOXXN010000065.1, read as the reverse complement.
TACAGAGCTATTGACAATAATAGTTACCAGAATTTAAGAAATAGTTTCTTGATGTTGATGATGCAAAACAAAAGTCAAACACCCCCTTCCTACTTAGTTCACCCATATCTGCAATTAATTCCTTCCCAGAAATCCCAGTTTAACAGGTGGACTGCAGTGCTTTCTCCTGCCCTCTGGAAATCTCAGAGCTTGCAGCTCCCACCCTTCTGGCAAACTGCTCCGAGGAGCTTGCAATGTTCAGAGCTATGCAGAGAGCAGAATTCCCTAAAGCCCTCAGGAAGGCAAACAGAAAACAAGTGTAACAGGGTGGGAAGGTTGGTGGGAGGGGAAAAAAGTGGAAGTCCAGTGCCTGGACAGCAGCTAGTGCCAGGATTTTATCCCAAACATTCATTCTCTGTGCTGGCAGCAGACCAGCCATCCATTTCATTAATCAGAAAGAATAAGAGCTTCCCAAAACACTCAACAGCAATGATGAAATTAAATGTTACATTTCCAGCCAAACCATTCTGATCAAGCAGATACTTTAAAAGCCCTCCAGCCTATACCAAGTGGCTTCTGCTGTGCTCAGCGTGTCTGTCTGCAGCCCTGAACCACACACAGACCAGCACATTGAATCCACATCCCCCAGCTCACACCATTATTTACCAGGGCAGCATAAGGTTTCTGCTCCCTTTGCTTCATAAATCAAATTTCCTTAGTCAGGAAAAAGATTGATGAATAAACCTGCAGAAAGACTTTTGGCTACACATGAAGGATATATCAAATTAGCAAAGCAGGCAGTCAGTCTCATACAGAATTGCACATGGTCAGGAAATGTTTCAAGTCATGTGTTCATTTCTTCATGTTTCTGTTTTTCTTAGCGCCTTCTGTAGGCTTTTTTTCAGGTGTGGAGTACCCAGCAGGAGTTCCCTTGCTAAGCATTAGTCTGCACCAAAGCATAATCCAGATCCCTTTGGGGTCACTGTGTAGGAGCAGCAGCATGAAAATAGCAAGTAAAGAGAAGTGCAGAACAATCCTACTGCTGCAGCCAAAGCAAACAAGCGCACACCAAGGCAAGACTAGAATTTATAATCTTTTCACCTGATCAAGCTGTCAATTATAATGAATTTGAAAATGTGTTATTTTTGTTAGTTAGTTGGTATTAAAATTTAAATACCTAGATGTATAATGTGCCTATTTTTTGTCTTTAAACCTGTTTCCCTGGCTTTGGTCTTACGATGACCAGAAATAAACATTCCTGAAAAAACTTGGAATCAACCTGTGCACTAAAAAATAATTAAAAAAAAAATCACAGAAATCACACTGTATATTTTAAATGGCCTACATTATTCTGTTTTCACAGAACTGTATATACAATTAGAGAGACAACAGAGAGAGTTAAATAGTTCCAGAAGGCAGTTTGGACATCATATTGATATGAATGACTTTTTAAGTAATTCTGGGTACAGTCACTTTGAAGATGACAACTTAATCTTCATCCTTTATGCTGGAAATGGAAGGCCTACTCCATTAGGTGCAGGCAGGTGACCTGCATCTCTCCTCCTCCTTTAACAGGGATTAATTTCTCCCTGTGTTAACAAGGACCTGATGCCCTTCAGCAATGTCTTTGTTTTATGTCCTGTCCTCCACCTTCCCTGTTTTCTTTTTTTTTCTCATGTGCCAGCTAGACAGACTATTCATGTGGATTGTCTAGGCCACATATGTTTCTTTTCTTGGAAGCTTCACATCTAAGTAACATTACATTGCTCAAGCTTCTCATAAACACAAAGATGTACTCTGAGTGTTAACAATAATTGACTTTGCCCTGGAGGACTGCTAATTAAAGGACAAACAAGAACATTCTGTTGTTCAGTTAGAGAGATGGAAAACATGTTACCGAATGTATGGAATGGGGCAACAGGTTTTGTTCAGCAGCAGTAAAGTAAAATGTTGCTTTTGGTGAGCAGGTAAATTTACAGCTTGTCATAAACCAGTACTTGGCACTGCTTTTGTCTATTTAAAAGCAAAGACACCAGAATGCTTTTTAGGCTAGAAATCTTCTCTTCCTTGGCCCTGCAACCAACTTAATAAAAAGCACCATCCCTGTCACAGTGTTTTGTGTAGAAGAAAAGAAAAAATATAGACAATATTTCTGAAAATGCATTATGGTATTAAGTCTGTCTTGGTGCTTTATGCTCTTTTCAGCATGAAATGACTCACAAGAACTGCAGTAATATTCCTAGATTACTTTAATACTGTATTAACTCTAATATTTTAGCTAACTATAGTGAAATAAAACTTACCTTAAAAATCAAATCCTTTTTCCCATAACGAAGCTCTTTCAGCTGGGCTTGGATCTTTTTTGACTGAAAGTGAAGATAATGAAATCAGGTTTGAGTTTCATTTTAAATAGTTACTTTTAAGATCAGAAAAAAGGTAGTGAGTTCTGACAACATCAGAATCCAGATCAGCTTCAGGATGTAGGAGAAATACCTCAAATCACTGCCAGTTGCTTTTCCAGGCTCATGTGGCAAAACAAGGCAGAAGTATGGAGGGAAATATCAAATGGCACTCACCTAAAGCACACACTGAGTTATAGGAACAGCTGTTGGGTTCACACACTTTATATGAGAGTTGTTGCTAATACTTTCCATGAAGCAGAACTGAAGGCATCACCTTCAAAGTAAAGAATCCTATTCTTAGAGGCAAAAAGGCTCCATAGGATTGCAGAGTTATTCTTTGTAAAGATCAGGGCATTCCAGGTGGTATCCAAATGAACGAGGTGCTCAGTTTGTAACCATGCCCTCGAAAATAGGCATAGTTATGCTTAAGATGATATTTATTTTAAATATTTATACATTTGTCCTTAAAATAGTTCTAAGTAATATTCTATATATTATTTTATTTATTTAAACAAAATATAATAGAAATGGATTCTTTATACTAAACTATCCAACAATCCAAGGACCACTATCTCACATTTTATCTAAAAATCCTGTCAAAAAAATAACTTTTTTTAAAATAAAATTCACAGTCCTGACTGATATTCAATATATTTTCTTGTATTAGTTAATGCCAAATGTTTTGAATACCTTAAAATGGATTAGAAATCCATTTCACATTTACTGAAACAGCATATCCATAAACATATTACAAAGGTAGTATATCTTTCCTAAGATGGAATTCTTGGAAAGATTTGATGTCTTTCCAACTGGTGCAGTCAAATTCAGTGACGGACTTTTGGAAAGGCTGAATGAATCTAAAGGTGCAATTTTAGAACCTGCTTTAAATATTTAAACAATAAAGCTAAAATGGTTATGGTGTTCTGTGAAATCTGAAACAAATAGCCAAGAGCAGTTCAGTTCAACACTCTCTTCTGTGACATTGTCTGCTCTTGTTTCATCCAATAGCACAAACCTGGGCAATGTATTTGGTAGAGCTATGGAATGTATTCCACGTAACCTAAATTGGAAAATGTTAACCCACTTTATATTGTTCTAGGCAAATACACATCTGTGGGATACACAAGGTATACAAAGAGGCTGGAGAGGAATCTGACAGTTTCGATTAAGGTATCACTCATTTCCTAAATATCAAAGTTGTGATGAAATTAAGAGACATAAAGCTAAAAGTGACTCAAAAAGCACATGTATGACCTGTAACTCTTCATGGTAAAATTTGGTTGTTCTGTGGCTTTTCGGAGAGAGGACTTAACAAAACTGCCACCTCTTAGTGCATCATCATTAAACACAAATGGCTCAGGCACAGCATGCGGGAATATTGTCCTGGCATGTCCCCATCTCCATGTTCTGGGAACACCGGAATTTGCAACCCTCACTTCTTCTCTCCTCTTCCTCTCTCCTTTCTCGGAGGAGAAAATCCAGCCCTGTAAACTGTGCAGGATCCCAAGCATTGATGCAACAGGACAACAAGGAATCGGGATGTGTCCCACTGTTTGCAGGCAGCCCGAGGGAGCAGAATGAAGCAGGAGCTTCCTGGGAGGCAATTCTACCCACAAAGGGTACTGATCTAATAACTAAAATGATACTTAGTCACACTGTTGTTATGCTTGGTGAACAGTACTTAATTAATAGAAGAAAATACTCTGTGTTTCTCTGGTTGGCAGAACCTAAGTGGTGGAATGACCACAAAAAACCAAAAGGATGCTCCTGCAGCACCTTTTTTTGTTCTAATGGTACTAATTCGCTTAGTACCCACAGATTTGCCAGGATGATTCACCAAGTCAGAGATTTTCACATTTTAAAACACACTCACAATCTGCTTTCTTGCCTGCTACTTAACGTAGATTTAGTTTCCTGACATTTTCTGACAGCCAGGGCTCATCACACTCCAATACAGTTAAATTATTCTTAGGCTTCATCCTTAGATTTGAAGACATTTATGTTGCCAATATTAAGAGAGACATAACCAGTGAAAAGGCCTTCCAGGAAAATTACCAAAGATTCAAAACATTAAGCAGCGAGGTGTGGTGGTTTGGTCCTGGCTGGATGGCAGGTGCCCACCACAGCCACTCCTCAGCTGGACAGGGACAGAGAAGATAACAAAGGGTTCGAGCTGAGATAAGGACAGAGAGAGATCACTCACCAATTACTGGCACTTGAGTTGGGGAAATTAACTGAGCTGATTACCAATCAAAGGCAGAGCAGGATAATGAGAAGTTAAACAAATCTTAAAAACACCTTCCCCTCAGTACTCCCTCCTCTCAGGTTCTGCCTCCCCCCTTTGCAGCACAGGGAGAGGAGGAACCGAGGTCACTGTCACTTAATACACCAACCTGAAAAAGAGGGGAAACCACAAACCTGTGTTGCATACACTGCTGATTTTTTAAGCAGTAAACAAGGGGAGAAAATACGTCTGTATTCCTGTACTGTGACGTGTTTGAAAGCAACAATGATGATAAAGGAAGATAACATAGATTTTGAAAAGCTTTAAAAAAAATTATCCCAAACGCTATTATTTCCTACCATTGAGTATTTCTCAGGAACTTGACCTCCTAAGTGTTGACCTCTAAGTTAAAAGGTAGAGGCACTATTGAAGGAAACACAGTAAGCCACAGTTATGGAAATTTTAGTAAAGAAGAAATTTGTTATGCCTCTGTTTCATTCAGGCAAGGTACAGTGACACACAAATTACATAGGCAAGAAACCAGACTAAAGTAATGCAAATGAGTAAATCAGGTTCATGTATTTTAGTATCTTTTTGCATGAAAAGTTAAATAGAAGGGGACTGCTGGCACGAATGCAGTTACTTCTACATTGACGTATTTGCCAAAAAATTGGTTTTTTATTATTGACTATCTTTTCCCTCTCACTCTTCAGCAGAGGGGAGATTTCATTCCTTCAATTTTATGAAGTGATCCTTTTATCCTTGGAGTAATGAAACATTCTAGGAATCAATCACAATAAATCTTTCCTGTCTCTAAGTTATTTTCATAACAGGCATTTGGCAATTCCTATCTTAGTCTAGACACGAAGATCAGGCAAAGTCAGTCAGTTTTACACATGCCATAGATGGAAAACAAATTTGGAGAGCTGTATCATAAGCATGCCCAAATGATTTTACCTGTCTGAAACTTGAGTTTGCAGCTCACTTTCCAAGACATTGGGGCTGCTTCCAGTGAAGTCAGAAATGAGCTGACAGGAGAGCACTTTAGGCCACTCACATACAAGCATAACATTTATTCTATATTCTGGTGTCTATATATTCTGGTGGATATATACAATATACCTGAACCTCAGTAAAAAAGAGTTTGATGCAACCTTCTCTGGGGTTGGTTAGATATAGAACAGAGAGGATTCCTTACCTCCTCTGCATGGATACCACAAAGCTTGTTTCCAGACAAGAGCTTGTTTTTGAGGCTTTTGTTCTGAGGGGGGCACATGAAAAAAACAAAACAAAACCATCTGTTAGTGAGGGGTACTGAAATATTAAGGGACCCTTCAACTATTTGATCATATTGGCTTTATTTTCTACATGGATCATACCTTCAAGTCACCAACAAAGACACAGATAAGAGAGATTCATCAAGGCAAAAGAACCTCTTACAGATTTCTAAAAGGCTACAACTTTACATTACAATTTGCTTTAACAGGAACAGGACTGCATAGAGAAACCTTCCAAAACACTCTGGCAACTGAAAGCAATTTAGATTTAATATGCTGAGGTACAGAAGGGCAGAAAAACCCATCTCATCCTTACCTGGTGTCAACTGCACAGCTCAGTATCATTGTCAGTAAATCATTATAACTACTGAGTAATAGGACCAAGATCTCATCACTCAACTTGATGATCAAATTCATGGGGTCTTTTTGCTAAATTTCATAATTTAAACATGCAAGTAATCAAAAACTGTAGAAGGTTAACTACCTGATAAAACATTTTCCAACTCAATAACGTTTTCATGGTAGGAGTTGTATTTCTTCTCATTTTCAGGGAAAACAATAAACCTTGAAAACATCAATTTTCAATAGTCATCCTTTTTACATGTCTCACTCATCTATAGCTGACAGTCAAGAGCAAAGATTTCTCTGCAGTGGGAACACCTTTCAAAACTGAGCAGAAACAAAGGTATTCAATAGGCAAATCTGCAAGTGCTGAATGTAACATGCTTGACACTAAAAAGAAATTAAAAGAACACCCAAACTAACTGCTCCTGTGCTAATGAACTGTAAACACACAAACAGAAACCAAACACCCAACATTTCAAGAATACATGTTTATTATTGAATAACAGCAGCTTTCTTGAACAGTGAGCACAAAAACAAACTGTCATTAGAGCAAAAACTGCAATTCCATCCAGTTAAAATTTAGGTGCACATCCCACTGAAACACTGTAATCTTTAATTCCAGAATTAAAAGCTTTGAGTTTTTCTTGGAAAAAAACTTTCTTATTGAAGGAAATGCAAAGAAACTAAAATTCCATTTGAAACCTTGTTTGTACAGTTCCCAAACAAGGCTATCTGGCATCATGTCACATGTTTCATGCAACTGTAAACATTGCTGCAGGAACAACAAACTTTTCCCAGCTCTTTGACATGGACTTTCACAGTTCTGTTATGCAACAGAAAGGAACTGGTATGTTCCTCTGAATGAGACAACCCAACAACCCAGATTCTGCCTCACAAAACTTGATCTGCAAAGGGCGTAGTGTTGCTCTGGTAAGTCTCAAAGTCAATGAGTTTTGGTTTTTTTTGAAAATTCTGCTGTAGCTCATCAAAGAGCAATGCCTTATTGCACTACACACTATAGCAGCACAAACCAAGCCAACTTGCTTTGAATAAAAGGAACTGGGTAGCAGATACAGCATGAGCAAAGGCAAACAGAATAGAAATCAGAGAGAGGAAGCACAGCCGACTCAGCTCTTGCTCCCCAGGGGCACATCTGAACAGCTGTGTTGGACTGTGATCACACAGGAGATGGGACTGGTTCACACCAGGATCAGCATCACCCTGTGGGTGATGGTCAAACAGACGAGCCAAAGGCACTGCTTCATTAGGGACTTGCTCTTAATTGCCCAGGATGTCAAGTCATCCCTTTGATTTCTCTACCTCCTCATCCTCTGGTCCCTGTATAGCCTGGTGATGGTTGGCTCAGTAGCAGACTGTCCATATCTCAGAACCAAAGGAAGGAGGAGTTATAACCCTTACACGTTCACTCATTTATCTTCCTTTCACACAGCATAAGCTACTGTAAGAAATAACTTCCATTAATACATTAATATTTCATGAGTAACTTATACACATGCTGCTTGGAGAAGATCCTGCAGCAAGCCAGGATGTGAAAAACTGTGTGTCAGAAGGACATGCAATGTATTAGACAGCTGTCTCAATTTTCACATTTTATGGCAAATAAGCCTGGCAAAAGAATACAGTTAAAAGAATTTGTCCCAAACAAAAACTTGATGAATATTCAGAGTTAGGAGAGGGACTCCATTTTGAAGATTTAGCTAGGTTTGACATGATTTACCAATCTCATTATCCAGTCTGTTAGCAACAAAAAACCACCCAGCAGGGTTATCAGAAGGCAGGCAGTAGAGTCATGCTTCAATCTGAGCTTAGCAACATTTTTAGAAATGAGAGCAAGCATTAGAGGTTACCACTATGGAGAGCATAGGCCTTTGACAGAGGTAGATGACAACTTCTTGCCTACCATTTGAGTGATTTCATATTACTTCACAAATCACATCATTGTCAAAAATAGCTTTGCATCCTGATTAATAGTGCTAATTATACAGAATCATGATTTTGATTAGAAATGGCCTTTTAGATGTAGAGAAAGGATATCATTATACTCAAAGTAAAGAGATATTTTAATGTAATTGAGTATCTTAGAGAGTGTTTAGCACAGGTAGCTGGAGTGTTTGCATCATGCCACTAAGCCAAGTTACTGTAGTACCTCATTCTTACTTTAGCTCATTTGCACTAGTAGTTTCAGTGCATCCCTAAATCCAGATGCAGAAAACTGCTGCCAGTGATTGTCCCAGGGGCAGGAATCCTGCTGTCCCTTCCCATGTTCTCACTGTCCTGGTACCTGCACTCAGTATTTGCACACGAGTCATTGTCTATTCCTCGTCACCCACCAAAGTCAGAACTCAAAGACAACGTGTTAAATTTGCTAACATATTCTTCACAGAGCTTCCATACTGAAAATAAAAAGCTTTCTGCCCCAATCCTAAGTAGATTTGTCAGACAGTCGCTGGGCTTTTTTTCTTTTTTCCTTTTTTC
>JAOXXN010000065.1:6226220-6240041 GCA_026770055.1 Myrmophylax atrothorax | reverse complement strand
TGAGAAGATAAAACACAGTAAAGGTAAACACTGATAAACACAGGAATGAGGTGAGATAAGGGATGAGTAAATAGTAGCACAGGAAGGAAAGGATGAAAACTATAGTAGCACAAAAACCTGCTATTTTATTCAATGTCATATTTATTCTTCAGCATTTCTAGAAGAATTTGCCCTCTGATGTGTTTGAAATATAAATACAACAATACACATCTTAAACCTTCACACAATATTAAGACTGAAGGACGGTATGAAAAGTCTTTATGCTTTCTGACAAACATTACTTGACTTCCATACAGAGAATATTTACAGATCTGATTCTTACAAGAGAGGTAGCACAGCCATTGTGAAAAACTAGACATTGATAAGAAACTCAGGTTTTGACAAGTGGCATAAACAAGATTTCTTTGTCTGCAGAGTGGTACTCAAAAGGATTACTATCAGTGAACAGTTTTCTATTAAATATAGAAAATCATATTGAACCCACAGTCTCACAGAAAAAGGGGTTACAATTTTAGGTTAAGAGATCCTTACATTCTGTCTTAGCTACAACTTAATAATTGAAACAGGAAAGTGTCAGCATTCTAATTTTTCTACACACAAAGGATACATTAAAATGTCCATGGCAAGTCTCCTGGACAGAAATGCATTATCCATGGCATAACAAGCCAAATTCCAGCTGTTGTATTACATTTAGACTGAATTCTAGAGATCTTCAAAATTTACATGAGTTCACATGGAATTCAGGAATATTTTAACTGTAGATTAGATCAAAACTAAAATAAGCCTTTACTGAAGGTTACCAAAGTTTTTATGGAATCCTTTCTTTTCCTCACTTCCTTTTTGGTTTTTTCCTTCTTCCTTTAATTTTCCAGAAATCAGAAACATAAGTGATAAAATATCACAAAAGAATCTATTTTTATTTCTTCTGGCCAAACAGACTTTTTTCCTGGATTTTTATTTGGGTTGATGATCTTAGATATATGGAGTACTTTTAAATGTATCAGTCCAAGCTAGTAACAAATAGCAACAAGTAACTTCCAAGGGCATCATTCATAACCCTAAAATAGCAGAAAATCCCATAAAATTTAGAACATTTTAAAAATAAAAATCTTCCCCCAACCAAGATATATAGATTAAAAAAATGTGTGGGTACCCTGTTCTGGTAGGGCTGCAAACACAGAGGAGCAAGTTTATTACATAAGGCTGGCATTAAAAATGTATATATGTATACACATACATACTCTTATATTCACATATATAGTTCAAGTGTGGGGTTTGGTGTGTTTGCGTTTTGTTCTTTGTTTGTTTATGGGGTGGAGGTTGTTAGGTTTCTGTTCTTTTTTAATATATCACTGGAGTTCAAAACTTTTTTCCCAGAAGAAAATGCTTTGTTTCACCAAGTCACTTCTAGTTTGCTGCATTAGGCTCTTGCTTATAAATCATCAAAATAAAGCCACTAAACCAAACACATTCCTCGAAATAATGGAGTTGTGTGACTGGTTTAAGCATCTATCATGATTAAACACAGTCCAGAACAAAAGCACAGAGCTCTTCGGCTGTACTACAGTCACAAGCCATGTCTAAATTCTACTTCTGTAAGTCCTTACAAGCCATTAACCAAACAAGCATGATTATCCACACTGATAGAAATCAGAAAGCTTTCACAGCCCAGAGAACTCTGACAGCAAAAGTGTGAATTCTAAGTAGGAGACAAACGATAGAGTTATTACCCCTGCATTTGTGAAAGAAAAATATCAAGAACTGACAGCAAAAAGTGCCAAGAAGTAGCCTAGCAGCACTCTGCAGAGCTCATCTTCAGTCGTGGGGAAAAGAGGGACACTTGCTGGATGTTAGTCTGGGATCTCACAAGGGAGACTATCTCCTGGCACCTGCCAGGGAGAACCCAACAGTGGTGTCACCCAGGAGGAGCCCCGCACTTCCACTTCAAATCTGGACAGGAGCAGAGTCCATCTACTCTCATATCAGTCTAAACAAAGGCAGTTACTTTCAGCACCTGATTATAGCCCCAAAAGGTCTTAAAGACTAGAAAGAAAGGGTTTCTACTTTCTCTCGCTCCACCCCAGCACAGTGACATCAGATACGTTCCTCTACCTTTCCTTGAGTCTCAGGCTCAGTCCTTTACACACTTTTATCTGAAAGAAGGAAAAGATATTATTGTCATATCCCTTAAAAATAATTATCTAAACCAACAAATGCAGAGGAAATAGTCAAGCCTGAAAATACATCCAGGGGGACACCCCCCCCCTGCCCCATTTATGTCAGGTTCTCAAGGTTAATAAGAAGATTCATTACGTTTCTATCACTTCTGACAGGACACACACCAGACGAACACCCCTACCTTTATTAAGCAGCTTGCAATGAGCTACAAACCACAGAAACCGTTCTTCTGAAGCCTGGAATCACAGGTTGCTTTGTAACATCAGTGGAGTAAGACAGGCTGTGGAAAGATGACCACCAGCTATTTCTCTACCATTACAATAAATTCTGCTTTTTACAGCCTTGTTGTTTGTACACAAATTTAATGAGTTGCTGCAGTAGAAATATTATTATTGTTATTAACATGCATCTTGTTACGTTTATGGTCCTATTCTCTGCTATTAAGCATTGTACTTCAATCAAATTATTCAGTGTCTTGTATCTTTATCATATTTCATATGTGTACAGAAAAGACTGCACTGTCATAAAAAAAGGGGGGAGAAAGTTTGTTTCACATCAAGCTTCTTCTAAGGAGTCATATTCTTGTAATTAAGCCAAAAAAATTTGGTATACAGCCTTCCAGGAGTAACATTCAAGTAGTATTCAGAAAATTGTCATTTTAGCTAAAAGTATGGAAGTCTCGTTAGACAAAATAATCTGGACTGCAAATCTTAGTTAATGTCCCCAGTGACTGACTCCATGTAAGCATTCCCTCTACAAACAGCTTTGCAGACACACTTCAGGTGTCCGGGCCACAAAACACACAGGTGGCCACAGAATCACGCCCTGAGCCCATGGCACTCTTGTGTCCACTCCCTGAACTCTCGGTGCACTGAGACTCATTTCTGATGTTGTATGAAAAACCTGTACTGTCTTCAGCATCATATGTAAAAAACTATCAACTGTCACATTGGATCTGCGGAACCCAAAATCTCAAAGGAGATGTAAAAGTGGACAGGAAAACACAAACTTCAGAACAGCTTTACAAAGCTAAATTCACCTTCAAAAATGTTCCCCTTTACATTTTTAGAGGCCGGTTTTAGGGCAACAATTTTCACTTTTTCCATCAAAACATACATGGTTAACTGGACAGACAAACACACCTCAACCTTACCACCTACCTCTTTTGCACTGCAACCAACTGGAGATATGAGTAAGAGTTATCATTATGTCTCAAAGCCACACCAAAATCCAGCAGAAAAGATCATTCATTTCAAACCCATGAACTTTCTGTAACGTTATAGGCATTGATTCATGCATATCATTTTAGACCAAGCTTGGATGTTACATACAGTCTGAAACAATGGTGACAGCTGTGTATTTCCCTCTTTCTAACAATACTATCAAATAAGAAAAGATGACAAGTTGTGTTACCATAGCTGAGCTCATCAATTCATATTTTCTTGCAATCAGACCTGAGGACGTGCACCATCACACGGGATCTTCCAAAACCATCACCATGACAAGGAACAAAAATCATCAGCTGTCCAACTCTGCAGCTCTGATTTCAGTGCCAACACATGCAATAGAGTAAAAAATATTATAAAAATACTCATGATGGCAAACTTTCTGTCCTGCAAGGTTGATGCCTTGTTTTAGCTAAGCAATTTCACACAGCAGGATATTGGACTTTGCTTTTTGCAAACACAATTAGCCCTGGAAATCTACTCTGTTACATCAAACCAGTGAATTAGCCATATGTTTACAAGTATTAAGTGCCACAGACAGAACTGCCTTCTGCTGAAGGAGATTAAAGTATAATCTCTTTCCAGTAGATGGCATATTGATAGCACCGTATCATTTTTTATACTTTCAGCAGGTGCAGTTGAAAAATTGCTTTGTGTTCTACACAGCCAGTTACAAATCAAGTGAGTGCTGAAGAGAGTAGTCCACAACTTTTATAATTCTCCAACTCCACAGTAGTTTCAGTCACGTTTTTAACAGGATAACCAGTCTGGTATCAACCCCCAAACTTCACTTTGTAACACATACTGTACTCGGGTGGAGTTTTAACTGGAATTTCTTTCACATAGATAATTTTCATACTTCAATTACATAGGAACATAAATCACCATGGGCCATGAAACTGTACTCTTGTCAAACAGTATCCACTCCTCAGAATCATAATTATTGTAATTAATATTCACATGCCAACTTCAACTTCTCGATATTTTTTCCAACTATTTTTTGAAAGGTGAGAAGGGACTTGAATTTTTATTTCTTTTTTTACAGTTATCAGGATCGAGATACATTTCATTTTTCAAACCAGCAATCCTTGCTCAAGCAGTTGAGGACCCACTTTTAGGGCTCTACACTCGGTACCTTGACTCCCATGAATTTTATGCAGTTTTTAAGTTTTCCATAGCATTTTTCAGTGCAGTTTAATCTGCATAGGCTCAAGCAAGATACAAATCTGCATCTGCAAAAGCGGGTTTGGTGCTTCCTCTCCATTTTAACTTTTCTTCCAACAATGTGTCACTCTTTAATGAGCATAAAATTATTAATCCATATTAATTCACACTTGACTGCTAGTGGAAGTTTTCTTAGACATCTCATTAAATCAGAGGAAATGAAGCACAGTATATTACAATTTTCCTCCAAGTTTTATATAACAGAGTGCATCAGAATGGTTCATATGGACCAGCACTGTAGAATCCCTAATCAGAAGCACCACCAAAAAAGTCCCCTTCTTGTGCCAGTAACAACCCACTCTAAAGGGGGGAAGTAACTGAATAATGGAAGCAATTTCCTGATCTGAGGAAGTAGCATGAAGCTGAATTAGGGGAGGTTTAGGTGAGTTTTTAGGGAAAGATTCTTCCCTCAGAGAGTGATCAGGCACTGAACAGGCTCCCCAGGGCAACGGGCACGGCCCCAAGGCTGCCAAAACTTTGGACAACGCTCTCAGGGACAGGGTGGGACTGTAGGGTCTCTCCTCTGCAAAGCCACGAGCTGGACTCAATGATCCTTGTGGGTCCTTCCAGCTGTGATTCTGTGATTTCTCCCTGCATTAGGATTTTTTCCACTCAGAGCTTTTTCAGTTATTTGCTGTGTATGTAGAGAGATGAGCTCCTGCTGTCCCTTATTTTGAGTGTGTAGCAGGCACACATTTTATCCGTAAAACATGCAGTGCTTCTGCAAAAAGCTGCTTCAATGCTGAGTTCACAGGAACAGACCAAGAATAAGGGAAAAAACATATTTCCCTGAAATATATATATACATATAACCTCTGAGAACAACATGCTTATTGGGCTCATTACTATTCATTATGGAATTATTACTCTGTTATTATTCTAACAGCAGAAAAATACCACAGTCAAAATTTGGGCTTGATTTACTTATAAGGACCTGGAAGTCGAGAAATCTGAACTGAGAGCAATGTCACAATAGATCTGCTCTGCACCCAACATTAACTTCCCATCTGTGTACATCAAGACAATGGGATAGAGTGTCTCAGCTTTATCTTTTCGTTGCTGAACATATTGTAGCTACAGCAAGGACTATACACCATCTCTCAGCAGGTGAGCAGAACACACCACCTTATCAGAACTCTGGATGGTCAGATCAGGTTTGATTTTTTCAGGTGCAATAGATTTTGTTCATATTTTCTTGAATTTATTATACTTGCACAGAAAGGAATTCTAGATTGCAGCAACTTTTTACACGTTTACTGGCACTGAGATAATGCTGCAACACCTCACCCGCATTTCACAGTAAAAACCCCCAGAAAAACAAGAAAACCCAGGTCTATGTCCTGATACACAATCCTAAACTGAGATGAGATTGTTCAACTGTTTCTAATTTTTTTGCACTCTAAGGCAAAACATCAGCATGTTCTCAGTTTCAGCTGTTTGCCTTTCTTTCCAATGAAACAGAGTCTATCTGGTTTCACTGCTCCATACACAGAGCTTGTATTTATCACTGTCTTGTTACATCCCACAAGCTGTGGGTCAAGTTATACGGGAGCATCTCTTTCTTAGCATTAAAAAACAAAAAAAAGCCTAAAACCACCAAGAGAACACTCAATATCTTTCAGAGGATGAGGAGGGGCAGACAAGAATCAGATTAAGAATCAGATGATCTCTGGTCAGAATACCCCAGTAAAAGCAGAAATCGGTATTATTTCTCTTCAAAGCACGGAATCTGAAAAAGCAAACAAAGCAGGAGCGCTCTAAGGAAGAGCAGCCCTCGGTACTCACCTAGCGCCGAGGACCAGGGCCGGGAAGAGAGGCAGCAAGTAATAAGCAGAGATGAATTTCATGCTGGCGCTTCTCCGTTTGCTCCGATCCTGCCACGGCTCTCACAGCGGCTCCGTGCGCGGTGCCTCCTCCTCCCGCACCTCGCCTCGCCCCGCCGAGGGCGCTGCCCGCCCGCTGCGTGCGGGTCCTGCCCCCGCCAGCGCAAAACCCCCTCCCCACGGCGTGGGGAGGGAGCGCCGAGCGGGATGTGAGCGGCGGGAGGGAGCGAGCGAGGGATGTCCCGATCCCCAGAGCCTGCCCGGGACGCGCCCCGAGAGTCGGCCGGGAGGGATTACAGCGCCTCGCTCCGACGGGACCGCGGGTCACGGCGAGGAACGCCGCCTGGAAGGGAAGAAAAAAAATAAATAAAAACCGAGAAACCCGCAATGAAAACACCGCCAGCGTTTTGCAGTTAGCGCCTTTATGTGATGTGAATATAAACAACACAGGTGTTACAGGGAAAGGAGGTGTTCTGAGTAGATGTCAAGCCCCAGAGCAGCCGGTAACTACACAAAGCCAGGTGTCATTTCTCTAAAGCAGGAACAGAAAAGCTATTGTTTCAATCAGGTGTTCATTCACCCCATATCAAGTTGAAGGTAACAGCAGAAATAGCTTCCAAAAGAGGGCTTTGAAACATTAATGTCATGTCTAAAAACCTGAAGCAAAGGATAAGACCTTCAGAGAAATAAATACCCCTTTCCTGCTTCCTGTATTTTTATTCACTTAATCATTAGTTAAAATAAATCAGCATTGGGAAAAGATGTTTTCAGTGTTTCCCTACCTTGACACAAGTGAAGTTCATCTGATGGCAAACCTAATGAAAGTATAACATTTGAACAGGAGTCATCTTGCTATGCAATACCCCAAAACCCCAATAAAACAAACTTGTCTGCAAGTGAATGAAGTGTGGCCATTACAAGAAAGTTTTGGTCACCTGTGTGTTTGTGTGGTCATATAAAAGGCACCTAGAAACTACACTATACATCACAAGCATAAAATTAAAATTTTCATTAAAAATGACCTTGTGTTCATTGCTTTCAGCTGTTTATTGAAGGGTAATTTTGGATTCCATCAAAGCAAGCAGAAATTCACTGTTTGAAATGAATGAAAGACTTTTAAAAATTTGTATTTTCCCCTAAAAAGACATTCACATGGCATGTACATAGAATTAATAAATTACCTTATTGGTTACATCTTTCAATAACCAACTGAGAGGGATGGCAAAGAAAAAAAAAGGCAACATACATAACCAAAAAGGAATAAAATAATTTATTTCTCACTATTCTTCCTGTGTCCTAACACTAGTATCTTTATTCAGCACACCTGGCAGCAAGTTCTATTCACTCAGATTAATTTAAATCAGTATTTATTGTTATTTTGACACTACACACCAGCATGAAAGAACAGTCATGTTACCATGGCTACTTACGACAGCATAGTAAAAACGTCATAAAAAGAACAGTTAGCCTGTAATTTTCTCTTCCCGAAAAAGCCAACATTCCCAGGCTACCAGGCACCTCACAGTCTTGTATAAGCAGCTAATACTTGTTTCATCTTCCTTTTCTTTGCACGCGGACAGGGTGGAATGGAGGGGAAGATACTGGTGCATCAAGGCAGTAAATTATGCGTGACAATGCCAAACAATCCTAAGAAAACTTGTGAAATGTTGCAATTTGAAGAATTATTTTTTAATGCTATTACTGCTCTGCCTCTTCTTTCAGGGGTGGGAGTGGAATACAGAGGCCTACTGCTGCATCTTGGTTTCATCTCAAGGGGTCTTACCATGTTTGCGTGGGACAACACCTCCCACTTGAGTGACTGCAGTGCAGGTGTGACAGTGCTGTGTCACCCCGATGTCACACTGTCATTCTTTGGACAATTTCTCCATCCCGTTCAGAATCAACTGAACAATTAAGAGGCTTTCACGCTTACCAGCACTGCTGGGATATGTGAATATCCCATAAAGAGTGCCACAGCACAGTTTCAGCCTACAAAAACCTCAAGGGCTGTGAGGAACCTACAGGATGTGGAACAAACTTGCCCAACTGAGATCAACCTGTGGGGGCCCTCAATGACTTGGGCACAGGAGATGGCAGCAGTGGCTGAGCAGAGGCTGCAGCAACTGCACCCCTAAATATTCAGATATGCACAGGTAAGACTGCATTACTGTGAAGACAAATGCTCAGCAGCAAATGCACATAGCACAAAAGGAAAACCTGCCTTTTTTGGAGGCAAATTCTGTAATTAAGAACTGGTCACTTAATCTTCAATGCTATTCTTGTCAGACTTGATTGTACTCAAGCTGCTTGCCTAAAGACATAAAAAGCATCCAGTTTTTCCCCTCATATGCAGATAAATGACCTTGATCTAGGAGAGTCAAAGGGGTTTTTGGGTTTTGATTGGTTGGTTTTTTTAGAGGAGTAATGTGCATCCTAACAATAATGTATCTATACCAAAGAAATGGGAGAGAAGCGTTTGCAGATTTTTCTTAAACAGACTGTAGTCAATGTATTTAGTGCTGTGTACACTTACAGGGAGATCAAATATTAATGTAAAAAAACTTCAAAGATGCTGGATAGAAATATTCAATATAAATACATTAGACATGCAGAATTCTTTAGAAATACTGTATTTTTACTCTTGTAATTAAAGCCTTTCTATTTCTCAGCTCAAATTAATTGAAAGTCTTACTAAATAAATAATTCCTCCTAGCTTACCTAGCAAAAATTGATTATATATGCCATTTTACAAAAAAAACCTTGCACAGAAAATATAAACAAGAAAACAATGGAAATACCACTGCAAGACATTTCAAGCTCTTGTCACACAGGTTCTTGCAAGTTCAGCTAAATGCACTGATAGTGTAGGAATATTATCACCTGCTGTAGAGAGGAAAATGAATCAACTGTCTCCCTTTGCAAAATACAGCACAAGCATGTGCTTGCCAGAGCAGAAAGACATCCACTTACGCCTGTATTTCTGTAGTAAATACTATAGCAGGGGTCCTAACTTTATTTTCATTATTTGGAAATAATGGTAATGAAAAAAGTAATCATGAAATGATGGCATATACTGTATTCTGTTCCTTTGAATGCATGTGCTAGAGACAATTCTATAAATATACTTAAGGAAGAGGACCATTAGCTTATCATAGGGATTCTTGAATGGTAATAAATATTTCTGAATTCATATTAAATAATATCAGAAGTAGTCTTTCAATAGTATAAATGGAGAGTCAGAGAACATGCAATATAGTGACTGGGAGTGTGGAAGATACACAGATAAACCATACCTATATTGTGACATTCCAAACCTGCTCTAGCTATTTATGATGTTTCTTACTTCATTCTCTACTTGTTTGCTTTACTGTGTTGCTTCATAATACACAAGTTGTCAAATTGTTTTTACAGTTGAGTAGGGGTTACCATGAGAGACTGTGAGCAAAAGAGAATGTCCCCCAGTTTCTTTACAAAACTACAAATAGAACTTACTGTGTTCTCTTAGTCACACCAGTGATATATATGAGCCTTCCACTCTGCATAAAGAAGCCTGTATAACTTCTCTTAATAAAGTAGGACTTCTGGTGATAATTGAATTTCCTTGATGAAATAAGAGTTTCCTAATATTTTGATCTATTTTCTGTTATACCCTATTAAAAACCCGATTTTCTGAAAAGCTGGCTGAAGTGCAGCTGTAGGTCAAAATTCATTAGATATGACATGCACTAAGATTATACTATCAAGATCATATCAAAATATCATTAATACAGAGTTAATGGGAACTCAGGGAAAATTGCTGCATTATATCAATAGTGAGATTGTCACACTGATGTTTTAATTGCATAGTTATAAAATGTTGCCAATCTCTGCATTATAATAGAACAACTAAAGGTTTTTAAAACCAGAGAGTTTAAAAACACTTTGAAGCACCCATGTCAGACTACCATGTCACCTAATTTGTTTTTCATATTGATTTAGTGCATCTCTTATTAATGGTCTAAAACATACAGACCACACAAATGTATGGTAAGGAACAAGTTAAAGTGTCAGTCAAGTACAACATACAACCGTGAGCAGGATCCTTTTGTTCTGTTTACCTGAAAACTTCAGATAACAAGTCATTGTTTTCATCTCCCTGTACTGTTTTCAAGGGCTGTGGAAAGAAAAAAACCCTAGTTTTACAATGGCATCAAATAACCACAAGATTTTCACATTTACTCCAGCACTTCTCACCTACCAAAAATAGTAAAATAAAAAAAGTTATAGTAGTCTTCATTTGTTATTTACAAGAGTTTCTTCTCCATCTTATATCAAAAGAATTCTACCAGAATTTCCAAGTGGTGACATAGCTTAAGATTTCATAGAATGAACCATTTTATCATCACTATCAGAAATCTGGTCAAGTATTACATGTGCAACATGCCACCTCTCAGGTCTAGTATCAAAGAGAAGGTCACTCAATGAATGGATTTCAGCAGAGCCCAGGGGCCACAACTGCACTCCTTAAGCCCTGTTTTTCCAGCACACTTTGCCACTAAGTGATATGGGAGTTTGGAAACATATTTCCAAACAATGTTCCCCCATTTCTTTTCTTTGGATAGAGTAGAATGTAAAATTATGTTCATGAAAATATAAAAACTGTTATAGATGTGTAAATAAAAAACCAAGTAATTTACAATGAAGATTTAATAAGCCTGCTTTTAAGGTAGCTAAAAAACCTAATAGGCTAATGTGGGTGAACACAGTGAAATCAGATAGGGCAACTCTGCCTGTTTGTACAGACTGGGAGTGAGAGGCTGGAAGGCAGTGCCAGGAAAGGGCCCTGGGGGACCTGGTGGGTGGCCAGGTGGCCTCAAATCAGCAGTGCCCTGGAGCCAGGAGGGACATCCCTGTCCCGGGGGCATCAGGCCCAGCATGGCCGAGGGAGGGGATTGTCCTGCTCTGCTCTGCACCGGGGCAGTGTCACCTGCAGTGGGGGGGCAATTTGGGTGACACAATATGAGAAAGATGTTAAGCCATGAGAGAGTGTCCAAAGGAGGGACACAGAGATGGTTCAGGGCCTGGAGGGGCAGCAAGTGAGGGCCCTGAGGGCACTTGGTGTGTTCAGCTGGAGAGGAGGAGACTGAGGGGAGACCTCATTGCAAGGACAACTCCCTGGGCAGGGGCAGAGCAGGGGCAGGCACTGTGGGACCAGGAACAGCACCCAGGGAATGGCTGGAGCTGTGCCAGGGCAGGGACAGGGCACAGGGAATGGCTGGAGCTGTGCCAGGGCAGGTTGAGTTTGGATATTACAAAGAGGTTCTTCCCCCAGAGGGTTGTGGGCACTGACCAGGCTCCCCAGGGCAGTGGGCACGGCCCCAAGGCTGACAGAGCTCCAGGAGGTTTTGGATGATGCTCTGGGGTACAGGGTGTGACTCCTGGGGATGGGCCTATGCAGGGCTGAGGGCTGGACTCCATGATCCTTGTGGGTCCCCTCCAGCTCAGCAGGTTCTGGAATTCTGTGAAAAAGGTAAAGAGAAGGTCCCTCTCTTGCCCTATGGAGGCTGCTTCAAGACTGACAGAAAAGACACTTAGAAGTGTGAAAGGCACCATCCCCTGCTTGTTTTTCAAAAACTTACAGAAGTAAAGTTAGCAAGATACCAAAAAGGAAGTGTTGAGACATATTTTGCAAAGCCCAGCTGGAATTTCTATGCATAAATGGATGCTGAAATGAATATAACCTAAATCCTATGATAACCAACTAGATATATAATTTTTTTTTCTATATAAACAGGTTTTCTTTCTTCAGGAACATTTTCATTTTATTACTTTCTTTCATAAACATGAATTTTTACTCATTCATGATCTGCCCTTTCAGATTTGAGTTGCATGTGAATCACTGAGCAGTAGCACAGGAACAACACCTATCTCTATAGATGATTTCTTTTATTCCCATCTCTCCTCTCTTGGCTAGTTTTCTACTAGCAGAAGGAAAAAGAGGATGTACCAATACTATTGGCAGGAAAGCTCAAGTATAGAAATAAGCAACAACACAAGGACTGTCTGTCAGGGCACAGCATCCACGTCAGCCTTTATTCAGTCACCCCATGGCTGGGTGCATTGATGCATTTCTTTCAAGAAATGGGGATTTTTGTGATGGGGATTTTAAGACCTAAAAGCTATTCCTGTTATGAGACACAGGCTAGAAGATTGGAGAAGGGGTATGGGGTTTTTGTCATAGCAACGAAGTGGGTCATAAAAATGCTTGTACAAAGAAGTTCAGCATCAAATGGCATCTACACACATAACTATGCAGCTTTCAAAACCCATTCTTTAACCACAATGGGGTTCTGTGGGCAAGCAATTTATTTGAACTCTACATGAGATAGGATGATTTGGCCCCAAGTACACAGGCATTTCAATCAAACCCTCTAGAAAAAGCACTTTCCAGTGAAATGCACTGGAAAAACTGAGTCTTCATTCTGCTGTACATTGAATAGTGAACACATATATTGTACTATCCTATACATTTAATCCATCTCTATTTAAAGTAAGAACCAGACATATTCAGGCAGAACTTCAAAGGTGATAATGTGCTAAACCCACTGATACTGAGTTTCCTAAAGGTCTGCTTAAAGCCAGATCTAAGCTGGATATTTAGCTTTGCAAGACAGCAAATTCCAGTAGTGTGGGTTATGTCAGTATTTGTGAGCCAAAGCTATTCAGTTGAAGAAGAGCAGAATGTGTTCATCCCTGACATTTCCATAACCTTGATTCTTAGTCCACCTTATGTCATCAAGAGATGGGAAAACCTTTTTTGTTGTTTATTCTAGCAATTCTTAAACCCAATAAAAAATAATTTCCCCATTCTTAGATAAAGGGAACTCACAGCACGCAAATGAGAAGGTTGATATGAGCTATGTTTACAAAGGCAGATACCCAGCAACCCAGTAGACAGGCTTCTTTTATTAACTCAATTCTATTATTGGTTCAACATGCTTCTTCTACAAGATGTTATAGAGAATTTAAATGGTTATTATTACAGGCAGTTGGTTATTTCTGACAGGCTCACACATTCACAGGCTGGTGTGATCCTTGGCACACAATTCAAACAACCATTACATACTTCATTCGATGTAATGATTAGATGTGTTTTTCAAGCACAGGCTGACAAACTGCAGGGAATGTTATTTAAGATATTAAAGTACAACTTTTATCACCGTTTGATGGATCTTACATATATCTATTACCACTATAGAGCAAAGAGGAGTGCTGGGGAATTCTTCCCACGGTTTTGCCAGAAAGCAGGACAGGGCAAAAAGCAATCACAAAACAAACCAAACAAACAATAAACCAACAACCAAACCCACCAACCCCCTCCCCCCCCAACA